>JADRCH010000015.1:12578815-12618455 GCA_019843965.1 Rhynchomys soricoides | reverse complement strand
AGAGAGAGAGAGAGAGAGAGAGAGAGAGAGAGAGAGAGAGAGAGAGAATGAATCTGAGGCTTGACACTTGAAGTTGTTTTCTGGCTTCCACACACAGGAATATACCCATATGAACCTACACACAGACAGACAGACACACACACACACACACACACACACACACACGGATAGGGGTGGTGAGAGGGAGGAAGGAGAGGATAGACTTTTAAAAACTTCCAATTGCCAAATCAGTGCTTAACGAACTAATTTCAAGAAAACATTGAAATGGAGTACAGTAGAGATCTTCAAAATGGCATTTTACTGACAATCATCTTAATAACCGAGAAAACATTTTCCTCCCTGTTCCTTTTCCCTCTTTGTCATTAAATGGAATCCTGAAAAGAATCGTAATTTGTTTTTACACAAATAAGGGGTAAGGACCTTGGACAGATGTTACATGTTCTCTTATTAAATATATGGGCTTGCATCACACGTGGCTGAGCAGTCTTATGATCGTGTGTGATGTGATCATGTAGCTGCATGCTGTTTAGGGACATATGACAACTGATACAGTCAAAGTGAAACATAAACCATGTCAGAGCAGGGGTAGGAGTTGGCATCCTGGGGATAATGGGTAGAAGCTCAGGGCACACAGAGCAGGTGTGCCTGAGCTGAAGTGATCCCAGAGGAAACTTCAGGAAGACACCTGCCACCGTCTGGCAGGGCTGTATGCTACTGTGTCATGATTGTGTGGTTGCAGGCTATTGCTAGGTTCTCCCCAGCTTCAGAGTGACTTATTCTGGAAATGGAGTGGTCTTACCTAAGTATGAGAAAGAATCCATATGAGAAATCAGTAAGTGTATTCTGTTCTTTGAGTACTCTCCGATTTGATTCACCCAGCTAGCCATTGTTCAGAAAAGTTTATCTGCAGCTCCACTGCCAGTGTGTGTCATTGCTTACTTGGTGTAGGGCTGAGGAGGGAGCTTTCCATTTTCTTAATTCCTAAAGAATATCTAGTAGTGATGAAGAAATGATTCTGCCAACCTGAGATCCAGGAGGGTGGCAACTGTGGGTCATTGTACTAGTCTGATTTCAGGAATCCCACATGTGTAACATACACACACCACACAAATATCACACACAAATACATACTATATACACTATACATACAGGTCTCCCACATATACATACTTCATACATATAAAACAAAGTGTATAGTGCCCACACACAAACGCCATATACAGCACGAAGATCATATCACACACAAGTATATAGACACACATACTACATATGTATATATGGTATAGATATCATAGGTATGATAAGCCATGAACACCCACATACACCACCAATACCACACACAAGCATGTATTAAATACCAAACATATATCATATTGAAATACTATACACAGTACACATATGTATGCTTTATGAACATGTATCACATATATGTGGTATACACCACATAGACACAGAGGACTTGGCCATCTCAGTTCAGCCCATATCCAGTCCAAAGACCTGGGTAGGTATTAAAATATGCCCACTAAAATCAAACGTAGCCAGAAATTTCAAATTTTTTGGCTTCATTACTTTTTCTAAAGGGTAAATATTTTCTGATGAAGATTTACTGACAGTATAAGCAGTTCTTTTAGTTTTTGTTTGCCACTGGACAGAAACTTGGAACTAAAAGCAAGAGTGTGGTATGCACCAGGGCCTGCATGGTGTTTAGCCTTGGTACCATCTGCAGCATGCAAGCTCTTATTCCAGGACCTGGGAGCTATGCTGGAGCTTATCTCCCTGTATCCACTTCAAAGCATGCTTTACAGTAATGACTGCTCATTTAATTGGGCAGGGTGATTTCATGGATAAGTAATTACCTGTAGTTAGGCTAATCAGCCGCATTTTCTAAATCAACGCTAGTGCTGACTTGAGATACCATGCCCCTCTTATTCTTGAGGCACACACATTATGTAAAGTAGGGAAAAACTGCAAAGTGAGTTGAGAAAAGAACCCTTCAGAACCCTCTGCCCAAGGAAAATATTGCTAATGTGTTAATATTATTTATTTACTTTTTAAAATTAAGTTTTAAACATTAGAGTATAACTCTAGAGACTGGCCTGCCCAAAGTTTATTTCAGACCCAAGTGTGCTTGAAAAGTATTGTTTTCTACTGAATGTTGCATTATGTTATTTTGCAATATGCAAAATGCCGTAGATTTTTCTTCCCAGTAGGTTTACATAGGCATGTAGAAACGAGGATCTGTAGATAATTCAGTTCTTAAAATATTATTGAAAATTCAAGGATTTAGCCCCATATACTTTTCATAAGTCAACAATGATCTTTGTATAAGAAAAAACCCCACACATGATTGTTATTTAGATCTTTGTTGAGTAAATGAATGTTGTCTCTCAGAAGGTGAGCAACCACTGCCTCCCTCCCTTCCATCTCTTCAAGGATCTTCTTTAGTGTCTCAGTAGCCTGGCTTGCTCCGGAGAGCACCATGGGTCTAGGAAGAGATGTGTGGGGGACAGCGGACATCCCAGCTCTATCTCCCCCTGTGAAAGGTCTGTTAAGTACCACTTTCTAAGAGTGTGACCTGTGCTTTCAAGTGATATAAGAGATGGGCACTTCAACTTCTGTTATTTGGAGCATAAACTTCAGTGTAAGTCAGCCTTGTGCTTCCTCTTATTCAAGCAAATCTGGGTTGTTTTTTTTGTTTTGTTTTTTGGGTTTTGGGTTTTTTTTGCTGTTGTTGGGTATTCCTACTGTCTGAGTAGCTGACTACTCTGTGTTGGTGGGTAAGATAGCAAACTCTAGGATTCCTGGGTGCAGTCATTCACCTCCCTGTTGAGGGGTGCCTCACTCATGCAGCTATCCCTGTGCACACAGCACAGCCAGAACCCCAAGGTGTGTGTAACATTCAGAATGTGGTAACCTATAGATGCTTAACCTCACAGAACTTAATTGTTTTCAATAAGTGAACAATTTCCTTCCAGACTTTTACATCACCCCCTCCTCACATCCTTCAAAAGACCCCACCCTTTGCCATAATGATTTTATTTGGGTCCAGGCCATGCTTGAGATCATTTTCTGTAGAAGTCATTTAAAAACTTACTCCGAATTCCCCTGGACTGGAAACAGTGATAGGAGCTTCCCTGTCAATGGATGCTGTGGCCAACTGTTCATAAATTTACCTCAGATTGTCCCTGTGCCTAAGTGGTAATAGCAGTTGACCAAATGAGGCAATGTTTCTGAAAAGTGGATTGTCAAGTGTTGTGTGACCACAAAGTCCCCTGGGTTGACCAGAAGTCTAAGGCTGGGCTCCTTGAGTGGCAGACCAAGGTTATGCCTTGAAAAAGAGGTGTAAGAATGTTGGCTTTAGCTTCTCCCAAAAATGAAATTGGTACATCAAATAAGCTTCCAATTCCTAGACATCAAACAAAATTAGCACTTAAAAGCAGGCCATCCATATTTAGTTTATATCGAAAAAAAAAAAAAAAACCCAAAAAACAGAGATGGTTGCATCCACCTGCAAAGAGAAAGAAGACAAAAACCACTACTATACTTAAAGCATAGCATGTTCCTCAGGGTTCGTGTGTAGAAAACTGTGTGATGACGTCAGATAGTGGAACTTTGAAAAGGTAAAGCCTAAGCCAGGCTGTGTTTCTACCCACCTGTAATCACAGTTTCTTGAAATCTCAAAAGGCCAAGGCCAAGGAGTGCTACAGAGTAAGTTCAAGGACAGTCCAGGCAACTTAGTGAGACCCTGTAAAATTTGCTGAGGATGGGGATGTAGCTCAGGAGTAAAGGGCTGCTCCCTTAGCATGTGTAAAGCTCTAGGCTTGCTCAATCCCCACTACTGCTCCTCTTCCCCCCAAAATGGGGCCCAATGGGAAGTGATTAAGTCACTGGGGACTTTGCTCTTGAGGAGAATTACCCTGATCTCAGGGAGCAAGTGACTATAGCAGATCCTTGGCCCTACCTGCTTTTGAGTGTAGTCCCATCACAATGCCATGAAGCATTCTGGAATCCAACACGGTGTGAAGAGTCACAGCCCCCAGCAATGCCAAGCAAAAGTCAATGCCATACTTTGTATTCGAAAATAAACTTAATTAAAAAAAATTCCAGCCTCAGGTAGCTTCCTTTAACAATGGGAAATAAATGAAAACAATTATTAGTACATAAATTCACGATCACACCTGTTGAGTTGTCTCCATCTGCTGGTCATGTGTTCCTGGCTGAAATGGCTGCCTCACCAGGTTGCTAAGCTGTGTTCATGACCAAGATCCTAGGCTGGCGTTTGTCTCCTACTTTCCAGTGATTTCCATAATGGATATTATGTCTCTTGCCACCTGCTAAGAACTCAAGCATAACTTTCCTTCCCTGTGTGATTCCATTCTTTTGAATGACCCATGGAGATACTATCCATCACTCCTGCCTCTGCCTTTGAGAGCCTGTCAGTATTCCCAGAGTCATCGTCTCTACCCATTTCCTATCCAAACTGCCAAGTCAACAACACTTACCTTAATTAATATTTGTACTTCCTGCCTCTAAATTACACAAATAGTTGATCGGTCTTTGTCAAGCTGAGCAGAACTTAACAACCACATGCCTGGTGCTATATGTTCTTTGGAATCATTGTAGAATGCAGGCTGCCAGCTCCATCCTTCACTCTCTTCTTGTTCAGACTCATTAATAGATTGTTGACTGCCAGCCCCACCCTTTGCTTTCTTCTTCAGAATTGTAAAATGTTGTCTGCCAGTCCAAGCTTAATTCTGAGTACTTTGTTCTCCTCAGAGCTCAGAGGGAGGCCAGCTCTGGACCACCATTATTTTAACTGTTTGTTAGGAGAGACTTTTGGAGATTGGCATAAGAGAGTTATTATTGAATAGTGTTAACGGTGCATGAAAGGCACTGTCCTAAATTAGACCCTGCCCAAGAAGAGTGGGCTCATTACACATAAGTAGGCTGAAGCTCAGAGAGGTTGAGTAATTTGTGTGAGTTCATCAGCCTATAATGTATTTCACCAACCCCAAGATGGTGTTCTTCCTTTTTTCTGCCCTAAGATCTCTGTGAGGAGTGGTACTATAGATGGGGGTCACAGTCTCTTTAGTCTGTAAGTAGTAGTAAAGAAGAGTGCTGAGCTCTGCCACTGAGCTAAAATCCTGATCCATGACATTGCTCTTACCTGTGGCAACTTGGACACAATTGCTCCTCGTGTCTCCGTGTTTGTTTCTTGCATGGGTATCTTGTACTCCTTATTTTGAGTTTAAAGTAAACTGGTTTTGAAAATCAAAAGAGTAAACTATTGACTCAGCACACATGCCTTCTGTTCATAACCAACTGATGATGACTCTGAGCCTGAGGAGAAAAATTACTGTGAAGGTTAAGTGGGTCTTCCAACGGAGCTTGCAAGGGGTGTTAATTTGTCCTCGGTGGGGCAAATATTTATTATGGAAAGAATAACTGCAGTGCCATAGTCTCTCACCAAACCTGTGATGGTGGCTTGAACATGAGGATACCCACAAAAACATGAAGCTGTGTTTGTGTTTTATGACCAAGACACATGAAGAGCAAACATTTGCCACCAAAGGCCAGAAAACTTGCCAACTCTCCTTGAACAGACAAACATCAAAACCATCTGAGGCTGCTGTGAATGATTCATGGGCATTGTTAAAGCATTACGTCATTGTTAGAGCCAAGTGCTTTGTCGCTGGTAATAAAATAATGGTGCATCTTGGACACCATGGAAGTCTTGAGTTGAAGAAAATCCTGGAAGCAACAAATCCAGTTTCAAACTCCAGCAGCCCAGCTCGGGCAACTTCAGCCTCATCCCTTGCACTCCTGGCTTTTAAGATCCAGGCGTTTATGAAAAAACATTCATGGAGTGCAAAGGAGTTTGTGCATCAAGCTTTAGAGCACAGTTTGGTCATCCCCGAGATATTGGCATCTTTATTGAATGCCTAGAATCACATTTCAAGTAGAATCCTCTCCTGGTCTCTCATGCCTTCAGTCTTCAAAGTCTGCTTGAAGCTAGCCACATTTTAATTGATTATATTATCGATCCACCAGATAGCAAGTTGTATTACATTTTGTTCTTTGATTGCCTAACAAGGGATGGGACTTTTTTACTGTCATCAGGACAATTATAGTTGTTGGAATTGGTAGAGGGACGGTGAGTGGCACTTTTGTCCCCTGTATTAGCTCACAACCGAATGAAAGATCAGTGTAGATGTCAGACAAATAGGTATTAATTGATCAGAGTTGTGCTAAATGTTCCATGAGAGCACACGGTGTAGATGATGTTCATTACAGAATTACCAGTAATTCCCTCCTGTCTTGTCCTGGTCCAGTGTTGTCACCGTTGGACAACAGGGGGAGGGGCCTTTCTCGTGTGTGTGTGTGTGTGTGTGTGTGTGTGTGTGTGTGTCTGTATGTGCCTGTGTGTATGTGCCTGTCTGCGTATGTGTGTTGGGTATGCTGTTGTGTTAGCAGATTTGGGGAAAAAAACTGAAGGTCTGAGCTCAGCAGGCTTGCCCAGGCCGCCCATCTGGGACAGTACATGTGAGGGAGAGTCACTAGAGGAAGCTTCCCTGGACTATGGAGATCCTTGCTACATGACTATGACTGTGACTAACAATGTCACCAGATAGCAATTGCCCATTTTTATTATTGCCCACAAGCAGCTCAGGTGCTCTTAGCCTTAAATTGAGCACCACATGTATTAGTAATGTCTGTTTCACCACGATCACAATATCTAACAACAAAGAATACTTTCATTCTGGCTCCTTCTTTCAGAGAATTTAGTCCACCATGGCAGAGAAGGCTGGGTAGAGTAGTTCAGTTCATGGCAGTGGGGTCATGTGACAGGGGCTTTTCACTTTACATTGGACCAGAAAGCCAGGGCTTTAACCTTCCAATGCCTATCCCCAGTAATCTACTTCTCCCTGCGAGGCTCTACCTCCTAAAGGTTCCACAGCTTCCCAAAATAATGTTCCCAGCTAGGGAACGAACATTTCAAACCATAATCCTGTAGGAGGGACATCCCACAGTCAAACCATAATATATCACCATCAACTTAAGTCAAGAATCTCTTCCTCAGGTTTTCATTAGTTGACTCGTGCCTACAGGTACCTTAGACTCGTGGCTCCCAACTGTGTTCGAACAGTGCTAAGAAGAAGCAGCTGCTCTATCAACAGGGCAGCATTTTACAAAGGGAACCATGAGAGCTCATATTCAGAGATATATCTTCTGGGAGTGTACACTGACAACTCATCCCATCCTCTCAGTATCTGAGACATTGGGAGCAGATATCTGAATATGAGCAGCCTGCAGGATCTAAGGTGGCAACCACAATGCCCTTAATAACAACTATTGGACTTCATTACTTAAAAGGCCCTACCATTTCTTAGAATCAAATCTGGAAGCCAAGATTCTAATTCATAAGCCCTTAGATAAACCATAATGAGGACATCCATCTGGAGTCTGTGATGGACAGAAAATTCGAGAGACTCAGTACAAACATATGGGAAGCTAGCCAAGGAGCATAAGAACTGTCTCCTGGCCACTTCTCTTTCCACATCTGCCAGGGTATGTTTTCAACACTGTTGATCTGCTTGCTCTTGTTAGTCCTCACCTAAATATGTCAGTGTGTGAAGGTACCCTTCTTGATATCCCCTTTCCCTCCTCTTTCTTCAACTCCACCTCTTCTTTTTCAGTGCTTCTAGAACATGCCTCTCTGAACTGACCTTGTGAGGTCCATTCAGGATTCTAACAGGTGCTTGTGACTATGTAAAAAAAAAAACCTAGGTAAATGTACCTGAATCATGGCTTTGCAAAAAACTAGCTGGGTGGCCCCAAGCAAGCTAGGTTTTGATTCTCACAGGCCTCCGTTTCCACCTGGAAAATGATCTCCAAGAGTGTACCCCACTCTGGCATGGGAGTTCCGAAGGAGCAAGCACAGTGCACAGCCTGGTGTGGAGTAGGCACACATTTCCCATCACAGTCACTCCCAGTTGCAGACAGAACGGTCTACCTGACTCATGCCAGGGGCTGCTGCTTTTGCTTACTTTCTGCTCTTGTTTTTCAGGGTTGGGAGAGGGCTCTGCCCTCCTTCATCCAGACAGCAGATCACACCCTCGGTCCTTAGAGAAAAGCGCCTGGAGGGCTTTCAAGGAGTCACAGTGCCATCATATGCTTAAGCATCTCCACAATGGTGCACGGATCACGGTGCAGATGCCCCCAACTATCGAGGGCCACTGGGTGTCCACAGGGTAAGAGCTGGACTTGAGACAGGAAGTGCAGAGAGCAATCTGGGGGTGGGGTCTAAGGAAGACCCTCTGATGGGTTTAGATGCTAGCTTTACACAATCTCCAACAACAGAGAATCAGGCAGCTCTTGGAGAATATGGTTGGTTATGCGAACAGAGCTAAGAGCTGTAGAAATCTTACTCCAAAGCTGCAATGGTATCATAGCACTGCTAACTACACAGTATGTGTGAATAGATCCTTGTTTACTGAACTCTGTGGGACCACTGGTGTATAAAGAGAAACCATTAGCAAGTAAAATTAAGCGTCTGTGTTTCACCAACCCTGAAACATGACTGCAAAGCTTCTTATGGTCTAAATATTCTCGCCATATTCTGGTAACTTAATCTAGGGTTTCAGGGCACTGAGAGTACATTAAGAGCTGCCTTTACTAGCCAGTTCTTAGATTCTTTTCTGTGCTGTGAAGCTGAGCTTTATCCTAGTTTGAGCTCTGGCTTATCTTCCATTAGAGCTTTTAAAAATAGCCTAGAGGCAGATCAGCGATTTTCTTTCTATCCCTTAAATTGCTGAGCTTTAACAAGACTAACTGGGGTCTGATGACGTCTCCCTATGCACAGTTTCTGGGCTATGGAGAGCAGCCCCCAGAGACCTTCTGGGAATAACTCAACACATATGGACATAAGACAAAAGAAATCCAATAAAATGATGAAATTGATTTTTTTTTCTAAAAATGGTTCTCTTAAATGGCTGTGATAAACTCCTAGCAGATACACTTTAAATGTGAAATTATAACTTGAAAATGGTCATTTATTAGGTGGCTGCTATGTGGTTTGCAGTTGTGTATATTTTGTGTATATAGCTCGAACAGACTTGGTCCATATTGTCGAAGACTTTGCAGGTGGACCCAGAGGAGCAGGGGCTCAATGACAGTAGAAGGCAAGTGTGAGAGAGCCTTGTTTCAGAATCAGGATGGGCTTTGAAAGTCTAGTTTCTTCCTGCAGGAGGAGTTATCTATGTAGAGAAAGTAGCAAAGTTACCGCTGGATATAGAATGAGTGTGGCTTGACCAGCTGGGAGACCCCACTGCAACCTAGCTCCCTGTGTGCAGAGTGGCTCTGAGCTATCTTGCTATCTTGAAGATTAAGGTCTTTTTGTTGTTGCTGTTATTGTTGTTAATTTAGAGTAGACTTCTTGTTGATGGTGGTTTGACTTTGTTTTATGGGTTTGGTTTGGTTTGGTTTGGTTTTGAGACAGCATTTCATTGTGTTACCCTTGAACTAGCTTAGTTCAAGGCTAACCTTGAACTCCTGTTGAGCCTCTGGGATAGCAAGACTACAGGTATGTGCCGCTGTGACCAGCTTACAGGTATTCTAATGTAAGGAAACTGGGAAGTATTGCTTAAAGTAGGATCCAGGTATTAAAGGGCCCTGCAGCAGTTGTGTGGCAAAGACACTGAAGCAGCCATAGGCTGGGAGTGACCCTTGAGAGATGCCTGCGCACAGTTCTGGCTAGAGCTGATGGTGGCTGGAGAGCAATGGAGAAATGGCTGGGTCTGAGGTGCACCAAGTTCAGGAGGCAGAGCCCACACACTGTTGATGTTGAGATTAAAAGGTAAAGATAAAAGAAAAAAATTAAAAAGGAGAGCTCTTCCCACCTCTACCTCCACCTCCTCCAGCTCCACTGACCTCTGTCGCTGGTCACACTCAACTCAGTTCCCTTGGATCAAAAGCCTAGGGTGGCCTTTGCCCCTTTCTTCTGCCTCCTATGACCAGTGCTCAAAGGTCTATGTGTTTTACATCCACAAGATGTTATTTAACATTAACAAATAAATTTACATAACAAAAGTACTCATATTAAGTAGTAGTTATCCCTCATCAGTCTGCCAACTAAAAGTTCTTGTTGTCAATTTTGGGAAGCACCTGTGCTTTGGAAGGCATCCCGGTTGCTTGATTTAGACATGCTGTCAGCTTAGCTCAGGGTTGTTCATGAGCAGAGGAAGAATTCTGATGAGCCAAGAGTCCTAACTGGAAAGACCAGGGTCATCAAAAGTTTCACGGACAAACTCTGGGCAATGATTCAAGAGTCCCTGCCTCCACTGGTACAGGCTCTGCTGTGTCCATATGGATTGGTGGCAAACCATGTGACAATGTCCCTGAGCCCATCAAGCTATTTTGCCCCATAGGATTCAGTCACAGGGTTTCTGGCTTGGGAGCCTAGCATTTATGTAAGGGCATTTCCCCCTTGTCAATCAACAAAAGCCAGAGGAATCCTGGTCTCTCTTATTCTGTTAGCTTTGCTTCCATTTAACTGCCTCTTATGTTTTTCCCACCAAGAGGATAAAATTTTGAGTAGATAGAAGAGCAGACTTCCATTTCTGCCAAAATTCCATTTCAGAACAAAGGACATCTCGTACCAGCCTACACAAGGTCCCTAATTGGAAGTATTCATGAGTCTAGTTGTTCTTTATCTACCAAGAGGGTGTTCCTTGTATAGGCCAGCAGCACACTGTTCCCTCTTATCCAGAGAGAGGGAGCTTCTCTAAAGGGGCCCTGTTTCCCCTCACATTCAGTAAGAGAAGATCTTTTAGAAGAGGGGAGTTAGGGTCAGTTGCTGACGCTGCATTGCCTAGAGTCATGGTCAGGCTCATGTAATCTTGTACATGCCTCTTCATCTTTTACCTTGGTTTCCTCAGAGGTGGGTGGTAGTCATACACAGTACCTAGGCTGCCATGAAGATTCAATAATGACATTTGTAAAGGACATAGAAGGCAGTGTTCTTACTGCCATGACTTGCCATGTCCTCACTGTCTTCCACGTGCCATTGGATTTACCAAGCTCTTCCCTTGTTCTTGTCTTCAACAGCTGTGAAGTGAGGTCAGGTCCGGAGTTCATCACAAGGTCTTACAGATTCTACAACAATAATACCTTCAAGGCCTACCAGTTTTACTATGGCAGCAACCACTGTACAAATCCCACCTACACTCTCATCATCCGAGGCAAGATCCGGCTTCGTCAGGCGTCCTGGATCATCCGTGGGGGCACTGAGGCTGACTACCAGCTTCATGGCGTCCAAGTCATCTGCCACACAGAGGCAGTTGCCGAACAACTCAGCCGACTGGTGAACCGAACTTGCCCAGGTTTCCTGGCTCCTGGTGGTCCCTGGGTACAGGACGTAGCCTATGACCTGTGGCAGGAGGAGAGTAGCCATGAGTGCACCAAGGCTGTGAACTTTGCCATGCATGAGCTGCAGCTCATCCGTGTAGAGAAGCAGTATCCCCACCATAGCCTGGACCACTTGATAGAGGAGCTCTTCCTGGGTGACATCCACACTGACGCTACCCAGAGGGTGTTCTACCGGCCATCCAGTTACCAGCCTCCCCTGCAGAATGCCAAGGTACTCGCCTAGCCACAGAGCCCTGCAGAGTCTATATCTCATTGATAAGTAAAATAGGTGGCCCATGGGCATGTCAGGGAGATCCCAGGGAACCTGAGGAATGTTGGGTCCTACCTCATAGAGGAAGTGTTTCCAGGAAGCAAAAGGAGAAGCATGGAAGGCTGGGAAGGGACATGTAGTTGGGAGTTCAGGGCTGCCACCCACGTAGTTCGTGTTCTGGGGAGTAGGTGGCCCATCAACAATAATGCCAACATCTCGGAAGCTCTGTATGGCCCAGAGGAGAGCATGAGGAGCATGAGGGGCACCATGACTACCATGCTGGGAAAGACTCCCATCAGCAGCATACCCCAACATTGGAGCAGGTAGAATGAACAGTGGGAAAGGGCAGTGGCATGCTGTCCCATAGGACCTTAGGCTTCCCTGTGGCCATTTCCCTGTTCCTGCTTCCAGGTTGCCAATGGCTTCCTGAGACATGCTGTTGTTACCCCCTGAGGTTCTTGGGTCAGGTCCCTTTGTCATACACTTGGTGAATTTCAATGCCAACACTTGAACCAAATCTCTTTCTTCAAGACCCATCTTCCCTTCTTATTAAATGACTTGGAAAGTCACTGTAATTAGGGGACAGAGGAGGTCAGGAAGCAATTAAATCTTATAATTCTCATTATTAGAGTTATGTTCTAGTAGTATTTGAAATTCACAAGACATTTCCTCCCCCAAGCTCCAAATCATTTCAGTTAATGTTTTGTCATTCTGGGCTTGGGTGAACAGACAGATTCAAGCCTGTAGGATTAGTCAGGGGATTGTCTCTATAGTGTCCACCAGCCATACTAGTTGGCCTTGGTGGAACATAGCTAAAAACAGTGGGTGTGGTTGACTTTTCTTCATTAATTAAAGTCTTTATAGGTCCCTCTGAATTTACTCACCACTAATCAAGTCCTCTCAGGTACATCTCTGATGGAGATGGTACAGGGCTGCCTTTCTTTCCATCTGCCATTGTATGCTCATGTAACGGAGCTTTACTAAATAATCATCTTTATTAAAACTATGAAAATTATGCCCTGTGTGCAAGGTGATGATGCCTCATGGAGGTCCAGAGCACACAAGCCCTGGACTGTCTGAGGTTATGCTCACTGCTGTGGATAGCTCACCAGAAGGACCCAGCAGGGCTCCTGTAGCTTCCTTCCCACCTGGGGGAGGAGGAAGGTCCATTGTGCTCTGTCCTCAATGTTCAGAAGCACCAAGAGGCAGGGGAAACTGGCACTCAAGGAAGGCCTGGTATCCTCTTCCTGTGATGGGTAAGAGGCCTAAAGCTCCATCCCTTCGTGGTGTTGGAACTGCTTAACAGGATCTGCCTGCTGCTGGGGGCATGGTTCTAGGCCAGACTTAATAGATCTTATAGAAAAGCAGGTAAGGACTGCTGGCTTCCGGTTCTGTGCTGTGCTGACTGGCAGGCAGCACCATCTCTCCTCTGTAGCAAGCTTCACAGATGCACGCCATCTTGCTTAGAATTGGATTAGAAATGGAGGAAGGGAGGAAGACTTCACATCAACATATGAGGTGTCCTTTGAGTAAAGACTGACTGACTTCATGTGGTCTGGGTTGTCCACCAACTTAGCCAGGAACACTCTCCTGCTCTGTTACTCTAAACCATTATGGCCATCTGCCAAGCAGGCAGGGCCATTGTCATCCCCTGCACCCCTTCCAGGGAGTAGAAAAACAGCTGTATGCTAGTATGTAGGCTCATGACTAATTCTAGCACTCAAGGGGCTGAGGCAGAATTGCTGCAAGCATGCCTGGGCTACATAGTGAGATAGTGAGTACCAGGGCCAACCTGAGCTACAGTATAAGACACTGTCTTGAAGACAAACAAAACCAGCAAAAACTGGCTTATGACACCTGGGGTGTGGGGAAGAATGTCTTCAGAGCTAGATATCCCAGCCTAGTGTGGGATTTCAGGGTGGCAGGCATGATGCTGACCCTCTCTGGGGCGGTTTTTATTTCTAAACAGTTAAAAGGTTTTCTTGAACTCTGGACAAATTGGCAAGCGTGTGGAATTTGAACATGGGAGTCAGTCCTAGTACACAGCTGTCCTGCAGGCATCAGTTGGGGTCAAGTGTTCCTTTTCTGACCCCTAAGGGCTCTTGTACTTCTTTCCTTCACAATGGAAGAACTGCACAGATCCTGTTCGTCCTGTCCCCCTGAGCTGGAGAGAGGAGCTCTTCTGGCCGACAGCTCCTGGAGACATGACAACTGATGGCTGGAGAGTGTGTAAGCGCTATCTGAGACCATAAGACACATCCTCTGTCTTCTCCTCCCTTCTTTGATGAGGCAGTTGTGGGACTATTTATCCAGATTCTCAAGAATCAGACTCCTTGAACCCAGGTCTGAATCCAAGATTCCAGAAGCATGAATGGTGGGACGAACTTGAGGAAGTGAGGTTTATTGAGAACACTCTTCATAAAATGGATAAGGGGAAGACCAGCATGTGTAAAGTGATCTCATTTGTGGGAAACTAATGTTTGCAAACAGTGAGGAGCAAAGGGTATGATAGCAATGGGTTCTGAGGAAGGGTGGGGGTGGTAAAGCAGGTTTCCTATAGGTGCCTTCTGTAGTTTGTACCATGGTCTTGCAGAACCTAAACACTGTTGCCAGGGAAAAGTAAAATTCAAGAAAAGAAAAAAAAAAAAATCCCAGCTAGGCATCATAAGGAATAGTACAACCTCAGATAAAGCAGGTAGCCAGTGGGAGGAAGGCTTGGGCTCCCCTGGCTCAGCAAGCCCTGTCCTGTGGGACAACTGTGGCTGCCCAGCCAGGATGGTTCAAAACTGGAAGACCGCTGGGTTCAGCAGCTGAAAGGACCCATTCTTCTCTTGTTGCCCATTGCCTTGTACCTCTTGGCTTTGGTGCATAGTGATGCCCCTCAGGATGTTTTTAGATCCTTCCCCAAGACAGCTAGAAGTGAAGGGACTTGGCCAGGGTCTTTCTAGACACTGGACATGGTAAAGCCCAGTTGCTTGTGCCCATGGGACATTCCAGCAGCAGGTTGTTTGGGCTGGTTGTGGCTGTCTAGCCCAAGACAGGAAGCAACTGGGAGAGAATTTCTTCAAAGAGTGCACATGCCTGTGCAGGGGTCCTGGAATCTCTAGCTTTGAACTTGTTGCATCCCCTAATTGCTGGTCCATGGAGACCTGGCTGAAACTTAGTTTAACGCTAAATTGAGTTTGAAACCACTAGTCTTAGCCCCTGTGGAAACAGGACACCATGTAAAAATAGAAACTTCAAGACAGCTTGTTTTTCTAGGCTTTATGCAGCTTGGCTCTAAGGCTCTGAGTCCTTTGGCAAATAAGAGAGCTGTTTGCAGACTCAGGTGTGTGGGGATTTCTTTCAGGAGGAAATTGGCTACTCTTCCTTATGAAAAATCAAGGTGGCCTAAAATAACCCCTAAGAAGATGCTCCGAGTGGGGGTTTAACTCCAGCACAGCACCACCCTCTGCCTTGATTCATGAGAGCTGCATAGTTGGAGTATACGTCCAGTTCATTCATGCCGTGATAGATTCAAATGGTTATTAAAAGCAAATAATGGCCAGGAGCCTTACAAATGGCAAGAGTTTTAGGCTGATGGAATTGCTCGTTCTCCAAAATCCTCTATAGATTCATCCATCCACAGGGCTGCAAATTAAAAGGGTTGTCTAAAAGTAACCCCCAGGCACTGTGTCTTAAATATTCTAATCTAGCAAACTTGTTCCTGCAGCTGCCTGGGAGTGGGAGGGGGGACAACATGAGGCCTTCACAGCACCTGACCCTGACAGAAAGAAAGGGGTCAGAGCTCTGGTGCACTCTCTAGATCTACAGAGACTCTCAGACTGGGAACCAGCATCATTTTGTAATTCAGAGTCTTGTTTGAGAACGGTGGCTTTCATTGTCTACAAGGGCATTGGTTCCGAGACCCCACAGACATCAAAAGACAGCTTAAGGCCTATGGTGGTGTAATGTGTGCATGGGAGCCCTGTATCCCCCCATATACCATGCTTCTCTAGTGGTCCTACAGTGTCTCAGAGAGGACAAGCCTCTATAAATGCCTGCTATACTGTAGCCTTCAGGCTACTGCAAGCAGAAACAACGTAGGTTTAGTACGGGTGCAGTGGTTCTCCCTTAGTATTTCGATCTGAATTTAGATGTATCCTCTGATAAAAACCCATTCTCGGAGAGGGCTGACCGTGTGTGAAAAGGCAGTGATCTGTGGACCTTCCTGGCATTAGTGACATCAGAGGGACTGGAACAGGTGGCCATGGGCAATAGACATTTTCAGCCCATTGCTGCTGCAGGCTAGGCTTGTTGTTAGTTCCTTGAGCAGATGCTGTGAGACACCTGGGGAATGGGACAGGACACTAGCTCAGGGAAAGGACAGCGTGCTTTTGTGGAAGGACCCTGTGTGCTTTCTCTTCCACCACAGTGGGAGAAGGCTTAGGACATTGCAGAGATAGTAGGAGATGGATGTGGTGGTGTAGGGCTGAAGGGTTGGGGGAGGGGTGGCCTGAGAGTTCCCCAGGCCATTCTTAGGTAGATGTTCCTAAAGAAAATTCTTCCCATTACTGGGCCAAGGTGTTCACTAGACTGCAGATGCCGCTTGGTGTCTATTTACAGACAAGGCGCTGGCAGTTGGGATTTCTTGCCTGGTAGTAAGCATCACACCATGGCTGTGCTACAGCCATGCTGCCATGCCCTGATTGCTGATATAGATCTTCTTATTTCTTGACTCCTCCAGAGGATTTTGGCAGACAAACAGGCAAGCGGGATTGCTTTATTTAAGGAGTTAGCAGGCTAGGAAAGATTTGTTGTCAAGGACAATGCAAGCGGTAAACATTTCATCCCTTAAAAGGCAAAAACACTGAGAGGCCAGAGTGAAACCCCCAGGAAGCAGGAAATTGGCCATTTAAAAAGTATGTCTCAGCAGCTAGGGAGAGAGGAGGGGAGCAGGCAGGAAACTTCCTCAGAGACCAGTGAAGTCATCCCAGCTCCTTTAAGGGATCAAAATGAACCAGAGGTCATAGGTTACCTGGATCCAATTCTAAATTTATTCATTACATTTATTTATTTACTTTGTGTGTTGTACACACGCAGAGAGCTTGGCAGCAAGTGTCCTTATCCACTAAGCCATCTTCTTGACTCCGAATCTGTCTCTGGAAAACACTACAAGGTGCTCCTCCCATAAGATGCTCCTCCCATAGGCAGCATCTCTCCTGATGGATAAATGTGAGTTTCATTATATTCAGCTCCTTAAATATTCCAGGATACTTTCTCCCCATCAGTTTGTCCATCCGGAGCCTCATCAGGCTCGCCAGGGAACCTAGGGAGTGTGAGGAGGAGCTCTCTGATGTTGGCCTGTAAGGACAAATGTGGAAGCCAGATCATCTGTAACAGAAATGTCACCCAGCACACAGCAACTGCCATTGCAAGAGCATTCTCCATAGGTTTACGGCTCCCTGGGTTTCTGTATGAGAATGAGCATCGGGAATACTTTTTTTTTAGCCAATGGAGCAAAGCCCTAGGAAAGGAAGTTTCCATCTCTCATTTCTCTCCTTGAACGAAACTTCTAGCCAAGAATTGCTGCTCTGAAGGCTTGTGCTTTGTCCAGTCTGTTACTCTAATTGATCTTTCACAAGATCTTCTCAAGTCATTTCTTCCATTCTGGGAAGCCCATGGAAACAAGTGGGCCCTGTCAGCAGATGCTGTTCACCAACCCTCCAGAAATAAATGTTGGCAGGAAACAAGAGAAGCCTGAAGAGCCCCCATCAGTCATCAGCCTTAGAGCCCTTTTCCATGGGGCTACAGCCCTTGTTGAGGGGACATTTGCTGTTTGCAGAACCTCAAGCCTCAGAGCTGAATACATTGGACGTAGCATTCCATAAGCCGTAGGATTGAATTAGAGGCCCAAGATGGCTTAAAGTTTGTGAAGTCATCTGACCCAAGTTATTCTCTCTCTCTGCACCTTGGTTACCCTGGCTGAAAAAATATGCCAACATTCTCCTTAAACTTAAAACATAGATGTACTTGAAAGCCCCAGAATCCTATATCCTTATACACAGGCTGCAGTTCTTGATCCTGCTGCCCAGGAGCAGTGTGCAACAAGCAAGCCCTGCTCCCTGCCAGCAATGCCATGTACTTGGGAATTGCAGGGTCAATTTCCATTTTAACACGAGTTCTTTTCAGAAAACACTTGTAAGGGGCTTATTTCTAGCTCCAGCCCTATTGAATCAAGTCTTCCTCCAACCCCTAGTGCCATGCATGGAACCCAGAGTCACTTACACACCAAACAAGTATTCTCCACAGCACCCCAAGTCCCTAGATTAGAGCTTTTTATAGTGGGTGTAAAGAACAGCAGCAAAGAAACACCTACTGGCCCCTCTGATTTTAACCTTCAAACCCTGTGCATGCAGAAGCCCTGACTTTAAGTAGCTCTTTCTAACAAGGAGGGAGATGAAGTGGTATAGAGCCAAGTTGATGAGCCTAGGAAAGGACATTTCTCAAGTGAGAATTGTGTATCAGAATGTTTTAGTTTTTAGTAAAACTAATTTTATAAAGCAAATGCTATCTGGTGGTGCAAATCCTCTTGCATGTGAACAGTCTGCATATGGAGTTCTGGTCTGCTCATCTGTAAAGGCTCTCTCATTAAACCACCCTAGAAATGGGGCTGTAGAGCAATACAGCACGTAGGCTTTGTTCTCTGCTGCTGTGACACTGTTGCTATAGGTCCCTTTCACTTTTAGTCATGCCAAAGAGTCTAAGAATTTAAAAAAGCAATTTTTACAACTTAACTCACACCCAGAAGCATCTCTTTACATACCTCCATGACTGAAATAGTCACCTTCTTTACGTCATCCACTGAGGCCAAAAACTCTGCCTCTGCTTATGACATCTTTGGTTGCTTAATGGTAACTGCTTCAAACTGCTTCAAAGGGGATGGGGAGGTGGGCAAGACAGACCCTCCTCTAAAGAATTTTGTGAGTGACAGATACACTCCTCATCAAATCGTTACAGAAGGATAAATTTAAACCACAATAGGAAGTTGCCATTTGGGACAGCTGTTGTCACAGGGGGAGAAGGTGGAAAATAAACCTTGGCAAGGATGTGGGAGAACTGGAACTCTAGCTGTTTGCTGATAGAGATGTCAAATGGTACAACTACCGTAGAACACGGGCTTCTCCCTCAAAAATGCAAGCATTGCACTATCATGAGGTATAGCTATTTTACATCTAGGTATATCCTCACAATGATTAAAGGAGAAATGCAAATACATACCCATGCAGCCATTTTCATGGCATTATTCACAGCAGTGACAAGGGAGAAGCAGTCTAAAGGTCTAGGAACAGATAAGCCAAATATGCCCCTATGTGAAATGATTAGTCCTTAAAAAGGAAGGACTTTCTGATATACGCTCTAATATGGAAGAATCTAGAATACATTTGCTAAGGGCACTGGCCACTCACAAAATTGCAGATACTGTCTGAGTCTCCTTCTAGGAGGTCATTAGTCTTGCCATGTTCAAAGAGAGAAAGTACAGGGTGGTGTCCAGGGGCTAGAAGAGGGAGGGGAATGAGAAGTTTCTAGAGACAGACAGTGAGATGGCTACCTAACCGTGTGACTAAATGCCACAGAACAGTACACTTGAAAATTACTAGAATGGTGAGTTCTACAACCTTTTTCCTTTAACCACAATAAAACAAAACTAACCAGAGTAAGAGTTTGGTAATACTAATGCTGAAGAGCCAGGTTCCTCCTGGCCACTGCACATGAACCTAAATCCCACAGGCCCACTGGTTCAACCATGCCTGGCCGGCTTTTGATTTCTGCCCAGTGGAAAACCTTTATCTCGAGAGCACAATTCATCTGGGAGAACCACAGGCCAGAAGAATCCTCTTGGAGCCCAGGACTCCTGCCAGCTGTTCTTAAAGAAGTGCTATTCATGAGCACCAACCTACCACTCCTGGTGCCATTGTGGTACAGCCTGGGTGACAGCTGGGCCCTCCCCCCACCCACCTTTTCTTGTTGAACTAAAGAACATTGATCTTCAGTGTTTTTCCATCAGTACTGAGCTGTCCCTGAACCAATACTGGCACAGGAGGGGAAAACAAATCTTTTCAGGAATTGAGACTTAACTTCCTAGAAAGGCCAGAAATGAAGGTGGTGCAGTGGATGATCCTAAACTCATCAGATATAGAAAGTCAAGTTGTGGAGAGTGAGATGGAGAAGAAGTGGAGGTAGAGATGGGTGAAAGTAAGTCATTTGGCCTCCAGAACCTTGTAAGACCTTCTGAGAATTAGGTGTAGCAGGCAGCAAACATCTTTGCTGTGCAGATTCCAGCAGGAAGAGACCCAGCTCTCTGTGGACCACTGGAGACCCTGTAGGTCCATATTTCTAACCCTGACTGAACATCAGCTTCTGATGCGACCTCTGGAATGTGGTAAGCCACCTGCAGGAGCTTTAGACTACCATGGTTGGCCAGAGCCTCAGTGGCATTGTGAATAGGCTTCTGGCTGATTGTCATAATATTCTGATATACTCTGCTCTTTGCAGGATCCCCAGAGTATACATGATATAGACACCAACCTAACTTCCCATCCTGACCTTTAAATGTCAGAGCAACCCATTTAGGGCAAAAGCTTTGAAACCTTCACCTCCTGACAGCTTATGAGAGGACATAACATGACAGAGCTCAGGACTCTGTTCTCTTTTACTTCAGTTTGTACTTTCCTTCCTACCGTGAACCCAAAGGACCATGACCATTGCTTTGGTCTACCCATGGGGGTTACACCTGAATGGGAACCACCTTGCTCCGCCATTTCTTTCCTGTAGCAGTTATGCAAGCATGTCCAGTAGTCGCCTTGGTGTAAGTGAGGAAGTTGAAGTAAAGAGAGATAAATAACTTGTCTGTGGCTACCACCAGCTGTGAGGAAGGCAGCAGGGCTGACTCAGGCCTTCAGGATCTGGCCAGAAATATTCTAATCTGCTCTGATTCAGCTCTGCTTTCAATGGGCTGTTTACTTGTTATCTCCCTAGGTCCTATCACCCTGTGGTCTGCTGATAACAGGCTAGAGCATGGTTTATATTCTTCCCTTGCCGCAAACACTGCTGCAGGAATCCCAGGCTAGCAAATGCACCTGGACCCTGGGAGAGAGAAGACTTCCCCCCCCCCCAGCCCCTTTAACTCTGTACCCAAACTTATCTCACTGTCTGCAAGCCACGAATCGCAGGCACAAAGGAAGTGTTCTCTACTGTAAACTGTAACTAAACTCATCCAATGGATGGAAAGGGTCAAGTGAGTACTCAGGTCTCACTTAATGGGGGTGTGAAAGAAGTGCCTTCCCACCCTTACCACAGTCTTCCAGGAAGGCAAGCTTGTCACCATTGCCAAGTCACATTTATGAAGACTTCCTTGGGGAAGGAGGTAAAATTTTGACATCAGGAAAAATGCTTAGAGGAAATGTGTCCCTCTCTTGGAGGAGTGAAGGTGTGACTATGGGTCTAAATACACATGAGCTGGAAGTCCCAATGAGCTCTGCCTCCTGAGTAAAGGGCAGAGATCAAAGGCTATGGTCCAATTCTGCTCATCCTTTGTGCCTCATACAGACTTTGAAGGAGTGAAAAAGTGGAGAAGACCATTGGGTTAAGAGTTGTCCTGTGGGTTGGTGGGGTGGTAATGTCATGGTGCTGTGCCCAGGACCAGTCCTCCTGACGTACAATCAGATTTAGGCTGCCAGCTCTGAAACCTCCAGGCAAACAGGTTAGTCAGAGCTGATATCTGCCATATGAGCATCAACTGAAACACTCCACAGGCAGTGCCTCCTGGAAGCAAGCAGAAAGTTGGGAAAGCAAGCATTTTAAGAGCTGAGGAGCTGTGAGCCTTGGCCTGCAGACACACATGGATAGGCTGTGCACATGCCCCAGAGGTTTTGTGTGGCTCCTCTACCTCCTGCATTCAGTTTCTCAAGGGGACCCTGTGATTTGTTGTCACAGCTCTGTGTTTTCCTTGGTGTGTTTGGCAGATTCTCCCTTGAAAAACGTAATTGTGCTGAAAGACACCCATAAGTCTGTTCCATAGGTACCCACTTAAGGGCATAATGTCGAACAGCTTTCTGTTCATATCTAAAACTCTCACCTTGTGAAACCGAAGTTCTGCCCATTAGCTGGGCTCTCTGTCCCTACCTCCCTTCTCATCCCTCACAGTCACCTTCCCATCTCCTGTCTCTGGATTTTACCATTCAATGTCTGACAAATAAATTAAATCAAGCAATGTATGTGCAGGCATGACTAGCTCATTGCATATAGCGCAGTGTCCATGAGGTTCATCCGTGTTGTAACTTGGGCAGAACATCCTGCCTTTTAAAGTTGAGTGCTCTGCCTTCACCCATGCAGAACTCAGTGTGTGTGGCTGTTCATTTGTGGCTGTGCACTTGAATTGCTTTTCTTTTGGCTACTGTGGGTCAGAGTCCATGCTTTGAGTTCTTCTGGACATATATCTAGGGGGATAATAACTGGATCATACGGTAATTCTATGTTTGAGGTTTTGAAGAACCATCCCACTCTTGCCCACAAAGGCTGTATCATTTTACGTTCCCACAAACAGGACCAAAGGATCAGGATTTCTCCACAGCCTCACCCACACATATTCACTGGATTTGTGATGATCTGAAACCTCAACAGGATTCTAAAGGGTTCATGCTATAGCCGACATTAGGAAGACTATCCTGTTATAGAGTGCATTGTGTGAATACACATCCTGGCTCACCCTGTGCTCTACTCTCTGGGCACCAAAGCCTGACTCCATTTCCTTGGGGGTGGGGGAAAGGTTTCAAGTATAAATAATGGTGCCCCAAGTGCCCAATCCTAACCATGGTGAACCCACCCCCTCCCCCATTTTCAGGAATACACATGCACACTGAGCCTATGAGAAGACTAAATCTCTAAATGTCTTCATTTCTTGGTTTCAGAACCACAACCATGCATGCATAGCCTGCCGCATCATTTACCGGTCTGATGAACACCACCCTCCAATCCTGCCCCCCAAGGCTGACCTGACCATTGGCCTTCATGGGGAATGGGTGAGCCAACGCTGTGAGGTACGCCCCGAGGTCCTCTTCCTCACCCGCCACTTCATCTTCCATGACAACAACAACACCTGGGAGGGGCATTACTACCACTACTCGGACCCTGTCTGCAAGCACCCCACCTTCACCATCTATGCTCGAGGACGCTACAGCCGCGGTGTGCTCTCATCTAGGGTCATGGGTGGCACAGAGTTTGTGTTCAAAGGTAAGTCTGCTGGTTCACATCTCACAGCACAGCTTGGCACATTTCTGCTGGGGCAGAACCCAAGAGAAAGGGTATCTTTATTGCTTGAGATCTGGGGATGAAGTTAGAGCCATGTCTGCATTAAAGCATCCTTGGAAATACTGTCTGAGCTCCTTCCGGCCTAGAGCAGGCTAGTACCAGGCCTCCACATGACACTCAGGTACAGTGGAACCCAAACCATCACATGGCCACTGTGATGTGAGAGTCAGGAATGCTCCTGCAGTGAAATCTTGCAGCCTCTCCGGTAGCATCAGCCTGTTTGCGTGCTCAGTACTTTTCCTAAATGAGGAATTCAGAGCAGGTGTTAGTTACTTCTTGATCCTCAGAGCTATTACTTCCAGTCTGAGCTGAGGCTGCATTTGAGAGTCTGTCTCAGGCTGGAAGGTGAGAACATCATGGGGAAAGTTTACTCTGTGCACTGCTCACCCAAGCGAGGAAGCTGGGGTTGGGAGCCACCTGCCCTGACCCCAAGGGAGGGCTTGCTGCTTTAGTTTTAAGTTTGAATGCCTGAAAGGTGGTATCAGTTTGTAATACCAAATAAAGAGCATAGCTGGGTCACTGGGTGATCCGAAAGAGCACTTTTGACTTTTAAGGAATACTGAGAGAGTGGTATTTCACACTGACATGTGTGATCATCTCTAAACTGGGCTCAGCATTTAAAACAAATGTCACCCACATTTTCTGGCCACGACTACAGTATATTGTCATGACTTTGCATTCGTAGGGAATTAATTTTAGTACTCCCTGAAAATACCAAAACCCAAAGTTGCTTTAGTCCCTTCTGTGACATGAATACACTTACACAAAACCTGTGCATATCCTCCTTGTACTTAACACCGTTTCTGCATTCTTTCTGATACTTAATGTCGACATCGCAAGGCCGTGAGCTAACTTGTAGCTGCAGAGTGCATGATACTATGAGCTGGCTGGCTGTATTTGTTGTGACCACCATTCAAATCAGCATATGGAATGTCCCATCCGAGCCTACTTTTGTGATTACTGTGGTTAGCCAGGCAAGTGGTTGGATTATGTTTTAAAGTGAATGCTGTGTTGGAACAGTGTCCCTAGCACTTGCCACATGTCTGCCTCCCAAGTTGTCTTCCTAGAGTCACGGTTACCTCTCTTCTCCACAGTGAATCACATGGAGGTCACTCCCATGGATGCGGCCACAGCCTCCCTCCTCAATGTCTTCAGTGGGAATGAGTGTGGGGCTGAGGGCTCCTGGCAGGTGGGTATCCAACAGGACGTGACACACACCAATGGCTGCGTGGCTCTGGGCATCAAACTACCTCACACAGAATATGAGATCTTCAAAATGGAGCAAGACGCCAGGGGTCACTACCTGTTGTTCAATGGCCAGAGGCCCAGCGATGGCTCCAGCCCAGACAGACCGGAAAAGAGAGCCACATCCTACCAGATGCCTTTGGTCCAGTGTGCCTCTTCCTCACTGAGAGCCGAAGACTTGTTGGAAGACAGTCAAGCCCATCTGTATGGCAGGGCAGCAGGGAGGACAGCTGGGCCCCTGTTGATTCCTGCCTTTGTCAGCCTTTGGACTCTACCACATTGGTGCATCCTCAGATAGAAGACATTTCCTAAACCAAGACTCTTTACCATGTATGACTTTTCTTCACACAGAGAAAGGACATTGATTCTTTTGATGCACTTGAATGCCTGAGATCTGCCGTTGCCTCTCCTTTCTCCCCTCTTCCAGCCTCTGAGTCATGAGCAGTGTGTTTGAAGTTTCAGCTTTGAATTTCTTCCAGCCCACTCTGTGGCCTGAGAACTTCATAGCAGGGATTGCACTTTAAGTCTGCAGAGAGCTGGAGCTGGTGTGTTGGGGGCGGGCAGCAAGGGTGGCAGCTGCCTTCTTCTCTCTGTCCCCGACTCCCATCTGTATTTCTGAGCTAAGCTTAAAGGATACAAGTGACAAGCTGAAGCTGTCTCTGCCATTGCTTCTCTTATCTCTCCGAATCCTTCCATACTCCAGGTTTTCTCCACGGGAGCCCAGTGCAGAGTTGACTTGGGACCGCCATCAAGACCCCATGTATTAATACAGGAAAGACGGGGTGGTGTTGTGTACATAAGAGAAGATGCAAGGCTCAGCTAATGTTCCAGCCTCCGTGCTAATTGGCACTTTCAGAAATGTTGAGAGGTGTCCATAAAGCTTCAAAGTAACTTAAACTCCGTTGGCTAGCACTGGTTTTCATTTGCTGAAAAGAGATGTGTGACATATACTTGGTTTGGTGGCTCCAGAATGTAGTGTGCTGCTTAACCCTGGGAGGAGACTGATCCAGTTAGGAAATTCTGAGCAGCTCCTGTTCCAAGCAGCCAGAAGCAGCAGTGGAGGGGGGAGATTCATTGTCTTAAATGCCCCACAAGGGACAAGGAGATCTGTGGAGTTTTCTTCAAGTGAGCCCCCCTGTCCTGGCTCAAACTATGGTTAGGGTGGGCACATCCACTCTGCCATCTCTGACACACAGAAACTGAACATCAGTGCTCCAGAACCTTACCAATGAAAAGAGATTGGGGTGGGACTCACCAAAGATGAGCCACTCTGCTAGGAGCCATCCCTGTGCTCTGTGGAGTCTATGAGGAGTCACCCTGTTACTAGAATTACTGGCTTGACTTAGCATCCTCTCTGCATTTCCTTGGCTCTGCCCCAGCTGTGAGGTTCAGAGCCATCTCCTTCAGGGTTAGCTGCTTCACAGACATTAGAAGGGAGGAGGGGATGGCCGCCCATTCCTTTGTATTATTGTAACTGGTGCTATAAACACCAAGTGCTATTGCTCACAGAGACCCATGCAGGCAAGTGGGGGAGAGATAGAAAGCCTAGATGGAACTGAAAGTAGACATGGAGACCGGGACCCCGGAGAAGAGTCCCTCATGTATTTAAGAATTCACTTTATGAAGCAGTAGCATTATAAATTATAAAGAAGGCATGGAGTACCAGAGTGCTTTATATTTAGATTATATTTTAAGTCATGGTGCATACTTGAGGGGGTTTATTAAAAAGAAAGTGCTAACTTAATGTCTACTAAGTTTAATAAACAAAGAATTTGGAAGTAACCCCACGAAATATGTCTTCTTTGTTGATTCAGTGAATTCTGACACTGTCTTCAAAGTATGAACCTATACTGACCCTAAGACACACTTCAGTGATCAACCAGGAGTTGGGTTTATAGCCACTTGGTTCACTGCAACCCACCTAGACTCATCTATTTCTACTTTTTAACAATATGCTGTATATATGCCCATAAATGAATAGATATTAACACATACACAGTTTAAGCATGATGAGTCTATGTGACGTTTGTGTGATCACTTTCTGATGAAATATAAATCTCTACAGAGAAATAATAACAGCTTATTAACAACTCACCAACTCACTGAAGTATGTCCCCATCTTTCCTAAGTGCATTCATCTCAGCTTAGTTGTATTGTGCTAACAGCAATAGGATCTCTAGAGTCAGGTCCCTTGTGTGACCCACGGTGATCTTGATGTTATATGGTTTCCAGTGATCTTGAGGCCACAGTGGAGCTTGAGGTTACCCAGGCTTGAAGGTCAGACAGACATGACAAGTCAATACTGAGATGCTTTCTTTGGTTTTTACATTCCTCTTGTATTAATTAATGTGTATAGGGTGGAACAGGTCGATATAGGTGGGGTACTGTACCTATACCTACTGAGTACAGGTACCACACAGTGCAGAGAGATCCCTGGAGCTGGAGTTACAGGTGGCTTAGAGCCACCCAGTGTTGGTGCAAAGAGCCAAACTCTGCTCCTCTGCAAGATGTACACATCTATCCTCAAGCTCCTGCTTACTTTTAAGACAGTGTCTTACTATGGATCCCTGGTTAGCCTTGCATTCATGGTCCTTCTGCCTCCACCCAGTTCATGCTGGGTTCACAGTTCTACTGTCTGGCTTGGAACAAGATACTTTCTGAGGAAGGCATGCCTGAGCCTAGAATATTCCATTTACATAGCAAGTTTGAAATACACCATAGTTCGGTACTCAGCATCTGGCAAGTCTCTCTCTTAGTGGTGGGTGATTCTGCTAGTAAATTCTAGATCTGAGGGAAGCCATAAATCATGGAAGGTTCTTGTGGAATTCACAGGTCAGCTGCAACTAGGCTTTAGGTCATTGGTTTAACAACATGGAGCTAGATGGTTGGCAAAGAACCCAGGTTTATTTTGGTTTGTGTTTCTGGGGACTGTGAAGCCTGAAATCGAGCAGCTGCATCCAATGAGGGTCTTCTGCAGCTTGGACATGGCAGCAAGCCCCAGGTGAACTTGAGGCGAGCATTATCCAGCCTATTATGACAACAAAGCCAGTTCCATGAGATTGAGAACTGCTGAGAACAGCATCATTCCGTTCATTATGGCTCCATTATTGACCTCCACCCCAGCTATAGCTCCATATTTCAACCCTGCCACAGTGAGGAATTGGGACTCCCAGTCATGAATTTCGGCATAACACAGACAAAGCATTGCACTAGGCTTTTCTTTCTGAGAAGCTTGCTGGTAAGAGTCAGAAAAGTCCCTTGAGTTGACAGTAAAATTAAGACTTCAAACTCTAAAATTCAAACTGCCCCCACCCTCCAATCTCAAAAGAAAACCGATGGAGTCTCCCCTTCAGTCACCACAGAACAAAGGGTCCATTTTCTCACACATGGGACAATTTATGCCCAACATAAAGAGCCACAACCAGGGTGGCTGGCATTCCTGAATGCCATTGACGGCCTGCAGAAACAGCCTGTGGGTCTTGTGGTTTCTGGTTGAAGAAGAAACTTGAGTAAAAGAACCACTTGGTATTCTACCATCTCTCTCAATTTACCCCGAATGCATGATTTTCATGCCACCCCACATAGGCCATGCAATGTTTTGTTATGAATACTGCATTCCATCCCTACAAGGTTCAAGGTACATGGCACTGAGACTCAGAAACCAAAAAGGAATCTAGTCAGACATCAGGCACAATCCCAAAGGAAAATGGAGAGGAAGGTTGGATGGAGACAGAACAGAACCCATGCAGTGGTCCATACAGGTGCCCCCAGCCTTTATGTAGACACCTGAGCTTTGACTGGTCCAAACAGCTCCCATAAGGTTAAGTCTGCAGAAAGAACAAATAGACAGTTCAGATAAATATGCTCCACAGACATCTAGATTCTAGAGAAAATTCATGAACATTTTCTTTACCTATAAAACCATATGTCCTAAAAAGTAAAAAAAAAAAACAAAAACAAAAACAAAAATCACTCATAGAGGGCCCGAGTGTCGCTGGCTTTCAGCACAATCACCAATAATGAAGGTAGCTCATTTTTACTCATTATCCCACTTCCTTGATGCTTCAGCTGAAAGAAATACTATCTTGGGGGAAAAACATGGCAAATTATGGCCTCTGACGTCTCCATCATTGGGATATCAGATCAATGTCTTATACTGAGTTCAATTCCAAAAAACAACGGAAGTGACGTACCACTAAAGGCATGAACCCAGACACACTTAGTTATGATTTTTATTACAATTATGAAACAATATGACCAAAAACCAAGTTAGAAAGGAAAGAGTTTATTTGGCTTACACTTCCATGACACTGTTTATCATCAAAGAAAGTCAGGACAGGAACTCATGCAGGGAAGGAAGCTGGAAGCAGGAACTGATTAGAAAGCCATGGAAGGGTGCTGCTTACTTACTATCTTGCCCCTCCTTGCTTGCTCAGCCTGCTTTGTTATACAACCCAGGGCCACCAACCCAGGGTTGGAACTGCCCACAATGGGCTGGGCCTTCCCTCCTCAATAACTAGTTTTTAAAATACCTTACAAGCTTGCCCACAGCTGGATATTTTGGAGGCATTTTCTTTTGTTCTTTCTTTTTTGTTTTTGATTTGTTTTGTTTTTGAGACAAAGTTGCTCTGTGTAACCCTGGCTGTCCTGGAATTTATTCTGTAGACTAGGCTAGGAGGCATTTTCTTAATTGTGGTTCTCTCCTCTCAGATGACTTTAGCTTGTGTCAAGTTGACATAAAACTATGCAGCAGCATGTATTCACCCATCTGTGCTCCAGCTTCCTGCAGGTGGATGGCCTGGCGAGTGGATTCTCTTTCATAAAGCAACCAATGGTCTCCTTGGACTCCATCTGTTCTCCATTTCTGATCTCTGTTTACATGGACTCCATAGCCCTACATTCTCTTAAACACCACTGAAGTGATGTGGACCCCTTCCTTTGAGCCACTGAACTGCTATTTGACACCAAGGGAGTTTGCAAGCATGGAAGGCATCCTGACTTTCCTGGATCTGCCACCCACTGCACCAGCTCAGCATTCACTTCCTGAGCTTCAGTGGCAATGAGCACTTATGCCCATGGCCAACAAATAGGGAGTTGCTTCAGACTTTTTCTCATTCAGTCTAAATAAATAAAAAATAAATACATAAAACAACCACTGAGGGGTGCAGCTCAGTGGTAGAGTACAGTGCTTGACCAACATGCACGAGGTTCTTCTGGGTTCAATCCCCAGTAGCAGGAAAAATAAATCCACGGATACCCATCAAGTTGAAGGTGCATTTGTCAATACTTGATGGGCCAGGGAGATGGCTCAGTATAATGAGCTTGCTGCGAAGTCTGCTGACCTAAATTTGATCCTAGGACCCACATGGTAGAAGGAGAGAACAACAGACTTCCACAGACATATTATGATATGTGCACACCCATACCCATTAACTACATCAAAGCAATGCATATTTTAAAACCAATGACAGAGGGTTCACCAGGAATTTGTATTTTCCGAGGACTTTAGGGACAGAAGGCCTAGTCTAGTGGTCCTCAACATTCCTAATGCTGTGACTCTTTAATATAGTTCCTCGTGTTGCGGCGACTCCCAGCCGTAAAGTCATTTTCATCACTAATTCATAATTGCAATTCTGATACTGTTATGAACTGTAATGTAAAAATATCTGTGTTTTCCAATGGTTTTAGGTGACCCCTGTGAGTCATTTGACACCCCCAAAGGGTCACGACCCATAGGTTGATAACTGCTGGCCTAGTCTTTCTGCAGCTAATGGGACAACCTAAGAAATTCAAATTGAAAGAAATGTTCAGAAGACCAAAGTTATGGTGAACATGAATCTGCCTAAAGGTTCTTTGCAAATTGCCTTCCTGTCTAAGCCAGCAGCAGGTCAGACTCTCACAGGCTGGGGGTGGTGTGACAGAAACTTCCCTGGGATTGGAGACAGAGGTTAAAACACTGTCTTCTCAGAAGTAAAAGAGGCTGCAGGTTGACCACTGGTGGGAAAATCAGAAGGAACCGACTACTGTTCTTTTTTATTTATTTATGTGCACTGTCCAGTCAGGCACGGAACACAGTCAAGAGCAGACTCTGGACTCCATTACAAGATGGCCTTGGTGTGTGTGTGTATTTCCTCACCAATATCATAATTCAAGAGAATTGGTTTCTTGTTGAAATCTGAAATTCCTTAGGTGAAAAGTCCATCCCTGCCCAGGCTTTGGATGGGAACGGGTGCTGCTCATTCTGACTTTCAAGCCCAGAAGGAAGAGTTAGCTTTAAAGAAATGATCTTGAACATGTTTCTAATCCAGCAGCGTAGATTCAGCAAATGCAACAGTTATAAACAAGGAGATGCTAAAACTCTTTAAATGATGTCTGTGTCTGGGATGGGGTTAGGAGCAGTGTAGTGGGCAAATGTGTAAGGCTTGAGTTATTCAGCTGCACGAACTAGATCCTGGATTATAAGAACAAATTGAGATGTCTTGGAGCATAATAAAAGGCAAAAATCAATAGAAAAATAAATAAAAGACTTTTAAAGACATTTTCTCAAAATATATGGCATTTTTATATTGGTTCTTTCCTTGACTGCTGTTTATTTATCATGAGAAGCACTTAGTGATGTCACAGAGAATTTTATAAACATGGAAGTTTAGGCTTTCAGGGAAGGTTCACTAAAAGAGGAGAGCTCATTCTGATTCCTTACACAAAAGCTTGCAATAGCCAAGAAAACAAAAGTCCCCAGTATGACAAAGTGCATTGTCTAAAGAGCTTTCTGTGAGTCTATCCTTGCATACTCCATTATCCAGAGCAAATTCTAGCCAACCTCAGTGTTTCCTTATTAGCCTGAAACTAAATGGCAGGAAACACCCAGGGGCACCAATAACACTTCGGAATCTCGTGCCAACTTAAAACCGAGCAGACAGATCTGTGTGGCTCATTTCTTAATACTTTGAGAAATTCCATTGCAATGAGAGATAACACACTTGAAAGGCAAGCGCTTTTTTTTTTACATCAATAAATAAAACATCAAAGTAATTTTCTGAGCCCAAAGTCCAAGGAAGTTGTGTGCATTTTCAGCATAAATAAGCAGGGCATAGAATTCAAATGATCAGCCGTGTTTAAACCCAGCAGTCCTTCCTGCCGCTGAGCAAGCTCTCTCCAAGGGAACAACACAGACACAAAAAAATTGGGCCTTTCGCTGGACCCAATTTTTCACTTAAATGGTCTAAGATTTTGATCATTTTTCCAGACCATGGTGAGCTGATATATTAACTTTTCCACTTTAATTCACTTGAGGAACACTGGGATTTTAGAGAAAACGGTAGTGATTGAAATAGTTAGGAACCAAATAGGAATTAGGAACACTATACATACGCCTAAGAAGGAGAATGGAAGCCCCTCCCCAACCTTGCCTGCAGCTGACTTCAGGATGTATACGGTGGTGGAAGCATCACAGACCTTGCCCTAGAGATGGTTGCTCCCTGGCTGATCTCTCTGAAAAGGTCTGGCAGAGCTGGGTCAGTTTACTACATTTTTAAGTCGAGTATCTTTCCTGCTTGGTACATTTAACTTCCTAGACCAGAAGTAGAGGCAAGCATTGGTCAGCCACTTAAGACACTGGCATTGAGCCTGATAATCTACCCGGTTCTGTCCCCCAGGCCCTCACAGCAGAGAACCAACTGGCTCCTGCAAAGCTGTCCTATGAGTTCTATAGCGTATTGTGGTGTCAAAACACACACACACACACATACACACACACACATACACATACACACACACACACACAGTGAAAAAGAAGCAAAGCAAACAGACCTGTGTGAATTTATGCTCCCCCACTATACGTGAGCTTTTGAGGTTTTCCTCAACATCTCTACACTCGGCTTCCTGACTTACAAAATGAGAATGGGGGCTCAGAGAGAAAGCTCAGCTTGTGAAATGCCCCCTTGATGTACAACCATGAGGTCCTTATTTCAGATCCCCAGTGACATACACATGTAACTCCAGCACTTAAGGGAGGAGACTGTAGGACCAGCGGGCTTCCTGGGTGTGCCGATCTAGCTAGATCCATGGACATCAGGTTTAGTGGGAGATCCTGTCTCAAAAATTATGGTAGAGAGTAATAAAGACACCTGCACATACATGTAAAATGTAGATATTCTATGTCCACCAGTACCACAGCACCTGGATAGTTTGCTGCAGGTTCAGGATTCTGCACTCTGTCCAGGCCTCTGAACCTGCTTTTTAATGGGATTTCCCAGGAGACTTCTATGAACTCACAAGTTAAAGAGAGAGAGAATCATGGTTAGTCTCTAGGCATCTGACTCCAGTGGAGGTACGTGTTCTATCTTGCACCATCCTGTATGTGAGACTGAAAGAGGCCGAATGAGAGATCAAAGGGGGTGGCCATGCTGACTTGTCTTCACGGGGTTGTCTCTGAGTACTGATAAGGTGACATCAATTAAGGCTCTCTGTGAATCCTGGTATATGTTTTCATGAAAGAGTGACATACAGTTAATCTTACATAAAAAAAAAACAAAGCCTACAGGTAACTTGAATAATGATTTACCTGTCTGAAAAATACACAGTGTAGATTTGTTATTTTAACCATCGTCAAGAGTACAGTTCATGAAGCACAGTACTTCACTGCATCGTGCAATCATTTCTATTCTCTACTTTGAGAATATTCCCTCACACATTCCCTCCAGTCCTCTTTTAAAAGTTACTCTTGGGGCCATAGGGATCAATCACTGGTTAAGAAGGCTTGCTGCTCCTATAGGAAACCAAGTTTGGTTTCCAGCACCTATGTCTAGAAGTTCATATCTGTCTGTAACTGTAGCTTCAAGCGATCCAACAGCCTCTTCTGGTCTCCTTGGGTGCCTGCATGTATGTGGTACATGTGCATGGGAAAACAAAGTACATAAACACACACACACACACACACACACAAGCAACCACCAATCTGCTTTTTGTCTCTGGATTTGCCTGTTCTAGATTATTTTGTCTTGTCTAGAACTCTCATCCTCTCTTGTATGAATAACATAACTTGTGTTGATCTCAGAAAAGATCTCTGATGCTGAAACTACCCTGGTCTTAAAATCTGAAACCTTGCTATCCCTCTAAATCAATTTTCATAAATGCATTTTATTACATGTGCAGAAGTGTGGCCTGTTCCTATGCTTATGAAAATCCTTGGATGCCTCAAAGATAAGTCCTCTTACTTGCTTAACGAAGCCTTACAAACTTTAGTTTTGGCGGTTGAGTAAATTTTAGGGTCTTTTTCTTTAACTAATTCTACTTCACAATATTCTGTCTGCCACAGAAGGACAGCTGCTGGGAATAAGACATCACTTATTATTGTCATTAGATTGCTTTTGATACATATGAAGGAACTGTAATGACACAGCCTACAATTCTGTAACCTGATTACACAGCTCTGTGGGTGACACTCACTCCAAAATTCTCCTTAAAAAACAAGTTTAAAACAGCTACCCTGCCTGTTTCTGTCAGGTCTGTGAAGTGCTGCCATTTTTCTTCATGCTAACCACTCGCCTGTGTTTTACAGGAAGACATGCTAACCAAAGCTCAGGTAAGTGAGTCCCAGATGCTGTGACTTAAGCCGAGTATTCTAAAGTCTTAGCATCTAACCTAAGAACTATCCATTGATTTTTACAGGACCAGTGTGAAGTAAACTGATCGCTGGGGCTTAACCCTTTCACTACTGAAGAGCAGAAAGTGTGTAGGAACCAAATAGGATTGTACATGCAAAGAAAGCTTTGATTTCATCAGTTTCCACCGAGAGCCAATGTAGTGATTCTTTGACACTATAACTGATAGAGGATGCCCAGTGCCAGCTGGACACTTCTAAGGACATTGCTCAAGTCTCTAAGGCATCTTATTCCAATTAGAAACTTGGAGTTCTAAGAAATGCTTTCTTCTCTTGCACCGAAATCAGTCTGTTTTTACCCATGGCCCTAGTTCTGTCTGAATATTAGCCTCTCCTTCCACTTGGTTCCCTTCCAACTAACTGCCCATCCTTTCTATTCCTACTCTTCTGAAAGTGGAGCTTTCTCAATCCCACTCGGACACCAATGCTTCTAGCCATTGCTCTGTTTTTATTTTTTCACTCCATTTCCAGTTAGACAGACAATTATTTCTAGACGATGCTGCATAGCCCACCATCCCTGTGCAGGAGACACTGTAAGTAAGATTGCCAGTACTGCTTCCCTGTGTAGTCCCCGTGTTAAGTAGAGTCCACAAGCTCATGTAGCAAAGCCTTGGCCCTCAAATGTGGCTACTGGGAGATGGTGGGATCTTTAACTAATGGGGCTCTGTAGAAGCAAGTTAGGTCAGCAGAGTTCTTGAGGAACAGGCTTGGAGGAGGAACCCAGTGTATTCTTCTGTTTTACCGCCTGATGGCAAGTGAGCGATTTTGTTCTACCATGCGCCATTGCTAAGGCTGGGCAGCTGTAGGCCCAAATCAACAGGCTGATGATCGTGGGCTGAAGTCTCTAAAGCTGTGAACAACAACAACAGCAACAACAGCAAAAGCAGCAGCAGCAGCAGCAGCAAAAGCAGCAGCAGCAGCAGCAGCAGCAGCAGCAGCAACAGCAGCAACTCCTCTTAGTAACTTAATTATCTCAGATGTTTATTATAGGAATAGAAAGCTGACTCACATAGTTTCCTGAATCGAATTAATTCCATCAAAACAAATAAGTGACTGTTTCCAAAATAAGACATTCGACTTTGAAATTGTTGTCCTTAAAGCTTCAGAAGAGAGGTCGGTTCTTTTCTGCGGTATGATAGAGAAACACAGGGGTTCAGAAAAACCCACCAGTATAAAACTCTGCGAAGGTTCAGCTTGAAGATAGCTTACTGGTAGAATGCCCACACTGCATGTGCAGTTTTAAATTCCATCCTGCACATCGTTATTCTCACTCCTTGCTTAGAAAAGAATTTGAGATGACTCAATGTTTTTGACGAGAAAAATAAAATCATGTCTGTACTTATGATGGCTATCTGAAGGTAAGGACACTTTTACCTCTTTGTGCCTAGTGTTCATGGGATGCATCATTCATAAAGCACAGACTGCATGAAGATATCTTTTCAACTATTTTACCTTTGGGAAAGCCCATCCTATGGAAGCTTGCAGAAGGAACTTACTGAAGTGGATCCAACTAGATGAGTCCGCAAGGAGAGAAGTCCTGGTATATTGAGAGTGCTGCTGGGGGCAGGGACACTGGGGTTTATTTCCATGAAAACTCCTAGTCTAATGGGTAGCCGCCCCTCTGGAGCAGAGGGTTGGGCTGTGAATTCTGCCCTTGCTTGTCTTGGTGCTTGGTTACTTGTGTTTGAATTGATGTCCTGCATTCTTGGCTTGAATCTTCCTGCTCTAGCTGAGACTGTATGGTTAAAGCATCTGAGCTCATCAATGTGCAGTCAGCGACTCTTTATTTACTTATTTATATCCGACATTATTCCAAAAATGGCTCAAGGCAGCTTACGGAAATACCTACAACTCAACAAGACCAAACGGTGTAAAAATAGCTCCGTACATCTGGACAACCAGAATGGAAGGCCATGCAAATAAGAACAATCCAGATGTGGCCTTGGTATGCATTAGGATATGCTGTCAATGAGTATACTCAGAGGTGAGCTATGGTCAGTGCTAAGTTCTCTGGAACTGTAGTGGCAGCATGGATGAACATTTCATGAGACTCAAAGGAATCAGTTGCTCTGGAAAAAGAGTAACTGTTTTCAAGAGCAGGAAGAGATCTCTATCTCTCCTTTGGGAAGCTTATTTAATGAAGAATAAGCTCATGTTTATCTAGGAACAAGGAGGCAAAAAGATGCTTTTCAGGTTCCCCACTGCTCTAGAGGTCACTGCTGAGTAGCTTTGGAGAAATGGAGTCAGGATACCTGTGTGACATACACTGTGCTTCCCATGCCAGCCCAAATGTGGAGGCTTCCAGGGATGTTTACAACCCTGGGCTCACCTGAAATTAGCTTTCACTGGCCCATGGAGCTTTAGAAATCATACGCCTCTTATGTTGCACACCTTTGATGTCTGTGGCTTTCATGTTGAATTACTGTGTTCACCATCAAGGAGCTCTTTCCCAGGGATTTCTGTGGAGCAGGATTTGACTTTCATCTTTCAGTTAAATCTAATTAGGAAAGCCAACTGAAGGAACTTCCCATAAAATGAGATGTTATTACGTGCTAATAAAAGACAGACAGGTAGAGCGAGTCTCTAGGTTACACGAGTCATAAAGGCAAGGCCTCATTCTCTTCAGAGAGTCTAATTATCTGTCTCTGAGCTTTCATGTGATGGGGCATGCTATTATTAGGTGTCAATAAATGCACACAGGATGCCATCTGCATGCAGAGTATGCTCTGCCCTGTGATGCCCCAGACACTCTCTTTTGGCTAAGCCGGGCCAGATTTGAGGCTCAAACCTGCTCTACTTTGTAGCGAAAGCATTTACCATGTGATTAACAGTTTCTAGAACACTCACCAAAGATCTCAGATGGTCTGTTTGGGAAGGCAATGAGCAGTCTCTGCCTGCTGTTGTTTTTCACAGGGTCTTAATGTGGCTATTCCTGGAGGGCTCTGCCATGGACATGGGCCTGCCTAAGTGTCTTCTCCTGTCTATTCTCTAACAAGTCAAGAGTGAGAGTCAGTTCCTTGTGCGGTCCTCCCACTAGCCAGCTGACCCTGATAGGATACTATGGATCATAATATAGTAGCCTTGTGGGAGTCAGAGAAAAATTACACATGGGAATTCTTACTTCACCAGTCACAGACCATCCCTGCGAGCCCAGGAATCGACCATCTTGCAGACAGAGCCCCTCTGGCTCCTCTCACTCCTCACCCCATCCTCTTTTATGTCCCTCTTCTCTGCTCTCAGAGGAACTGTTAAGGGTCCTTAATCGAAGGCAGCCTCTTCCCTGGAAAAGTGATCCCTGGTCCTAATACAGGTGTGTGTGCACATCTGTGTTTTATGTGTGTAAGTGTGTTAGTGTCTTCCTGGTGCACATGCTGGTCAGTGTGTGAGCATATGGATGTTCAGTGTATTTGTATGTCTCTCTATGTGGTACGTCTGTGTTTCTGTCCCCATGTGTTTGCATCCAGCATGGCTTGGTCTTGGGAACCTGACTAGGACAATGGAGGAATGAAAAAGGACAGTGACACAGGAACATGTGCAGAAAATCTGGGGTCAGGTGGGCTGCGCACTCTCTGTCTGCACACCAGTGTTTGACAACCAGAGGACTTGGGACTTTTATTAAGTACAACAGAGGAGGCAGGGTTAGCTACTCTCCATGGGGGGTGGGGAGGGTCTCTCTAGGGGAACAGTCTTAGGCTGTCAACATCCAGGAAGAAGATACTGCTGTCAAGGCTTTCTGTACACTCTGTCAGCATTCACACATGGACCAGAGGAAGGCTTGGCCAAGTGCCTGAGCCTAACCTGCACGAGGTTTTGACAGTTCCGTTCATCTGAGACGTTTGAGTCCTTGTCAATAATACCCGTCCACCCATAGTTTCCTCGGCTTCCCATTGTTTATGGGTGAGGATGTGTACTGTATGATGTGCATATCTGGGTATATCCAGATGTGTTTGTGGTTTCTGACTGTGGTGTATGTCAGATGTGTATCTGCTGTGTTTGCGTGTTCTGTGGATGTATATAGAGGTGAGTGTCAGTGGTATGTTTACACATATCTTAGTGTCTCATGCGTGTATGTTTGTGTGTGTGTTCATATGTCTGCATGGTGTTTGTCACTATATTACACATACGTGCCTATGTGGGGTATGTGTATAGCTGTGTTTGGTATATATGTCTGTACATATTTGTGTTTTTATGCTATGTGTATATATGGGGGGGGAGATTGTATGCTCTGTATATGTGTCTACACACACGTATCTGTGGTATTGTTTGTGTATGCATACATGAGACTGTGTGGTGTATGCCTCTGTGCATATGAATGCTTCCTTCTCTGCATGCGCATACATGTATCAATGTAGCATATGCTCATGTTGTCGGGTTGAACAAACACTCCCTTGCAGCCTTTTCATTTGTGCAGTGACCAAGGGTCCCCACCCAGGGTCTAGTGGGTGGTTCCTTCTCCATGATGTCACCTGCTAAAGCACAGATGCAGCATTTAGAAGCAAGGTCTGAAGAGACCTTGCATGTCCTTCTCAGTGTCCCTACTATGTGACCTGAGCCTCTGTCACCAGGGGTTTCCATCATCAGGGACAATGTTTCATAGCAACACAGACATCCTTCCTTCCTTCCTTCCTTCCTTCCTTCCTTCCTTCCTTCCTTTCTTTCTAAACCAAAGTTTTAAGAAAACCCCTGGCTCTTTTCTGGAGATTCTTGCAATGGAATAAACTCAGAAAACACTTTTAAAATGATTCCGTTCATCTCCTTTCCTCCCATGCAGTCTCTACTCACAGCAGACACAAGTAAAGAGGGATGTTCAGAAGGAGAGCACAACAGGCCATCTGGTTCCCTAGCAACCCCAAAGCCCCGCTTCATTAAGAACTGTTCTACATGAAATTAAATGTATAGGATATTATGAAATAGAACCGGAGTATGAACAGATTCCATCAGAGTTCTGGCAGGGAAACTAAACAACTTTTACTTCAAAAACTGTCGTCTTGCGAGTCAACTTAAAACATTCAATTCTGGGCAAAATATAAACTTTTTTCCTAATAGGAATGTCACTTTAATCTTGGATCCAAAACTACTATCAGGTGCAAAGCAAACTATAAAGTCCCCTCTATGACTTAGTGCAGGAGTTGTGAAAGAAACAAAGAAAAATAATCTGGGAAAATGTCACAGACTGGGCAACAAATGTCCTTAATGTTTGAGTTCCTGACAAGCAAGGCAGCCAGGCTCTAGGTACTGTCAGAATCACAGAGGCAGCAGATCTTCCCAGAAGATGTTTGTATTGTCTTTATAGTGTGTGCGTGTGTGCATGTAGGTGTGTAGGTGTGTGTGTGTGTGTGTGTGTGTGTGTGTGTGTGTGTATACACATGTACTGGTCTGCACCTACAACTGGCCTCTGAGAGTCAAGGGTGCCAACTCAGCTGCTTTGATGAGGCCAGGGAAAGTGAGTGACCTTCACAAGGCAAGGCTTCTGCAGAGATCTGGACACAGAGATATGGAGGCTGTTAAACCTTTTTAGAAACGCATCCTTTGATAAAGAGGAAATGAGAGGTTGACTAGAAAGCCCATCTTGAACATCAAAGCTGTACGCTGTCATTTGCTTTGGTTAATTTTTGACTAAACCTTACTCTTAGTCATACATCCAATTCAGAACTCCAGAATCAAAGTCCACAGGGAAGATTCTATAGTAGCAAAGTCCACAGGGAAGA
>JADRCH010000015.1:12554753-12576465 GCA_019843965.1 Rhynchomys soricoides | reverse complement strand
CTAGGTTCCTCAGTACCACCCCAGTGCTAGGTTCCTCAGTACCACCCCAGTGCTAGGTTCCTCAGTACCACCATCACCTCCTACCAGACAGGGTAAAGAGGAACAGTTGATTTGGGTTCGGTTTTGGAAGTTCCCATGCCCATCACTTTGGTAAGGCAGTCCTTCATGGTGAGGTCGCCTAGCAAAGGAAGCTGGTTACTTTATGATGGCCAAGAAACCAGGAGACGAAGGGAGTGCTAAGCACCCCGAGATTCATTTCAAGAGCATGTTCTTTTGTTGTTTGTGTTGCTTTTCAAGACAGGGTTTCTCTGTGCAGCCCTGGTTGTCCTGGAACTCACTCTGTAGACCAGGCTGGTCTCAAACTCAGAGATCCGAATGCCTCTGCATCGAAAGTGTGTGCTGCCTGGCTGAAAGCATGTTCTCCATGATGAACTTTGTCCTACCAGGCTTCATTTCCTAATGGCATCTATAACCTCCCCACAGGACTACTCTGAGGAGGTAGCCTTCAACATCACATGGGCCTTGGGGGGACGGGACACTCCGGGTCCCAATTTCTGATTTTAATCCACTACATTACCATTTTTAGCCTTCCTACTTAGTAAAAGAGACAACGGAGGAGTTAAAGAGTGTATGTTGTAAGAAACACAGCAGGAGTTTAGAATACACATGACTAAAACCTATCCAGTGCACAGCCCCGCTCTGTTGAAGTTGCACATGGGGCTTAAGATGAGTAGTTGAGACTATTTCTATCTTTCCACTTCCAGTAAATGTAACTAAAGGAAGAGGGTGGTCTAGTCAGTGTACAGCTGACAGGGCCAGCATTATTCCTCTTCAGTCTGAAGGGTTGTTCAAGGTAAGAGAAAGGAAGAGAGACAGTGAATGCAATCAGAATCCAAATGAATGCAAAGTACCTGGCTCAGGGCAGGTTTCCTCTCCCCAGAGGATCGGAAAGTATTTACATTATGTAATAAGCCGGAGTCCAATGGGAACCCCTTGTTATTATTAGATTTCCTCTCCAGAAGGATTTATAAATGAAAACACAGATTGCTATTTTAGTAGTTTGTTTTTCAGGGCAGAAAAACCCTTTGCGAAAACAAACGTAAAAGGAAAAACATCCATTCCGGGGCGCTTGTTTCTTCTCTTGTTTTCCAGGCCGAGGCCACCTTTCATCTTGAGAGGAGAGGACTCTTTGCTTTGCTTTTTCTTTTCCCCTGTTCTCCAAATCTGGAAAGTCTCCTTCATTTGTGCTAAATCTTTTCCTTACCCAAGACTGCATTTCTGAAGGCAAGGCCTCCTGCTGTAGCTATAGCTCTGGTCTGAGAGTGCCACCCAGAGGGACAAGCTGGAGGATGCTCAAGCTTTTGGGCAGTGGTGATCTCTTGCCCAACTAAGCACTTGCTGCTGCTGCTGCTGTTACTTGGTGTCTCAGCATACACCTGACAGCACACAGCCTGGCTTCCTAAATCCTTCTTACCTCTTATAGCTCATGCCCTACAGCACGTCTCAACCTGTGGATAGTGACAGCTTGGGAGGTGGAAGGACCCTTTCCAGGGGTTGCCTAAGACCAACGGGAGCTGCATATTTTGCATTAAGATTCATAGCAGCAGCAAAATGGCAGCTATAAAGTAGCAATAAAGATAATTTTATGACTGGGGGTCACCACAAGATGAGGAACTGTATTAAAGGGTTGCAGCATCAGGAAGGTTGAGAACCACTGTCCTACACTGTATTCTGTTTCCTCTGCTACCCAGGATCTCCAGGCGAAATGGACCAGTTGCTTCTGTGGTAGCGGCCACATTTTACAGGCTTTAAAAACATCATGGCCAAGTAAAACTTGCATATTTAGGTTTCTTTATTGATATCGATTAATTTCTGATTGCAGAATGGAGGAAAGGCATGACAGTGGACTCAAGACTTTCACACCTACATGCTAACTCTACCACAATAATGGAAGGCCTGATCCACTTTGCTAAGGAACCTTATGTGCCCCTCTCGAAGCACAAGGGCCTCTCACGGGGGCCCAGCCTCTCACCCCCACTGAAGCCTCACACAGGTCTTTACTATGTTGTCCCCTGGCCAGTGAGGAGAGCAGTCATATTTCCGTGCCTGCTCAGATATTCTTCCCTCAAACATTCTGTACACATGGACTTCCCGTGTTTCCTATTTGTCTGAACCACCAACCAAACCCCTTCCAAGCAAGAATGCCGCCCCCTTTTTACAGAGCCAGGTGAGTATGTGGGCCTTTGGTGCTTTTAGCTATGTTCAGGAGGCCAGCACAGCTCCAGGCCAGAGCAGCTGCACACATCTGTGGAATGGATGTCTCAGGAATGAGACGTACAAACCCAGTTTATGGCTTTGTTCCCCACAGATTCAAAGATGCATTCCTGAACAGGTTTTAATTTGGAAGATAAATGTTACTCTTGAAATATCAACCATATGAGGTAGAAATAATCATTTATTTCACCTTTATATAACTGACAAATGCGTAAATGTAATTGTGCGAATATATTGTCCTGGGGGGTGGGATCAAAGGACTGTGATTAGGCTAAATTCTGCTTCACAGGTGATTTATGGGATATGCTTTACAATAAGAATATTTGCCATACATAACCAAGCTGGTAGCAAGTCGCCCAATAAAATATTCAGGAGGACTTTACAGAGCTAAATCAGGAAATCTGTTTGGTTTAGCAAAGTAGCTCCATGCCTTCTTAAAACTGCTGTCGTAGAGAACTGTCTGTGCTCCTTAAACTGCATGTGACACAGAGCTGCATAAGAACTTCCAGCACTCCTGCACTTTCCAGCTTTCAAGGCTGAGAATTCGAGAATTCGCAGTAACAAATCAGAAATGTTCCAGAACTCAGAGGAGATCCAATGCAACCGGGACCACTTTTGCTTTGGGAGCTAAAGATGTGTGCACATCGCGCCACCGTGTGTTCACAAGCGGGAACTGCAGGACTTCTAGCAAAGAGGAAAGCCGCTGGGAAGGAAGGGGCTGCTGGGTTTTAAAGAAACCACCCCTCACTGTTTCTCCTGCTTATGATATCAGTTGGGGGTACTTCTTCAGCAGCTTGACGACTCACTTCAGCCATGAATAATAAACTCCCAACCCTAATTTAAAAAAATCATTACTAAAATTTCAGACATAGTTGTACATGGATTCTTTCTTTTATTTAAAAGCATTTTGAAGATCTAGTGCTGGGCCGCTGAAAAGAAGCAGAGGTTTTATTCGAGGCGTATCAAACTACCCAGTGATAGAATATTTTCCAAGTCCATTGTAATGCACAGTTATAGATTTCAGAGCCAGGTGATTATGAGCTCACAGATTAGCTGTGTCACCTTGAGCAAATTACCCATCGATGGCAACAGCAGTGTTCCTGAAGTGCTTGGCAGAGCTCTGGCAAATGGCTGCCTCCCCCATGCTGGCCTCCCCCATGCTGGCCTCGGTGTGGGTTTTGGCTAGGGGCCTTTCTCAGGAGTCTTCGGGCTCAGCCAAGTTCAGAGTGCTGCTTCCACTTCCGGCGGCTTGTACTGGGAGGTGGCTCCATTTGCTCATACAGATCTGCCCCTCTTGGCAGAAGGGAGAGGGCAAACAGGTGTGTGTGTGGTCCAGAGCATTTCTCATAGCCCTCAGCCTTTCGTAGGCACCCTGTTTCTCACTGGCCATGTTTTGTAAGTTCGTGGTGGACAGGAGACAAAGGGACCTGGTGACTTCCATAATAGGCTTCTAGTCCACTGCTGTGTCCAGCTAGCCCCTATTTCCCCCCCAGGACCTCTCCCTGGAGCACCATCATCTTGAGGAGGAGGGACATTGCATATTCACACTGTAACATTCTGTCCAGGCGCTCAAACCTTGTAGACATTTCGCAATGCAAAGTCTGTTCCTAAGTATCCCCAAAGTCTTAACAGTTTCAATATCGTTTGAAAGTCCAAGTTCAAAGTCTCCTGCAACTATGAATATATATAAAATAAAATTTAAACAAAAACAAACAAATTGCACCCTTCCAACATACAAGGGTACAGGTTAGAAGGGCACAGGTAAACATTAAATGTCCGACATTGCTCTAGTATTCAAATGCTAAATGCTAAATACTTGCCTGAAAGAGCTGGGTACCCTCAACAGGGAGATCCTCACTTACAGCAATGATGCTATAACCTTGCTCCCCAAGTTAATTGGTCAATAGAAGGCTAAAGCCAGTGAAGGGGCAGTAGATAGAGGTAGGTAGAATTTTAAGGAACCTGGCTGGGGGTCACAGGTAGGTGTAAAAAGAGAAAAGACAAGAAGAGGGAGAGGCTGCCATGAAAGAGGATGATGGATCGTGAGCACGTGGCCAGGAGAACAGCAAGTAACAGGGGACATATGGCTGGATGTAACTAGAATAGCTCCACAACTTGTGCAATCTAGGCTTACAGCTTGTTAGTAAAATACCTGGACTGGGCGTCTTTCATATGCACTGGCTAGAATGATTACTTCATTTTACAATTAGGGAAGGATCTGGAAAAGTAACACCAGAGCCCAGCAAGGTGGATATGGGATTCTGTTGCTTCATGCCCAGTATATGGAGTTGCACGCATTTCAGCGGGTTCAGGCAACACTCCCTGCCCAGCCCTCCTCCCCGCAAGGCTTTGATGTTTGGATTGTCTCATTTCTTGGGGCTTTCCTTAGTAGGCATCGCAGGGTCTTCCCATCTGCTCACATCCTGTGGTCTCTAATGCATCGGCTTCATCCTCACAGATTTACACTGTACCGTCACAGACTGTCTGCATGGCATTGCCAGCCTTCCTTAGAAATCTGAGTGGCAGATTTTCTGAATCTGTGAACTACGACAAATCATTCTGCTCTTATATTTAAACTGCATGTGTTTTGGCTACAGTTAGACAAAGGTAACTAATATTTAATCCAAGAATTGAATCAGGAGTTGTTAAATAATTTCCCTGTTTAAAAAATATACATTCTGCATAACAAATAACGGATTTACAAGTAAAGTTTTGGGATCAATCTTATTACCATTTGGAAGTTTCTTCCAATTAAAATGAGATTTTGGAAATTATTCTTGGCTTTTGTTGGTAGAAAACTAATACCATCCATTATGGTTTGTTATTTTTATAAGTGGTAATTAACAAGTTAATGGTGGCAACCTAGATTAAAAAATAATCCCCACATCTCAGGGAGATTAATATGGAGGATTTCTTGTTGTAGACCTTCCTGTCCAATGCCTACTCCACCATTGCAGTTCCGGACTCTACTCATCCGCACCTGCTCCTATCGGCCCCGCCCACAGAGGCTGACGGACATTCCAGTCTTCACTGCCACCCCCTTTGTGTAACCGGTTCACCTTATTCTCTCACACTCTGTTTATACTCTTGGCAAGGTCAACCGCTGCTCCTGCTCCTCGTTCACCATATGGCTTGTCACTCCCATCTGTCTCTTCCCTACCCTTCCTTGAAGGAATTCTCAGAACAGTGGCTTAATTCTCTGAGCAAGCCCTGCCTTATTATTCCGAGAAGAGAACGAAGGGAGCAAGTGGGAGTGTTTTCTAGTGTCCCTTTGCCACCTCTTGCTCTTTTCATTGTGAATGGGAGTTATTATGTATTTCATACAGGCTCCCTAACCAAGGGGTTATCTTTTTGAACAAATAGCACAAAGGGTGTCATGGCTGACTTTCTCTTTTCCAACTCTTATTTGCTGATGCTGCAATATAAGTAGGTGAACATTTCTGTTATTGTTACAAACATTCCAGATCATTTATTTATGTAAGAGGATATGTTTTCTTCATGGTTTCCGTCCATGGTGACTTCTCCCCCTTGCTTTTCAACCTAGGAAGCAAGGCAGTACAATATGGTTGGAACAAAACAACCCATCCTATGGTGGCCAAGGAGGGAAAGACGGAAGAGGGGTTGGGGTCCCTACATACCCTTCAAGGATAGAAACGGCCTGCGATGAATTCTTTTACTTCTACCAGGCCTCACCATCTTAAAGGTCCCATCAGCTCTAATAGGACTAGATATTGGCTTCCAGACAATTCCACTAGGCTCCTCCCAGGAACTTACCTCATCACCCGCTACCACGTGCAAGCCAGGTGAATGATGATTGCTGGCACCCCTAGCCTCTCTCTCCATCTCTTATTTTCTCTCCCTCCCCTTCCCCCCCTCCTTCTCCTCTTCCTCCTCTTTTCTCTCTCTTTCTCCCCCTTCCCCACCTCCCCCCACGTGGTCCTGGCCTCTTCCTCTTTTCTTCTCTTTCTGCCCTTCTCTGGACCCTCTTCTGTTTCTACCCCTTCCCGCTCCCTTCCCTTTCCCAATAAACTTTCTTTTTACTAGGTCTGTCGTATGGCGTGGTTGATTTTTCAGTACTGGACATACATGAGGTTCCTCCGCCCGGGCCCACTAAGATGTTCCTTCCCGCAGCTATTATACGGTTATGCCGCCATTTTACAAAATAAACTAGATGTTGGGCATGAAGCCTATTGTGTGTAGCCCTTCAAAAGACACTTATTCAGACTCTCTCGGTATCTGAGGTGGATGTAAGAAAAGATCATTACAGATGAAAGACTGAGAGGCTGCATAGGCATTGCAGAAATCAACGATGCAATTCCCAAACTACCATTGATTATCAGCAGAGCCGCTGAATCACCTCTACTAGACCATTGCAAGGCCCCCTCACCATCAGTCTGAAATATTAGAAGTATTACTAGATAGTTACCAAGGATTACAATCTGTTTTCATGACTGACTGATACATAACTAAAACTAGTAATAAAAGCTGTAACGGGTAGTGTACCAGCACTGGAAAGTGGAGGTAGGAAGAAACATAGTGAGGCCTTGTTTTATAAAACAGAAGGAAATCATAAAAGATGAATGATGCGCAAATACTATCATAGCTGTATCACAGAGAAACTGTAATAAGTTGCAAGGCCAAATAGGCAAGGGGTCGCCAGCATTTTTGCGGAATGAAGACACAGGACTCCTGCGAAGGAGGAGGGATATTTGTTTTCCAGGAATAGTAATGACTAGTACTCGATATACATTAGTTGCTCCTTTTTTGTGGAGTGCAGCAACCGAAGCTTGAAAGAACGCACTCCTGTAAATAGCCAATAAAACCTGCTTAAGCGCCTTCAGGCCACCGCGCTTGCGCGAGTCCTGGCCCCGCCTTCCCCGTGCCTTCATTTAATCCATTTCCGGGACAGCTTTGCCACAGGAAATTTGAGCTCTTCGCTTCCCTTAGCCCTCTTTCCCGGCTTCCTCCGCGGCGTTCCCACGCCGACGCTCCGGGTGTTTTGCTGAGATCTAGGCGGCTTCACTCTACGCGTCAGCAAGCGACCGAAGCAATGGCAGCCCAGAAGATAAACGAGGGGCTGGAGCATCTGGCCAAGGCAGAGAAGTAGTACGTGGAGTCGCTGCCGGGCTGGTGACCCGCGCCCCTCAGTCGGGCGCGCGGGCCGACCGGAGGGAGGGCTAGGATTTTGTCCGCGCTCGGGGCGGTGCCTTTCCTTGTGGGTCAATACCCTGCAGTCGGCCTTGCCAGCCTGCGCCGCGGCCTTTGCAGCAGACACCCCTATGACAGCCAAGTCTTCCCGGCACCGGGTCCTCAGGGTTTGCGGCTGCTCTGCTTGTTGCGGGCTCTGGCGTGGACACCTTGTCTCCTCTTCTTGACAGCCAGAAGCGACACATGGAGGAAGTCTGCGGTGGAGAGCCATTGCTAGGAAAGAGACCCTGGTGCCATGCGGGGATGTAGACTAATTCTGAAAAACTCTCACTCTCAGACATCTTATTGCCTGGGGTCTAAGCAAGGTCTAAGCTTCCTTAGCCCTGTGGGTGTTCGCCACCATTTGCTAACGGGCACAGTAGGCACACAGCTGTACTGGAAACTGCTAATTCTCCTTAATCCTCACCCCCACTTTCGTGAATTATACAATATTTAACGATTATCGACTGTAAGAAATTTCTTACAGTCTTACTGTTAGGTAAATCATAAACTAAGATCTTAACAAATTGAAGGCGGGCAGTGGTGGCACGTGCCTTTAATCCCAGCACTCGGGAGGCAGAGACTGGCGGATTTCTGAGTTCGAGGCCAGCCTGGTCTACAGAGTGAGTTCCAGGACAGCCAGGGCTACACAGAGAAACCCTGTCTCGAAAAACCGAAAGAAAAAAAAAAAAAAAAAAGAAGGGCTTCAGTTTACAAGAGAGGAACCGAGGCGGCCAGAAACTTCCTAAAGACCTGTCCAAGGTTGCTCAGCTGAAAACAGCAGGGCGAATTTTAGGCAGTGGAAATTCACAAGCCCTTTCTGGTGTACCACCTTTTCTCCAGGCAGTAGCTAGGAAGGTGGCTCTCAGGGCAGAGGGTGATCCCAAGAATCCTTTTTGCTGGTGAAAGCAAACATAAAAGAACAGAATGCATACTCTTAGCCATAATAAAGTTGTGTTTTGTGAACTTCAGGAGGATTTTGACTAAGGGAACTGTAGGAGCCAGGATTGGCATTCTTTCATAATAGCTTTCACAAGTCCTCAAGGCAGCTGTGTGTGGAGTTGAGAGAGAGCTAGGCTCCTAGTCGTCTCTATTGGGAGAAGACTGGTAAGAGAGGCCTTCTGTCAAGACAGGGTCATGGATGACTGGACTTGCTTGTGGCTGTGGTGGGGTCTGAAGGGTGCTTGAAGTTGCTTTAGGTAGAAGAGCCATCGGATGGCAGGAAAAATGGGCTAGAAGTGTAGGAGAGGCAGTGGGATTCGTCTCTGTTTTCTGATGGTGGTATCACTCATTATCACTGTACTCTGGCTTAGGAAAGTTATCTTAGGACAAAAACAGTCGAGGTCCACAACAGATTAGCCATCAACCCGATGTTAATAGGGCCTTCGTTCTTACTAATTAATGGTGCTCAGCTGCCTGGGGTTGATCTGCTGTTTTAAAATGCTCTAGCACATTGAATGTTATGTCTTGTTTTGGGGAGACTTCCATAATCACGTAAATATAGGGCATGTGGGATGTAATGCATGCTTTGGTGAAGGGGCAAAGAGAACTTTAGTTTGCTGAATATTTTCTCAGTTTTGTGGATTAGACATATGTAATTGAAAATCTGCTTACACATTTAAATCCTTTACGTGTGTGTATGTGTGTGTGTGTTAAATGCTAACTATAAGATATACCTTACAAGGATAACTAACTTCAGAGGTAGACTCTGGGTAGTTGATGCATGCATTACAGAATGAAGGGTGCACTTCTAAGGGCCCCGTCTCTCAACTGAGCAGCCCCTGATTCAGATGAAGTTAGCAGTGCTGTAGATAAGCAGGCTTTCAGTGATTGAGTTGAAATTTAATAGCTGGTGTTCAGCAACTTCTATGCATAGCCAAATTTAATACCTACTAAATTAGCTTGAATTGTAAGTTTTATTGTATTTTATTTCTTTTTTAATAAAAGCAAAATGTTGCAGAAAGGGCAAGAAAGATAAACAGCATCGGGTATCTTTTGCTCTGGGTTCTGAGCTAGCATCAATCCTGGAAGACTGTATCTCTTTGATGTCCTAATGGTCCTCTTCCTCCCTCCTGGTCCGTGGTGGTTGACTTTACCCCCTTTGTTTTTCCACTGAGTGTTGTCCCCAAAGCCCCCGTAGTCTCCTCAGGGCGTGCTACCTGTGACCTTGGCATAACAAATACTCATGGCTCTTAGTTGTACTCCTGCTGGCTCCTCAGCTGCAAAGGATGGTGTACTTCCAGGTTCTCAAGCTTGTTAAAGCACACTTTATCTGGCTTGCTAAAACCCAGAGAGCTTCTGGCTCTGTAGATATGGGGTGGGGTCATTGTACATTCCTAGCAAATTTTTAGGCAGTGTTGATGCTTCTGGTCTGGGGACCAAGCACGTTCTGTTTGGATGGTATGTAGACATGAAGAGGAAGGAACGTTGGTGATGGGGTGGGGATGGAGGAAGGAGGGAGGGTGCATTTATTGTGAATACGTCCAAAGAGAGTTGAGAAGGTGAGGGACTGTAGCTGATGCTCTCTTTTTAAATAAGAAATGTCTTTCTTTCTCATTTTAGCCTGAAAACTGGTTTTTTGAAGTGGAAGCCAGATTATGACAGTGCTGCTTCTGAATATGGAAAAGCAGGTATTTGTGACTGGAGTCCTGTTGTTGTTAATGTGTGTTGTTAACTGAATCTCATAACGTTGTCTTAGCATAATAATTCCAACGCTTCCCGGTAGACTTCACTCGTTAAAACAGAGAAGCAGAGCAGAACTGCACAGCCTTTGCATGTTCTCACACTTACCCTTTTAGATACGGCTAGTGCTGAGTCAGATCCTAGTCCATGCTCTTAACAGCAGACATGGGGTAGTGTCAGCTGTCCAGCTGCCAGCACATTCATAGGTATTATTTCTGTCTTAGACATTCTGCTGTTGAATAAACAGTTTAGTTTTTAGAACTAGTCTCGTTGGAGGAGATCTACAAATCTTGCTTTCCCACGGTAACAGTTATGAGCTTCATTTTGAGATACACTATTAAATGTTCATGAAGGGGTTAAGCTGTTAGTAATTTACTAACAGTAACAAAGTAAGTAAACAAGGGTTTACTTGTTAGTAAATTCACCTTCTGTTAAAAGCTAGTGTTTTGTTAAGGAATGATATTGATAGCTCTGAATATCTGCTGTCATTTTGGGTGTAATGTTATAAAACATAATTCTGAGGCTGGCGAGGTGGCTTGAAGTGAAGGAGCTTGCTGCCAAGCCTGGTAGCCTGGGCTTGATGTCCTGGGTCCACACGGAAAGGGGGTCTGACTTCCGCAACTTGTCTCTCACCTCCTGCGCATGCACAAGGAAAATTTAAATGACAGGTGTGAGGTTCCTCAAGCAAATTTTCATCTGTGACTGTGTTTCTGAGCCTGGCTTAGAGATCACCTAGAGCAAGCACTTCTCACCAGATTTTAGTTTCAGTTTGTCTCCAAAGAAATAACCTGGAAGCTACCATTATTATACACACATACACACAGAGGGGTTATTTCTTATTCAAAAGGAAAATAAGAGTCTTTAGCCCTGCATTTAAATATTGAATAAACTTGTTGCTTGTGTTTTGTATTTAAAGATAAATTTTCTTAAAATTGGGCTTTACATGGATTTTGGGTTATACTTCATACACAGTTGCTTAAAACCAGAGGTACATTTCTCAAGTGAAGGAAATTAAACAGCTTTGCTTTACGCCTCCAGGACCATGTGCTGCTTCCAGAAGTAAATATTCGGAATCAGGTTTCCTATTAAAATGCCCATTGTGTGTTTTCCTTAAGAGCGTGTGCAGAGTATGGCCGTTATAGTCATGTGTTGGGACTTGTTAAAAACAGCTGGACAGGGAGGGACGGGGTAGGGGTAGTGTTTTGTTTGCTTTCAACACTTCATTAAAGAGTTCTTCCAGAATTGTTTTAAGCCGCAGTGGGTGAGAACATTTGATCTAGAAGAGAGACTGCGGCAGGAGCATCTGCTCAAGTCAGAGGTCAGTCTGTGCTGCGTGGTTGAGTTCCCAGCCAGTGGGGGCTGCATGTATAGTGGAGACCCTGTCTCAGAATGGCAAAACAAACGAAGACAACACTGCTTAAATGAGTATGGGTCCTACTTTCTCATAATCCACCTTTGGTGGATTTTCCAAATGTTACTATTGTCTTTCAAGGCTGTCCTGATTGTTTGACCCCTGTGAGCCCTCCTTGTAAAATGGCCTGCAGTGTAGGCTAGCTCTTTGAGCAGTGTAGATAACTAAACAGAAAAGCTTTGTGTTCAGAAATGACTTGGTGCTTAAAGATTGCCCAGAGGGGAGATTTATTACATGGCTAGTGTGTTGGTTGGGTTCAGCTTGTCAATGATGCAGTGAGCTGGACAGGAAGAAGCAAGGGAAGGAGGCGCTTTCTTGGGTGACTATGGAGACCCCTGCTCTTTGGGAGTAGGTGCTGGAAGGAACTCTTGGTGTTCAGTGGGAGCAGCCCCACTGTGTTGCTAAAATCAATTAAAACTTTCACAGGCTTTTAAAAATGTACTCAGAAAGATTGTAATTTGCTTTAGGTAAAAGTAATATTTCACACCATTATGAAACTCCCTGTCTGAAATCAGTGCATTTTGTAATGTCTCCCACAAAATGCTGATTTGGTTACCGATTCATTTTAGAGCTGTTAATGATGGAAATAGAAAGTCTTTTTTTTTTTTTCTCTCTTTTTCTGTTTCAGCTGTTGCTTTTAAAAATGCCAAACAATTTGAGCAAGCAAAAGATGCCTGCCTACGGGAAGCTGTTGCCCATGAAAATAACAGGGCGTATCTTTTTTAGCTTTAAAAAGAAATGGAACAACTAGAAGATTTTTAGAACACCTTTTTCCTGTTATAAATTTAGTGTTTGAAGGAAAGTGCTTTCCAGTTAAAAAGGGATGAACAGTGCATGTGTTTTAAGCCCAAGGGAAGATTCAGTGAGTGACCCTGAGTGCATTTGGTACAAACCGCCATGCTTGTCTGTTAATAACTTCCTGCTTCTGGCTTTGTTGACAGGGATTTGACTTGAGATGAAGTGAGGGAGGTCTCCAGACCTGTGCTGAAAAGAAAGAGAAAGTATGGCTAGCTATTGAAAATGCATAAGCTGCTTTGGAAAAAATTAAATTAGCCTTGCTTAGGTGTTTGAAGATTTGTAAGCATTCTAGAAAGAAATGTTCTTGGTGTATCATTAAAGGCCCTCGTTTATAAATGTCCATTTTATCTCACGAGCAAGTCATACTCTTATAGTCTTGCACTTTGACCTTGTGCTTGGCAGCAGTTTAAAGTGCTGCACAGGGTTGTTCACTGTCTCAGCAGTAGGAGCTGTCAGCAGCACTGGGGTATCACGGCTCTGTCCTTTGAAAGCAGAAGGACCAGTGACATAGTTAACTGTCTTTAGAAGGTGATCTCCAGAGACCGTTGGCTTCTTCTTTTCCTTAATGTTGACATCGTCATGTCCATTCAGTCTTTTTCATGCTGCCAAGTAAGTAAGATTTCACCCTTCTTATGTGCTTGCAGATAATTTAAAAGTTGGGGTTTTATGCTAGCCTGAGAATTTTGCTCAAGTTATGAATTTTTAAATACTCACTTTAAATATAAGTTATTTAATTTATAAATTTAATTAAAGTAATTATTTTCATTTGCTTTAGTCGTCAGCTGAACTTTAAAGGGCACAGTCTCCTAAATATAAGAAAGAGTTTTACATTAAAACTTAAACTGTTTCTCTTTAGCCTTTCTGAAACTGACTTTATTTTGCTAAGTAAAATCAATTCAATGTTTGGTGCTCCTGAGGTACCACTCCTTAAACAGTAAATAAATAAAATAAATAGCATGAACCTACAGCGAGGCAGTGTGGGCCTGGAGTAACACAGTGTACTTGAGGTCCCTTCTGTTGGTCACTTCCCTGCCTGCCATCTTCACCAGAAGGTTTCTCCCTCTTCCTTCATTAAGGTCTCATCAGAGAAATTGTATTCTCTTTGCAGAGCTTATGAACAAGCTGGCATGATGTTGAAGGTTAGTAATACTGTCTCAAAACAGCTGCGGAGGTAAAGTGAATAAGCCAGCTGTCAAGGTAGAGTCCATGTTGCAGTTGTCAGGTTTCGTCACTGTGTGAAGCAAGAGGGGGGAGGGTTGTGGTGTGGATGTGGAGGCTAGGTTGAGGCATCCCGCCCAGGGTACCACTAATTGGACCACAGTGAGCATCCCTTGGCAGTTAGGAGGGAGTATTGAAAGCTCCATGTGAGGGGGAACTGTACTGTAGGGAGCTGGGAAGAGCAAGGTTCTGGGTAGTACAGCCAGCACAGAGGCTGCTGCTGAAGAGAGCATGAGGTTTCCTCCATCTGAGAGCTTGGGGGCATCTGGATGTGGTAAAAGTGTATAATGATATGTTTGTTTAAGTTACTTGTTGGTTATGGAAAGGAAGGTTCAGTGTACCATTTTCTTGGTTTTATAACTACCAGGCTGGAATCAGTAGAGTTACAAAGAGCTATTGCTACCTTACCGTATTCCTTTTCAATGGAGTAATGGAATATTTTCACTGATATGCCACATTTATGCTTCTTGATAGCAGGTTAGGGGTTACTATCTTCTTGTAGTTGTAGTGAGATGGGGTGTGTGTGTGTGTGTGTGTGTGTTTGTGTGTGCCCGTTCACACATGCACACATGTACACGTGCTCACATGCACACATGCATTTGTCTGCTCTAGAAGCCAAAGCTCAGGCCAAGGCTGACCAGAAGGGCCATCCACCTGAATTTTGAGACAGAGTCTCTGGTCTGGTGCTTGCTGATTAGGCTAGACTGGCTGACCAAAAGTTCCTGGTATGCATTTATCTCCAACCCCCCAGAGCAGAGATTGCAAGCACATAAGTGCTGGCTTTTAGTTGACTTTTAGATGTAGATCTCAGATGGCACCTACTCTCTCCTGCTATATGTCTTGATCTTTCCCCTCCCCACTGCCATATTAAAGGTTTGCTGTCTATTTAGTAAGAAGGTAGGCGAGTTACAGGAAGAGCTAGAATTGTTAACTTTATCGTGTCTGTTTTCTCAAATACCTTTCAGTGTATACTGTTCCAAACCCCTTGGGTTCTTTGATTGTACCTTGGGTTTGTTTGTTGGTTTGTTTGTTTTATTTCATTTTGTTATTTTTAAAAATTCTTTTCTGCTAAGGTTCAGGGGGATTTCATCCCATGTGACTAAACATAGCAACTTTATGTAGTATCTTTCAGTCTCTGCCTCATCTCTATGGCTAAACATTTTTTGAAATGTTATTTTGGCATTGGTAGGAGTGAGGCTGGCAGTTTATTAGAAACAAGCTAACACATTCTCAGCTTGGTGGAGTACTGACCTTTGGATTTGAGAGCAGGCCCTGAGAGGCCACTGTGGGCCTTATGTAGAAAACAGGAAGTTACTTGTAGAGCAGAGTCCCTGCACCTTTGCAGCTAGCTCGCCAGTGGTTTCCCTTTTCAGGTCTTTCATTAAAATTGCTTTAGTTTTTGATTTGGAAAATCTAGGACCCAAGGTCTTGAAACTCAGGTAGTACTAGTGAGACACAGTATTGACTCTGTTGGTTGTAATCAGCCCAGAAATCTTCAAGCTGCTGTTAAGTCAGCGCATCAGGGAGTAGCCGAGCTGAGTGAGACAGCCCAGACATACAAGGCAGTAGAGAGATGTGGCTAGCTTTAGGAGGTAACATCCTTTCTAGAGACAGCTCTGGCTTGGCCCTAGCTTATTGTAACCTGGGTCTGAAGCCTGCTGTTAACTATAGCTTATAGGAATTTTTTTAAGGGAACCATGAAACGGAACTTTTGTGATTTAGGAACTTACTTTTGTTGTTAAATTAGCCCCACACTTACAATATAGCTGTGAAGTCTTTTCAATATGTTTGTTGCCATTCGATGTTTTCCACAGTGTTGTAGAAGTGAGAGAAGCTGGTCATGGTGGCTCATGCCTAAAAGCCCCACTACTTGGGAGGCTAAGACAGGAGGATTGCTCTGAGTGTCAGGCTAGTTTTTTCTTGTGAGTTCCAAGTGATCTTGAACCAATGTAAGACCCTGTCTTAAAATATAATGTGTGTGGGTAAAATCATTGAATTTCCAATTTCTTACGACGTGTCCTGCCCTGTGCTGCATTTTCCTGAAGGAGATGCAGAAACTGCCTGAGGCCGTGCAACTGATCGAGAAAGCCAGCATGATGTACCTGGAGAACGGCACCCCTGACACAGCGGCTATGGCCTTGGAGCGAGCTGGAAAGTGAGAGCACACAGAAGTTGTTGGGTGCACTGGCTTTGCACGGGACTCTTCTTTGCCTTGGTAAAGTCCTTGAGTAACACTTTTTTATTCTCACACAAGCTGTGTTCTCTGTCTAATTCAGGCTCATAGAAAATGTAGATCCAGAGAAGGCCGTACAGTTGTATCAGCAGACTGCGAATGTGTTTGAAGTAAGTTAGAATTTCCCTTGTTTCTTTACTTAACTCAGAATATTTTTATCCATAATATATAGGAACAGAAGAATATAATGGATGCTCTTTAAGGTTTTCTATATCCACAGCCCAATTCTATTCCTTTTTTGTTTTTGTTTAGGGCAGTGGTTCTCAACCTGTGAGTCATGACCCCTTTAGGAGTCTAATGACCGTTTCAACAGGAGTCACCTGAGTTCATCGAAAAATACATATATTTATGTTACAATTCATAACAGTAGCGAAATTCCAATTAAGAAGTAGCAGTGAAAATAATTTATGGGTGGGGGTCCCCACAAATGAGGAACCGTGTTAAAGGGTCTCAGCATCAGGAAGGCTGAGAAGCACTGCCCTAGGGTTAGTGAATGGGCTGGAGGTTGTGGTGCTGTCATCCGTGGCCATTGCTCTGTGCAGTTGTTGTGATTGAATGTAGGAGTCCCATGAGCTATGCTACACTCCCTTGTCTTTGGTCCCTCCAGAATGAGGAGCGCCTCCGACAGGCAGTTGAACTCCTAGGAAAGGCCTCCAGACTGCTGGTCCGAGGACGGAGGTATGCCTGGGAAAGCTGGGTGCCTGTGCATCCGTGTGTGTCCAGTCTACATTTGGGACTTGTAAATAACCTTGCATATAGCTTATTTGTCTACACTTGGACAACCAGTGGAAAAAAGATCCTCTTCTAAGGAGTAGGCACATGAAATTAAAACCTGCTTTTCTAGCATGAAAGAAGAGTGAGTCATCTTGACCTGTCATTGCATGATGTTATGGTTTTCTCTTAGAGTAAGTGACAGACGCTTTTGATACTTGCGTTATATCGTTAAATGGGATTCTTACTATACATATGTATATATGTGTGTGTATATATATGTGTGTGTGTATATGTATATGTATGTATATATGTATATATACATACATGTATATATTTGTATTTTAAGTGTTTATACCATATATTTTGATAATTTTCCTCTGTTCTAACTGCTCCCAGAACCTGTCTGTCTCTTTAACCAACCATCTTTGTATTTTTTCTCTTATTCTTCCTTTCATACAAAACCAAACAAAAGCCAAAAAACAACAAGACAAAAAAGGCCAAAACAAAACAAAAGTGCTCCTGAGCCTGGGGCCTGCCCTGGAGTATAGCTGATAGACCCAGTGGTGTGCCAGGAGAGAAAATGTGTTTTCCCTTTGCCAGTGGGTGTTTGTTTGTCGCAGATAGTTTCTTTGCAAATAGCCACTTACCCCTCTCAGTGCTGGGACCCTGTCTGGCTTGAACCTGTGCCAGTCTGATAAATGCTGCCACAGTCTCTGTGACCTTCTTGTATTGTGTCTGGAAGACAGTTTCCTTGGAGTCTTCTACATATACCTGTCCAGTGTGACCAAGACCATTTGTTAAAGATGCTGTCTTTTCTGGTGTGTAGTTTTGCTTTCTATGGATCAAATATTCATAAGTGTGTGGATTTATGTCTGGGTCTTCGATTTGATACCATTAATCATCATGTCTGTGTTTATGCTGATACCATGCTGTTTTATTGCAGTAAATCTGCAGCACAATTAGAGATTGGCAATGGTGATAATTCCAGGAGTACTTTTACTATTCAGGATTGTTTTAGCTGTCCTGTATTTATTGTGTTTCCGTGTAAAGTTACAGATGGTTCTTTCAATTTCTCTGAAGAATTATGTTAGACTTTTGTTGGGATTTCAATTCTGTTGATTGCTTTTGGTAGGATGGCTGTTTTCATAAAATTAATCTTACTGATACATGAGCATGGGAGGCCTTTCTATCTCTGGTGTCTTGTTCAGTTTCTTCCTTCAATATCTTAGGGTTTTTATTATACAAGTCTTTCGCTTGTTTGGTTACAGTTGCCCCAAAGTAAAGTGTGTGTGTGTGTGTGTGTGTGTGTGTGTGTGTGTGTTTTGAAAGATCCTGTTTCTCTTATTTCTTGCTCAGTATATTTATCAGTTGTATATAGGAAAGCTATTGACATTCATGTGTTAGAAAGTGGTTATCTACTGTTGAAGTTCCCTAGTGGAGTTTTCAGGTCGTTTATGTACACTATCTTATCATCTGCAGATAAACATACTTTGACTTTTTCCTTTCCTATTTGTGTCCCCTGTTCTAGCTAAGATTGCAAGTACTATATTAAAGATGTATGGAGAGATTGGACAACTTTCCTTTGTTCCTGACTGTAGTAGAAATGCTTTGAGTTTCTCCCCATTTAGGTTGATATTAGCCGAACGTTCGTTGTAAAATTATCTTTATTATGTTGAGCTATGTCCCTTGGATCTCTACTCTCTCCAGGGGAGATGTTGGATTTTGTTGAAGGCCTTTTCTTCATCTAATGAGGTGATCATACAGTTTTTGTCTTTCTGCTTGTATATATGGTGGATTCCATTTATCAATTTGTTGAGCCATCCTTGCATCTCTGGGATGAAGCCAACATAATCATGGTGGATAACCTTTTTTTTCATATGTTCTTGGATTCGGTTTGCAAGTATTTGAGAACTTTTGCATCTATAGTCATAAAGTATATTGGTCTATAATTTTCTTTTGGGGGTAATGTTCCTTGTGTGGGTTGGGTATCTGGGTAACAGTAGCTTCATAAAAAGAATTAAGAAATGTTCCTTTAATTTCTATTTTATGGAATAATTTTGCATTGTTCCACATATTGCATTATTGGCATTAATTTTTTGAAGGTCTGATGGAATTTTTGCTGAATCCAACTAGCACAGGGATATTTTTTGCTGGGAAATTTCTAAATTACTGCTTCTATTTCACTAGGGGTTATGGATATTTCAGCTGCTTCTGTCATCTCTATTTAACTTTGGAAGGTCACATGTATCATGGCAGTCATCCATTTCTTTTAGGGTTTCCAGTTTGGTGTAATAGAGATGTTTGCAGTACATCCTCATGCTTCTCTGAATTTCCTGAATAGGATTATTGTAATGTTGTCCTTGTCATGTCTGTCTTGTTCGTTTGGATCTTCTGTCTCTATCTTGATTCATTTGGCTAATGCTTTGTCAGTCTTGTTGATTTTTCTCAAAGAACCAACTCTTCATTTCATCAATTATTTTTATTGGTTATTTTTTGTTGTTGTTGTTTCTGTTTTATTCATTTCAGCCCTAAATTTTATTTCTTCTGTCTATTCTTTTTAGGTATTATTTCTTGTTTTTCTAGAGCTATCAGATGATAATTAAGCTACTAATATATGATCTCTAGGTTTTTGATGTAGGTTTTTGTGTTTCATCCTGTGAACTTGCCCCGTAGAGCTGTCACCATTGTGGTCCATAGGGTTGGGTGTGATGTGCTTTGATTTTCATTCAGTCCTAAAATGTTTTTCATTTTTTCTTGATTTCTGTCTTGACCCAGTTTTTATTCAGCAGAGAGTTGTTCAGTTTCCATGAGATTACATGCTTTCCACTGTTTCTCTTGTTATTGATAGACAACTTTAATCCGTGGTGGTCAGATACATAGGATATTGTTTCAGTTTCTTTTCTATCTGTTGAGATTTTCTGTGTGTCCTAAAATGTGGTCAATTTTTTGGAGAACGTTTCATGAGCTGCTGAGAAGAAAGTAAATTCTTTCAGTTTAGGTAGGGTGTTCTGTAGATGTCTGCTAGCTCCATTCGATTTATGCCATTTTCTAGCTACAGTGTTTCTGCTTAGGTTTTATGTGGATGACCTGTCTATGGGTGAGGGCTGAGTATTGACTTCACCCACTATCATTGTGTAAGGGTCTATACGTGATTTTTAGCTGTAGTAGTATTTCTTTTATGAACTTGGGCGCCCATATGGCTGGTGTATTAAGTGTTTAGGACTGTAATGGCCTCTTGGATTCTTCCTCTGACTAGTATGTAGTGTCCTTCCCTAGCTCTTCTTACTAGTTTTGATTTGAGGTATATTTTGTCATATAATTAAAATGGCTACACCTGCTTCATTCTTTGGTCCATTTGCTTGGAATAACCAATCATCTTACCCTAAGGTGACATCTATTCTTAAGGGTGAGGTCTGTTTCTTGGATGCAGCAGAATGATGATGGGAGGAAAAAGGATGGGGGAAATGCATGGCCATCTTTTTCTTTTTCACTTTTTCACTCACCCTGCCATTTAATGGACAGGAATGAATGTAAGAGGGTAGAAAGGATGGATGTTAGGGTCAGAGCTACAGAAGGGCTGGTTTAGCATCCTAGGACCCACTGAGCAGCACTGGAGCCAAGAGGGTGAGGATAGATGGCAGAGTAACAGTGGTCGGGTACTTGGAGGTTTGTTCATGCAGAAGGAAGGAAGCCTGGGATGGTGCAATCTAGGATTCACTTGCAAATTCTACAGAGCCATTCGTTGAGATAGTTAATGAATGCCTTAATGAATGGTTTTTTTTGTTGTTTTGTTGGTTTTTTTAACCAAACTTAGAAACCCCTTTTGTGCTTCACTTCCTTTACTCTGATTTGATGCCTGGGGGTGGGGGGTGGGGGTTGGGGGGAGGAGCCAGGCGTTTGAGAGAAGCCCAATAAAAGCAGAGCCAGTGACAGCACTGTTTGGAGCAGTTGACAAAATCCTGTCCTCTCCAGTCTTGTGACACAGAGCAGTAGCAGAGGCTTCTGCTGAGGGCTTCTCGGGTGCCCTGCTGACATTTCTTTCTTTTGTCTTTAGGTTTGATGAAGCGGCATTGTCTATTCAGAAAGAAAAAAATATTTACAAGGAAACTGAGAACTACCCAACTTGTTACAAGGTATTCTCTGAAAATGCCAGCTTGGCTTTGCTTTAGATAAGTTTACACACTAGTATAACTATTTAAGCTAAGATTCTGTGGCTAGTCATCTGCTCTTATAAAATAGTAATTTATAGTTTTGTTTCTGACGATGACAGACCTAGCCTACCTTTCTTTTTTTTTTTTTTTTTTTTTTTCCTATTATATCCAATTTATTAAAATACATGTCCAGAAGTCCAGCTCATGTTCAAGGACAAAAGAGGTGACATAGTGAAAGGAACACCAGGGATTTGGCACCATAGAACACCATGGGAGTAGCTGTCTGTCACACATGTTTAAACAATTGCTTAGTACAGCAATATCGAATTTATACTTCCTACATAATTAAGTTTTAAAAAGAGATGAAAGAAAAGACAACATAATAATAATTGCTATAAATATACTGTGCTATACAAGGTCATAATCTGTAGTAAAAACAGCAAGTGGGCTGGGGGGTATAGCATAGTTGGTAGCATGCTTGCATGAAACCCTGGATTGACCCCCAGAACCAAATAAAACTAGGCATAGTGGTAGATGTCCACAATTCTGACACTCTGAATGTAGAGGTAGGGGGTTCAAAAGTTCAAGGCTATTCTCAGCTGTATAGTGATTTTAAGGCCAGACTCAGCAGCATGAGACCCTATTTCAAACAAAACAAAACAAAGATAAAAAAGCCCTCAACCTGAAAAATAACAAAGACTTACAGCTGTGTGGTTGATATTTTAAAACAAAAGGTCAAAGGACTAAGGGTTGTTTTTAAAAAATAATTTTATAAACACACACATACTTAACAATCAGCAACAAAAGACACTTTTTAAATGGATAGAATATATCTGTGCACTCATTTTGATCACTTACATAAATGACAAGTAGAAAATCACAATGATAGGATACTACTGCTCAAATAATTTAAATTGAAAAAAAAAGGCACTGAATAGCCATAGCAGCCTGACTTATAAAGACAAAAGTCTAGAAGTAGTTTTGATTATATTATAATATAATCATATATATATATATATATATATATATATATATATATATATA
>JADRCH010000015.1:12494422-12545673 GCA_019843965.1 Rhynchomys soricoides | reverse complement strand
ATCAGGGCTCACCTACAGTTAATTAGGTATTTGCTGTACAGTATTGTCCCTGACTCCTTGTGAATATAGATAATATATTTTGATATTTAAATTTAGGTTAAATTGTAGTAAAAACTCCAGAGAGATTTTTGGACTGTGATTTTGTGTTTGTCGGAATTCAGTGAAGTGTCCAAGCTTTTTGGTCACTAAACCATTCGCAGTCCCATTAAGCAGCTGAAAGATAATGGGTGGTCATTGTTCTTATGTGGTTAACACCAGTAAAAGGCCCCAGCTGACTTTTATTTAACGATTTAAGGACATAATGTCTCTAAAAAAAAAAATGAGGGAAACATTTTTTTAAACCAGGAAGCAATCTCTCCCTGTCTTGTCTCTCTCTCTCCCTCCCTCCCCCTCCCTCCCTCTCTTTCTCTCCCCTTCTCCCTTCCCTGCCTCCCTTCCCCCCCACCGTGTGTGTGTGTGTGTGTGTGTGTGTGTGCGCGCGCGCGCCAATATACCTCTTTTTAATTGAAAGAATTTACATGGATTCTTATGGCCTAGGATGTTAGAATTTCTTACAGTTGCATGAACAGATTTAATTTCCATAAAACTTAAGATTTAAGCCTTCCCAAATCACAGTGGGCCTAAGTTGTATTCTTAAAACTCAAGTTTCAAAATCAGTAAGCACTTAACTAACCTGTGAAGTTAGCACATCCAACTTCAGTAAACCGAGATTTCCAGAACCCGAGAATTCTTAAATTCTCAAGCATAGATCGTCAAAAGTATAAAATCCATTCCTAAAACTAGAGTGCAATTATTAGCACTAAATATTGATCATTGTACCTATATAGAGTAAGTTATTACATTTAACAAGCCATGGAGAATAAGCATACCGTCTTGGGAGGTAGCATGCTGTCAGGCAGCCAGAGTTAGATATGAAGCTGTGGCACCCCATGTGGGAGCTGCTGCAGGCTGACTGCACCTCCTCATGGGAGAACACAGGACCTTTGATCGCTTATACTCTTGTGCCACATCAACAGGGAATACCAGGCCCCCACATTTTGGCTTGTACTCTGTTAATAGAAAACAAGTAAAACAACAGTGTTCAGAAAGGAAGCTGATACAATTCTATTAGGAATAAGGTTTATTAGAATGCAGAGGCCTTAAGGCCATGATCAGGCCTTGAACATTAGACAGAAATAATGCAGTAGATGGCAAACCAGATGTGATGGAGCCTTAAAGGAAAGGAGCGGCTTCCATTTAAAACCTGGAGGGGAGCTTCAGTAATTAAGAGAAAATAAAAAATAAGGAGAGAAAGAGATCCACCTGAGATGGATGACAGGGGGAGGGGTGGGAAAGCCAGAGGAGGCTCTTCAGAGAGCAGCCCTGAGAGCCAGATCCTTCAGGACACTCAGCATCAATCCCCAGAACAAAGGGAAGACTTGACATTTGAATAACCTCTTAGGGATGGCAGGAAGTTTCGTATCCCACGTGATTTAGTTCTACATAGCAAGTATATGCAACATGAGGAAGTAAGGGCTGCTGTTATAACCTACACCATAGGTAGCTGCTGAGAGAGCTACATGGAAAAGACATGACTTGATCTCCAGGCTATGGGATTTGGCCTATTATGCATGAACCCTGTCTTTTAGGCGCAGACCCCAGTTCTATCAGCCTTTAGTTTCCCAGTGCATTGGACCATGGCATATTAATTTCTTTTCCCGTAGAGTTTTTATGTTTTCTATAAACCCATGCTTTGTAGTTAAATTTGGAAGAACAAGGTTCTGTACGGAGAAGAAGGAAATCTCTCAGTACATAATTTAAAATATTTTTATTGCCCAGTTGGTTTCTGTATCTTTTCATACTTCGTAGATTTTAAGACATTATTTAGTAGTCATTGGTAAACAGAGTCTAGTAGACAGTGTATTGATCCACTTAATAGAACAGCTGCCCCCACAGACAATGTGAGTCACACTTTATGAAGGCAGGTTTCATAAAAAAACGTTCATCAGGAGGGGAAACTCCCAACTCTGGTTTAGCATGACCAAGATTCTTACTCATCCATGCTATGTGTCTGCCACAGCTCACCTGGGAGTTCTCTCTCAGGGCAGCACAAGTGAGTACTGTGGGTCATTGAGCCCAGAAATGAGAAGCTGAGTACATCTTGTATCATCAGTAAGCCTCCTAAGAGGTGACACAGGTGATTATTTGAATGGGAATGTCCCCCATAGGCTCAAACATTTGAATATTTGGTCTTCAGTTTGTGGCTGTCTGGGGAGGATTAGGTGGTACCACATTGTTAGAAGGATCATATCTCCTGAGGCAGTCCATCTTGAGTTCTCTCTGCTTCCTGTCTGTGGATCAGAATATGAACTCTCAACTGTTCTTCCTGCCATGCTTGGCTCCACCATCATGGACTCTTGACCTCTAAAACAGTAAGCTCAAATGCCTTGAGCGTGCACCCGTGTGTGTGTGTGTGTGTGTGTGTGTGTGTGTGTGTGTTTCTGTGGTCATGGTGTCATATCACAGCAGTAGAAAAGAAACTAAGACGCACCTGAAACTTATCACTCCTCTGATCATGAAGGGCCAGTGTTCAGCTATCTGGAGCATAGGAAGGAGAGCCAGTACAGTTAGGATCGCACAATCCACGAGAGTCTTAAAGCATTTGTGATCTTGCCTAACCCTCATGGGATTTTACTGCATCATGAATAATTTCATTCATCATGTCTATTCCTTCCTGACAGTCATTTTAGGTGACTAGACAAATCCAGGGTTAATTGATTCTCTTTTTGGTAACAGTGTGGTGTTAAAATATGGACCTGCCCCTTTAAGACAGTGGTCACTCTTTTTAAGTTTCAGATCCATGGTCTGAAGAGACCAGGCTACTCCTCTCTGAAGTTCCCCCTGGGTCAGAGAGTTAAGAAACTGTCTCATGGTTTCTGCAGCTCCTAATTTATGACCCTAACCATACCTAGTTCTTCCATACCCTTGGCATGTATGCTATTTTTAACTAAGTCATGTGATATAAGATCTATCACTCTCTGAAAGGTGATAATAATCAAGTATACTCCTTGGGCATCTGAAGGCCATAATAAGAACTCCCCCTTCTCCTCCTTCCTTTCTCTTTCTCTCTCTTCTCTTCTCTTCTCTTCTTCCGAGGCTTTCTCTCTTCCCATAACCCCTATTCTCACTTTTAATGAAGCTCCTCTCCACGTTTTAGTTTTTTTTTTTTTTTTAGCTTCAGAGCCAACAGTCAAGACCTATGCTGGCCTCAGGACCTGTGGCTTTTTAGCCTGCACAGGGGTAAAAAAATCAAAAACAAAACCAAAAAACCACTGCTATATGTGAACATGGGAGCCCAGGAGCCTAGAGGCCTGGGCAGGAAGAGTCATCAGGCTCCCCTGTGAGCCTTGGCCCTGGCCATGGTCTGGAGCACAGATGTATGTGGAAGCATAAGGCCACCTGAAGCTTGGAGCCCTACAGCTGCATTGGTGCCAAAGCTTGGACCTTGCTTGGCCTTGTATGTACTTGGTTTCTGGGAATGAAGTAGGAATGAAAAGCAGGGCCGGGCAGTGGTGGTGCACGCCTTTAATCCCAGCACTCAGGAGGCAGAGGCAGGCGGGTTTCTGAGTTCGAGGCCAGCCTGGTCTACAGAGTGAGTGAGTTCCAGGACAGCCAGGGCTACACAGAGAAACCCTGTCTCAAAAAAACAAAAAAAACGAAAAGAAAAGAAAAGCAGGCATGACCTAACACCCCAAATGAAACTACAAAATCCAGATGTACAAGTAGGAAATCCATACTGTAGAGATGGGGTCCGGCAGTGGCTCCACAGAGAACACAGGAAGTACAGCTCTGTGGAGGATTGGAGCCCTCAGGAAAGGTCAAGAGACAACTGTGTCCTGTACACACTCACCTCCAGGACAAGAATTTATCTATGATATCTTTTTGGACCATTGGTTCACTAGGAAAGAAACTCCAGTAATGTGAGTCTCCCTGCTCTAGTGGATTGTCGACTGATACAATCCACAAGAGCAGTGGGAGCAGAGACTGGTGGTGGTGGTAGGGGCAGCAGTGCTGATGGTGGGGCTCGGGCCAGCCATCACTAGGCATACAACTTTACTTAGGGTGATTCAAGGCTTATAATGTTTTGGGAGACTGAGGGTAGGAACATCCAGAATGGACAAAGGTCATTGGCTGGGGGCCTAGGGTACCTGGGATGCCTCCTTAGCATGGGAAAGCATTTCAGGTGCTGAGTGATCAGGTTTTATCAGGAGAAAGGAAATTGATCCTGTAATCTAATTGAGGCTACATGACATTTCTCTGGTAGAGGCATTCGTGGGGGCTTAGACTTCCCCAGACAAGGTCAGAGAAGGAGAAGCCCACTAATGAAGGGAGTCTCCCATATTACACTGAACCCAGAGGACAACTATCTGGTCATGGTGGACTTCCATCTTAATTAGCAGAGTGTTCCCACATAGCATGTGGCTGCAAACCTGGGCAATGACCAACAGGATTCCGCAAGTTCTCTGCCTGAGCCCCCAGTACATACAGGCATGTAGGTCAGTAGGTCAGTGTAACCCCCCCACCCCCGTCTTGGTTTAGCGGAGAACAAGGTGTAAGGAGTTAGATGGGGGTGTAACCCCTCAGTTCCACGGGGGAGCCGGTGGCACCTACTGTAGACTCTGCAGTAACGTCATGAAAGGGAGACTGAGATAAAGGGCAAGTGCACAGGTTCTCTGGGCCTCCAGTTCACCCTCATGTCTCCACAATCCCTGTCCTTGCCTTAGCCAGGTGACCTATGGAGAGTCCCCCTGAGAATGCCCACAGGGCCTCAGGAGCTCTACCAAGAAGGCTGGATCTGCCCCATATCCAGTCTTAGGATTCAAGAGAAGTCAGTGAGTGGCTCCAACCCAGTCAGCAGCTGCTTTGCTAGTGTCTAAAACAGTGGTTCTCAACCTCTGGGTCAGAACCCCTTTGTGGGTTGAATGACCTTTTCAAAGGGATTGCCTTAACCATCAGAAAACAATGTATTGATTCATAACAAGCAAAATCAGTTATGAAGTAGCAATGAAAATAATTTTACCAATGGGGGTCACCACATCATGAGGAACTGTAGTAAAGGGTTGCAGCATTAGGAAGGTTGAGAACCACTGGGCTAGGAGAAATCAACTGACTGAACTGGTAAGTACTTGTCTGTTGTCTGACAATGCAGACAGCAGTCTGACTTCTTCGCTGGATGGTGGGTGCCGTGACTGGAGACGCTCAGAGATTTCATTGCTCCTTGCATGCTCAGGGGCCTAGGAATGTACACTTGTCAGGTCATAAACTGATGGCTTGGTTGATCCCAGTCATCTTTAACCTTTGCACTCAGGCCACCACAGCAGCAGGCAGCTTTTATCAGAACACAGGGAAGGAGAGAGGGGGAAGGTAAATGATGTCATTATCTTAAAGTCTCAAAAGTGAAAGAACTAATTTTTAAAGAAGCAAAACCAAAAAATGCTAGAAAAAGAAAGAAGGAAGCAAGCAAGCAAGCAAACAAGCAAGCAGGCAAGCACATTTGGAGCTGGAAATATGGCTTAGTGGGTCAGTGGGTCAGTAGGTCAGTGGGTCAGTGGGTCAGTGGGTCAGTGGGTCAGCGCACTTGTACAAGCATGAGGATGTAAGGTCAGATTCTAGCACCTGGCATTGAAAAAAAGACGGACATGTGTGGATAGCCTTTGGGGCCACTAGCCTAGATCCAGGCGCAGTGCTCTCTCAACAGAATAGGAAGAGGGAAATAGACTAGTACGTGGGTGCCTAGTGTTCTCTGGTCTCCACATGCACAAGCATATACACTTGCACATAAACCACACACACATGCACACACACACACACACACGCACGCACGCATGCACGCACGCACGCACGCACACGTGCACTCACGCATGCACCAAAACATAAATATTTCCACCCTTGGAACAAGAATACAGATCCATGCCATTCTTAGTCAGTGTTTGTTGTTGTGAAGAGACACCATGACCATGGCAATTCTTACAAAGGGAGGTATTTAATTGAGGTTGGATTACAAGTTCAGAGGTTTAGTTCATCATCATCATGGTGGGAAGCATGGTGGCATGCAGACAGACATGGTGCTGGAGAAGGAGCTGAGAGTTCTATATTTGAATCAGCAGGCAGCAGGAAGAGAAAGTCACACTGGGCCTGGTCTAAGCTTCAGAAACCTCAAAGTCCAACCCCTGTGACACACTTCCTGTAACAAGGCCACACCTACTCGGAAAAGGCCACCTCTCCAATAACGCCACTCCCTATGGCCTATGGGGGACATTTTCATTCAAACCACCACAAATGGTGACCACTCCACCCAACCCCACCCCACCCCCCACCGTAGCTACTGTTTACTAATATCCAGGGATAACAAGGAAGAGAAGATTGAGCAAGTCTAATCCAGAACATCTATATCACCAGGTTTTGGCATAACTGCTCATCGAGTTTATCCCAGACATCGGTCTCCTCTGCTCTCCTGGATGGCAAAGCTACCATCAGGGTCTGACAGAGGTGTCTGAGAAAGATGCTGGTGGTTCCAGCTCTCCTGAAGTCAGGTATGAAGTTCTCCCCATCTCTGCTTCTGCCAGCAATACTGTTGAAGAAGTGCAGTTTGAGGACCTTCTGTTCCTTCAGCCACTTCTGCACCTGAGGAACTCGTGATCTGGTGGAGACTGAGTTGGAACTCATGGAAACAGCTCCTCCTCAGTTGCTCTCTTGCTTTGAGATACAAATGACACCAGGTGTCCAAGCCGTCATGATTTCCTATATGGTTCTTGCTCAGGAGCAAAACCTCAGGTCTTTCTCTAGTCATCTTGCACCCTATCATTTCCTTTGGAAGCTAACAGAATGGCTCTGGTTTCACCACTGGGGTGGCTGGATTCCACTGTCTGCCATTGCCCTGCCTTCTAGACTCGGGTGTTTCTCCCTCACAGTGAATATGGCTGACCTGTGGACCCCATAGGAGACCTCTGAAAGAGAGTCTCTGCGACCAGGAACACTGCTCCTCCAGCCATAGTTCCCAGGGTTCCTGGAACAAGGCAACCACCACTTTGCCAAGACGCTTAAGTATCTTGATGGAGAGAGTGTTCTCAGGGAGAACAGCTCCTGGCTCCACCGCAGCCCCTGTTTGCTGCTAGCTGTGTGAGTCCTTTATCTGTAATGGGGCCTTCAACCCCATAGCTCTAGTGAATTCATCAGAAACTCTGAGCCAGGACCACCTACCGAGCTGACGCTAGATTCTTGAACCAGAGGCACTGTGAGAAATAAATGACATTTTAAGACCCTTTGATTTGGAGTGGTTTGCTCTATAGAATTTTGTAACTAGCACATACTTTTTGGATCAAATCTACTCCAAATGGTGTCTAACTTTGGTCCCTAAACTAGTATCACTTTGGACTCAGATTCCCACAGAACACACAATAAGAACAATTTGTTCTGCTCCTCAAGGGTTCAGAAGCAATCGGTCATTGTCCCATCCACCACCTAGACTATAGGCACTTCTTTCATAGATTCTGGTAACCAAATCCCATTTTGTCCAAAGATCAACAAGTCTAATAAGGGAGTCCTTCTTATACCCTAGAGAATGATGGATGAATGGCCTGACACCATGTGGTCCTCCAGCCTCTCACCATGCAAAGCAAGGGTGCTTCCTAATGGTAGTGATGCCCTCCTCCTGCAGTAAATCCACAAAGCCTCTCAGGAGAGAGTGACCTTCATCTAACCTTAAGCATGGAACTGCTCTCCAGAGACCTCGTACTGTCTCATGATCATAGAAAAGCAAATCAATATTAAGAATATTCAAGGTTAGAGTGTCGGCTTTGGGATCCAGTCTGGGTTCCCATGGGATATAACACTCATGATACAGCGTGGGAAGTGTGTTTCTATTACAGCATAATTGGGAGGGTATCTTCCCACAGCCTTAGGAAGGAACCTGAGGCAGATAACTCTAACTCCCTAGGGCCAGGGAAACTCCCTGTATAAACCCAGATAATACAAACAAATGAGTGTTTTCCAAAATTCCACAGAAAGATGCTGAAGGAGTTTCAGAAGACAGCCATGTGTCTGAGCTGGCAGTCCTGGGCCAGCCTGTCAAGAATCTGCTCCTGACTTTTCACTTGTGTTGGGGTAAAAGCACTACTCCACACCCAAGTTGGTCTGATTTCTGTTGTCCTTAGAGGCACAGCCACCCATACTGTCTGTTTTTATTACATCTTCCAGAAAAAAGGACTTTCTTATGCGTATGGCCTCACTCTTTGTAGTTCTGAGGAACAGAGAACCAGGCTCCCCCCTCCCTCTCTGTTCAGTGAGGACCAGGCTCCATCCTCCCTCCCTGGTGTTCCACCCTCCCTCTCTGTGCACCAAGGACCAGGCACCCTCTCCTTCTCGTGCAGCTTTTCTTTGGGAAGAAATGATTCTTCAACTCAAACAACTAAAAGTTCAGGCAATAAACCTAAACCAGATGACGAAGGGCTGCTTTGATTTCTTTCCTTTTCTGAGCACATTCACTTCTCAGAAGGAGCCTGAGTGGAAGGTGGTATGTTGCTTTGGGAGTGCAGTGATTTAACTGGTGGTCTCTGCATTCTTGCCCTGTGGGAATATTCAGTAATCCTTATAATGTCTTCTTGGTCTGAAATAGGAGGCTTTCTTTTAATTACACTTCCTTTTAACTAAGTAGTGGTTAAACTTGGTTGTCATCTTGACTGGACTAGGAATCAACTAGGAGAAAAGCCATGGGAACACATGTGGTATTGTTTGTGATTCAGGTGTTTGAAGTGGAATACCCTCTTTAAATGTGGGTGGCGTCCTCCTGCGGCAACCCAGATACGAGGAGGTCTGCTAAAGCTTGGCGGTTAACCTACTGCTTTCATGCCTTACTGGTGAGTTCAACTACTTTACTGCTGCCACTGATGCTGTATGCCTTTGCTGATCTCAGAACTCTTCTTCTTCAGGCTTAAGTGGCTCTCCAGAGATCCTCCAGGCACCAGGGTGGGACTGACAGCATATTCATACTTACAGACTTAGAAGCTACCGAGTTCTCAGACTGTCCTGTGTGAAATGGCCAGCGTTGGACTCTGCAGACAGTACTGTGTTAGGCAATCTACCAAATACCCCTCAATAGATATTCATTTTATTAGTCTGTTTCTCCAGAAAACACTAATATGTGAAAATCTTTGATTTGTACATGTCTTTATCAAAACAATACATTATATTCAGTATGAACGCTGACATATCACTCTATTCAAGGGGGACCAGCCATAGTGATGAAGAGACTAGACAACAACTTTAATCCACATGCATACCCAGGCAGGTGTAATCCACACATCTCTTTTGGGGTTTACAATAAAATAACTCCCAGGAGAGCATTTGATAAATGGGGACTCTTACTCGAGGTACTGTGATCAAGTACTACCATGCATCTCTGTATCTATTTGGTTGACTATAATTTTATTTATCTATTCTACACAAAAGAAATGCTGTTTGGGAATAGCCTGGCAAGATGGACCCATTGCTGCAGTAGTGGCATTAATCTTATGGGAGTCACCAACCACTTTCTGATTGGATTTGAGGACATGATGGAGCTTGTACATGGCACTGTTTGTTAACTGGGCCCCAAACCTATGACTATTACAGGTCCTAGGGGAGAACTCAAACCCATTTCTCTGATAAATGGACAGTTATTAAACTGCCCCCTAAGTTCTTATCTTTATACCCACAAATTATTGCATCTCTCAACCTTCATCAAAGAAGATTCTCTTTGCATTTAGATGGAGATGAATTCAGAGATCTAGTATTGGAATAGGGCCTCATATTCTACCGCTGAGCCACAATTTTTAAGCTTTTTTTTTTTTTTTTTAACTTTTAGTTTAGACAGGGTATCATTACCAAGTTGCTGAAGGCAGCATTGAATCCACTCTGAACTGGAATATAGTCTCTTCTGTTGGGTACCAGGGTTAAAGACTGTATCTACAGGACTCATGGACAGTCCAAGGGCATACAGCCTAGCACCCCATCCTTTCTTCTAAATCTACACCCCAAACCACAACAGAACTACCCCTGTGCAGGAAGAGACGAGAGATGCCATCGATAGCAGATATCCAGCTGAGCCACCGAAGCAGCAACTTTTGGGGACCAGGAAGGTATTATGCATTGTCATTAGTAGCTGAAGGCAAGGGGATTGGCATGTCCGAAAGTGGGCTGTTAGTTGCCTGGTGTCATTAGAGGATTCTATGACTAAGTGACTTGATTTTTATGATTGCTGTGATTGACTGTAACAGTTTATGTTGTCAGGCTGAGGTACAATGAGAACAATTGTATACTACTCAATTCTTCAAAAGATGCTAGACATGAATTAGTTGAACTCTGTCTGCTACTTAAACGTTCCATAGCAACTGCTTCCTGTGCTAGACATGAATTAGTTGAACTCTGTCTGCTACTTAAACGTTCCATAGCAACTGCTTCCTGGTTGTAAATTGCTTTGACCCTTGCTGCTATTGACCCTCCATAGCACCTATGTAACAAAGGACATGGATGAGTGCTTTCTTATTTTGATTCTTAATATGCTATATCAAAAGCAATCATTTTACCTCCTCCACCCTAAGGACCAATCAATGAATGAATGAATGCATAAATAGAGCACTCTTTGGATGACTTTGCAAGATGTGCTTTATTTTAAGTCAGTCCTGAACCCAGAGTACACAGGAGTGGTTTTTGACATAGTCTAGCCCATTCAATGGTTCTTCTCAGAAACAGTATTTTTTAATATTGAATGAAAAGTACATTTCAATCATAAATTTTCATGCTACAATGCTATTTCATGAAGAGATTGTATTCCCAATGATAATAATTTAAGAAAAAGGCCATCATTATTTTATTTCCTCAAGCTCAATATACATATTTCTTTCATAATTACGAACTTAAAAAACCCGTCTTAGATGTAAAAATGTGAATTGGAATATGTAAACTCTTTGATATGCCTGAAAAACAGCAAGGAAAATATCACACACTGGAAAAACCACTGCCTTAAGTCATGGAAATGGGAGGAAGCATGTGAGGGGATGGGGGACAGGTAGGGACGGGGGATGGGGAGGGGCAGAAGACCCCTGTGGCCTCAGTCATTGGAGTTACAAAGCCGAGGTGTTCCCATCAGGCTGAGATGACCACTGCTGTCCTTCTGTTTCTGGTGCAACAGGAGCCATGGCCTCAGTCACTGGAGTTACAAAGCCGAGGTGTTCCCATCAGGCTGAGATGACCACTGCTGTCCTTCTGTTTCTGATGCAACAGGAGCCATCCCAAAGCAGAATGGTCACTGCTACCTGGGAGTGGTTACCACCTGACCTTGCAAGCAGGAGTCCATGTAGTTGCTTTGCTGAGTGTTTTTTTTTTTTTCCTGAGAAGTCACTGGTGTTCAATAGAAAGATGTCTTACCAGTCTTCAGTTGAGATAAGGCAGTAGGAGTATCGCTAATGTTATCTTTTTGCTTAGAATGAGGCTTGTCTTTCCAGCTACATCTTCTGGGTCCGGGGTCCCCTCTTTCCTCCTGAAACTCAGGCAGTGCTGCTGCCTCCTATTGCTGCTGCACATCTGGAGTGTGCTGAGGGCTCACGGGGTCTCTGCTCAGCAGTGTCCCCAGCGATGAGAAGAGCTGTGTGTCGCACGTTGACCATGATGCCAGGAAAGATGAGGTCCCTAGAGAGTTAGACACAGGTCCCTTTCTCCAAGGGAAGGGACCCTACATGACCTTTTCACATAACCGATAATGCAAGACACACTTGACTGAAAAAACAAAACAAAACTCTAAAGCAATGAGCCCTGATTTCAGAGAAATGGGAGAACAGAGAAATTCAACAGCGCCTTCTTGTATAGGGTGGCTTTCATGAACAAGAAAATCAACTTCTTTCAGCCACTCATCAGAAGAGAAATGGTTGCTGCCTGACTAGAAATGCTTAGCTCTTAGAGTATTGTGCTTTTCTTAAAAAAAAAAAAAATTCAAATGTTAGCTTTATTTGCAGTTCAGGTCTTAGGATTTCAGTTTGTTTTTTCTCTAGTCCACTTGATCATGGTTTCTGGTGATCTGTACAGGAATATCAATTTGGCATAGAGGTCTTCCTCCAGCTCCAGTTCCCCTGTCTCCCGGACAAGAAATATATCTGTGCACAACTTCAAAATTCTATCCACATTTGGAAGCTCTTCAAACATGATGGAATGAGAAATTCCACTGAAGAATTCACGAACAAATTTCCCAATTACAAGGACGACGGATGCATATAATCCCATGATACTGAAAGAGACAGCAAGGAGAAAACAACGATGATGGTTAGAAAGACGTGCTGGCTCTGCTTTGACAAAATCCAACACACTGGGTAGAAACACAATTGCACATACTCCTTTCAAAGTAGCTCTTTTTCCCTCTGCCAATCCTGTCTTGAGGTCTACTTTAAATAATGAAATTCTCCATGCAATTTTTTATGAGGTTAATTCTGAAAAATATACTTGTATCTTAAGGGTGATTGTGGATTAGATTGGATTGGACTGTGGTATTTAAGCACCAGAAGGTAAATTGGTCTGGACTGGTTCAAAACTGTAGTGTCTATTTGTTCCATTTGCTCAGGGCCAGAAAGCAATGTAAGCCAGACAGTGGTACCTTTACACCGAATTGCATGAAACCATGCCATAACAGGAAGGCACATGACATGTCTCCCAGAGCTGTGTGAGTCTCACTAAGCATTTTGATGTCTTTGGACCTCAAAATGTCCTGTGTTTTGAAATGAAAGGCCATGGCTTTCATTGTGAAAGGTCATGGCTTTTTGTCCCTGTGTTTTGAAATGAAAGGCCATGGCTTTGTGACTTTCAATAGTGTAGAAACACAACTCAACTCCCAGGAGGGAAAAGGCAGCTATTCCAATGTCACAGCATTCAGACATTAGAACTGTTAATCATTACATGACTCCTTACCCATAGCCAGCCAAGAAGCCCAGACTTGGGGGGCTGACTTTGTCATTGAAGACCACCAGCTCCAAGGCTTGGGACCCTGGGTTGAATATCCTATTTCTAGTCAGGTTGAGAACCCACCACTCACTATTGGACTTCGTGACATTTTCTCTGAACAAAATGATGGTGATATTCATGAAATTATTTTCTGGAAGGGGAGAAAAACAAAAATGAAAGCAGCATGAGGGTCTCAGGATTTGATGCAAATCACAAGTTCCCAGATGGCAAAACCCAGTTGACATGTAGTACACAATTCCAGAATGTGAACAACACAGGGACATGGCAAAGGTAAGTAGAAAGGAAGTGGGCACTTGGCATTGCTTAGATGGTCCATCATCTAAGTGGCTGAGCTAATCTTTCCAGAGACAAGAGTGTATGCCCAGATCCACATCACCAACCTTTGGTGCAACTGATCCATTGATTTTGCCAGCACTTTCCAAGTATTTCACTAGGAGGAAGGCACTAACTATACCAGGTAGTGAGGGTTTTTAGAATGACATATAATAGTGATCCTTATTTTAATAGGGAAAGACAGTGAACACAATTATGGCCATGTGGCGAATAGCACAGGGCCAGGATTGTCAAGGTCTATCTTTTTGGAGAGAGTCACTTCTGATGGTGGAATCTATAACTGCTTAAAGAAGAAATAGCACAAGAGCCACGTTTTGTTGGCTCCAATATGTGTGTGTGTGTGTGTGTGTGTGTGTGTGTGTGTGTGTGTGTGTTTTCATTTTAGGAAGGAGTGATAGCAAAATGTTCTTCAAAGCTGTAACACCCATAGTTTTGGTCAGTGGTTGTTCTTGTTGGCACATAAAAAAAAAAGCTAAAGGAGAAGCAAGAGACAGGGTAAATAGAAGCGTGGAGTTTCATGGAACAGATTTTCCTAAGATTTCTTCCTTGCATCTGTAGGGACAAACATATATACTATAAGTGAGGAAAATGGGTCATCAATAGTTCATGATAGGAGTTTTGATTTTAGGATTCTAGAACAGTAACTATTGGATGGAGGAATATATGGATGGGTAACTGAATAACTGTTGAATGGAGGAACATAAAAATGGGTAGATGGATGGGCACATGGGCAAATGGATGTAGGTGAGTAAGTGGATGGATGGATGGATGGATGGATGGATGTGTGGATGAATGAATGGTGGATGGGTAGGTGGCTAAATGGATGTGTGTATGGGTAAGTGTATGTCTTGCTGTCTGGGTGTGTGGGTAAATAGATGACTATGTGAATGGATGAATAGGTGGGTGGATGGGTGAATGGATGGGTGGGTGAGTGAATGAATAGATGGATATGTGGGGTGATATATGAGAAGATGGGTAAATGGACTAAGAAAGATGAATGGCAGAAAATTAGTAAAGACAAAGTCTCTGTCAAGTAAGAATATGACTAACCGAGGACTTTCTTGAATAGTAGTAACTATGGTACTCAAGACCAGAGATAGTCACAAGATCATCCTGCCCTGGGTCCAGAGAGTTTTAGGTTTGGATCTAGTTCTACTGAGCATGTGCTCCAATGTGTCACCCACATCTCAAGTACCAGTCTCTTCAAATATAAACTGGAGTTAACCATCAGCTAATGGTACACATGCCTATGATGACATGGCTGAGTGGAAGGGATAGAAGGAGCTGTATGGGGCAGAGGGAATTCCACGATATTGCAGGCTGGAAGACAAAGAGCACTGGGAGTAGGGCATGGAGAGAGACTGGCCTTGGAAAAGGAGAGGACATGGTTTTCTATGAACCTGCATGGAAGGAGGAAGGGGCTTGTGAAATAAGATGCTTTTTAAGGAGGGGGAAGCATCCTCCTCAGGAGCATCCACTGAGTTGGGTTTAATCTACTCTGTTAAATGGCCAGTAGGGAGGCCATCTATTGAAACAGTAGCAGGGAGGAGCTTGAACACTCACAGTCGCTTGAGAAGGATCCATTTGTTTCCTCAGGCTGAACAGTTACAAACATTTTTGTTTTAAAGGGGGATACAAAATTTCCCCATGCACTTTTGAGTTACAAGAGCATGCTCATTTCTTGGTGATGAAGAATAGCACACAGAGATGGACGTGCATTCACCCTCATGACTCACTATGGCCATCTCCATGTAAGATCTCAACTGCTCACCAGCTGAATGTGAGCATTATGGAGCCTAGTCTTTAGTACCCACCATGGTACTTGGTGCCTAGTGCAGAGTGCCTCATCCAGATTGGTGAATGAACACACACTGGATACCTATATTGTATTTCACCATCATCAAAAGGACCAGTGACTTCAGGAAATGAAGTCAAACAATTCTTTCTAAGTAAAATACAGTCATTCAGTGACAGGATATGGACTGATACAAACTTGTCCTTGTGCCAACATCATAGTCACATAAACCCAAATGCAACCTGTTTGCTAGTAACCATGTTCAGTGGTGTATACTGCTATACATAAGTGTTGTACAGGTATGTAGTCTTTGACTGACAGGAGTATCATGAAGCATATGTCTGTCATCCAAAGCAACATCTTCCTTCCATCACTCTTATTCTAAAAAAGTCCAATGACTAAAACCCATTTTTGATATGTACTGAACTTGGGGCTTGATCAAGCATGTCTCATGCTGTATTTATCATTTTCATGTGATGGGAGAAACCATCACATTTACCAATGTGTGAGGCACTTCTCCATAAGGAATCTGATTGCTCAGAGAATGAAGTAAACAAAGTCATAAAACCTGGGTATGGATCAGTCAGGGACTTTGCTCAATGAGAAGACCTCAGAGAACATGGCTTACAGGTGTGCCAATGATTCTTCTTGGCTATGGGTCTCATAATACATGGTGATATATAGCTAGAAGGCAGTTTGATAAATATTCAAAATACAGACTTCTAAAGGGAAATAAAAGCAAGATTTGCATAGCTCTGAAATGGTTTCTCATCCTTACCAGACAGAAGCTGTTTTATAGGCTTTGAGTTTGAATCACTGGGTGCCTTCACATAGTATGGGTAGATCTTCTCTATTGTCCTGCACATTGAGAAAATAAAGACATGAATGTAAGTCATCTCCACACCTAAAACTGATGTTTTTGTTGCTATTTTGACCTTATAACACGTAATGATAAAGTCCTCATATGACAATATATTGTATACCCACCCTAATTAATGAGACTTTATTAAAACCACAGTTCACCAATGATTCCATGGATTCTATCCAGACATACATGTAAATTCCAATACATATCGCTGGCAAGTAGCTGCTAGTTTTTCTTACATGTGTGACCCGTTACTGGAAGAAGGACTTTTTTTTTCTGGCTAGGATATTTTAGCTAGTTCTCTTCAGTGGTGAATTCTTTTCTGACTTTATTGTTTTTTTATTTCAAAAATACCTATGGTCAAGAAGACTGTGTGGTTGATCAGGTGAAGAGTGAGCAGGGAGACAGAGCATGTGACCTGGACCCTAAGTTTTGTTTGCTAGGAGTTACTTCACTGCAAGTTCTTATCTGGAAATAGTGGGGGTGGAGCACTGATGATCTTTAGGGGCTCGTGGACATCAGGGACTCATGAAGTCAAGGAGCTAAGTATCCAGATGACTATCTTCTAGTAGCCTTCATGGTGGATGCATCAGCAGGGGCCCATGACAGCCTGGAGATGGGGAAGTTGCCAGTGGACATGTGGAATGGTCTGTCAGTTTGGGATCTATGTCATCTCTCCTCTGCTGGTTCTTATTTAGCTCATGTTTTCCCCACCACTTGTCTGTTACCCATTGTCATCCTGCTTGTCTGCCCACCCCATTTAGCCAGTGTGACATTCAGCCACCTTGGAACAAGATTTGTAGGAGAAAGGGGTCTGTCCTTGGCTTGTGATGATTAGACTCAGATAGGACCTCAGAGATATAAGGTCAGTGCTTGATAACTTGGGAGACAGAGGCAGTGATGGGCAGGCACCCATACTGGTGGCAATCTATTTTTGTTTTGTTTTGTTTGTTTTTTCGAGACAGGGTTTCTCTGTATAGTCCTGGCTGTCCTGGAACTCACTCTGTAGACCAGGCTGGCCTCGAACTCAGAAATCCACCTGCCTCTGCCTTCCAAATGATGGGATTAAAGGCGTGCACCATCACTGCCCGGCGGTGGCAATCTATGAAGCAATCTCCAGCCTGTTTTCTTCTTTTGAAAGTCACTGGGTGCCTAGATCAGGTGGTAGGCATGATGACAGAAAACCTGGATCATTAAAATCTTTGTCCCACCCCTCTAAGGCAGTGACCTTTGGGCAGGAAATGCAGCAACACTGGCTCATGCTATGATGGACAGGTAGATCTAGGAGAACCTGAGGAGTTTTTATACCTCTAGACACATGGGGATCAGCAGAGGGACACCCAGTGGATGGAGAACGGGGCACAAGGACTGAGTGCAAGGCACTCGCTGCCTTGCAGCGAGCATTGGTTGCTGAGAGTGGAAGAATAGGGTGCCTTGGGCCAGGAGGAGGGCAGGACAGTATTTTACCGTGGATGGAGTGTCCCTGGAGCCAGCCTCACACTAACTGTCATTAACAACATACGCCTAGCAGAATTGCAGGAAAAGTGGATAAAGGGTCCTGTGACAGTGACTGGCATGAGCTGTCTTTATTCTAGCAAAATGGAGTCTGTCAACTAAGGCACACTTGCAGTCTCAAAGAAGCTGGATTACTTTAGGAGTCTCTACAGAGACATTTTGTGGCAGGCTTCACATTCTGATGAAAGCAGTATTCACATGGGCACCACAACTTACACTGGCGTGTTTGAACTTTCTGTGTCATTGCCAGCAATCATTTTAGCTATGCTATTTCGTGTTGCATTTGCAAGAGGAAAAGAAAGCTTATCCGTTGCTATTTCCGCTTTTGCCCCCAAAGTCATGTTTCTGTGAAGGAAGGAATAAGAGAGAGAGAAAAAAAGCTTAATGTTAGTGATTGCTCTGCAGTCTGGAAGAGAGACTCATAGACACTTGTCTCACTTTTGCATCTCATCAACTTTTTAGTGGGTCCAGATTTTTCCATCCCAACCTTCCCAGCCACCCTACCTCCACCTCCACCCTCTTAACAGCCAAAATAATAAGACAGAGGGAGACCACAATCCCATACATAAGACAGAATAGAGGAATCAGAGTCTGCTGGCCCAGCAGCACGTGTCAGGAATTTCAGATACCCATGATGTCAGTCTCTCTGGTGACCAGCATAGCCAGTGTTTAAGAAACAGTGTCTAATCAGAAGTTATTTTTCTTCTTGTTGTTATGGATTGGTGGTTCTTCAGAGCAAAGGATAGAAGCCAAGTTTATGGCCAGTGGTTCAAATTCAAATAGAGGGATCGGAGACATTAAGGAGAAAATAAGATTACAGAAAGCATTCTGAATGACCTCTTGGAAAAAGCATTTTCCAATTTTCTTGTGAGTTCATTTTAGATTCTAAGACTTCCTCTGAACTCGTCACAGTTCCTTCATTTTTGTTAGTATTTTTATGCAAGGTTTCACTCAGTAGTCCAGGTCTAGCTGCTTTGTGGAGGCTGCTCTTCAGCTCACCTGGATTCTCCTCCCTCTGCCTTCTAATTGTGATCTTTTAAAAGCCAGAAGTTCAAGTTTGGCTTCCTGCAAGTGGACCTCCTGGGGTTCTGGTCCTTAAGACTGACAAAGGAAACTTAGTAACCCTGCTCTGTTGTGCTGAGGTCTCAAAATGCGCATGACTAAAGCACCAGGTGAAAAGTCTGGCTGCAAAAACCTTTAGTAAAAAGACATACTTAGTTTATCCAAATAAAAGCTAAGTCAGGCCATATGTTCAGGCTTGGCTCCGGTAGGGGGCGGGGGACCTCATCTGGGTCTCCTGTTTCTGGGACTCAAATCTCATGCCCACAAAACAGATCTCCCAAGATATCTCTAGTGGAGCAGGGATGGGGGTAGGGGCCAAGCCTTCAAACCCTGTGGTCCTCTGGTACTCAGATTATACTTTCTTTTGTTGAGCGATCAGGACAGGGCCCTGTTTATTTTCTAAACCATTCTTTGCATTCGCTACTTTTCTGTCTTGTTAACAAAATTCATTCATTGCTGTCCCCTAAAAAAACAAAACAAAACCAAAAAACAAAAAACAAAACCCCAAAACCCAAAAATAATTAAAAGAAGAACTAAGACACTTTACTCTGGTCATTGGTTCCTAGAAAAGTCGTATTTCATAAACAAAATGTGACTTTTAGCATCAAAGGAAAGTGAGTGAGTGTCAAGATTATGTCAAGCGGTGCTTCTGGTTTTTTCCCCCAGCCTGAGGTAAGGTTAGATAAAGGGAAGGATGCATGGAAACACAGTAACTACCTCTGGATACTCCATGAAAAAACAACAGAGAAGCAACTATTGGGGTCGGTGAGCTCCTGTATCATTTTCTGCTTACTGGGAGGGCTGATGGTCCACAAAGAATTCGAGTTCCCTTCCAGTTCGGCTACTGTTATGTCTTCCCTTTCATAATTCTCCAGAAACTGCATAGCGCCCTGGATGCACACAAACACACACGTGTAAATGGAATTCACCACACTCAAAAAGGAAGCAACTGTTCTTTCTTTAAGCTGATTTGGAGGTCTCCCTAGGAATAAATGGATACATGGTGCCCAAGGTGTTGGGTTCCCAAGGCAGTTCCCGTCACATGCCCAACAGGTATTCAACCATTCTTATCAATCAATAAAGGAGAACCTCATCATTCACACCATGTTTCCCCATTGCCAAGGAAACCATGAACCAAGGAAGCATTGCCTCCTCACAGGAGACAAGATTTAATCCATTCAGGCCCTGTCCTAAGGGATGCTGATTGCCAAGATTAGTTTTGCTAGCATGGACTATTGATGGATATTTTAAACAGATCTGATTACTTGATCTGTTTGCATAAATCATTTGTGAAACTGTCTTTATGATGAAAAAAAAAAACATGTCATATTATTGGAATGCAAACTACAAAAAAATGAAGACCACCCGGTACAATCATACCACCATATACTGCCATTGTCTTATGTGTTCAGGGACACATTTCATTTTAAAATATAATAGTCGGACTCTTTTTAAAAAATCTGTGTTTTACTTGAGAACTTGTCATATAACTCATAAGATTCTTTTTTTTGTTTGTTTTGTTTTGTTTTTTTCAAGACAGGGTTTCTCTGTGTAGCCCTGGCTGTCCTGGAACTCACTCTGTAGACCAGGATGGCCTCAAACTCAGAAATCCACCTGCCTCTGCCTCCCGAGTGCTGGGATTAAAGGTGTGAGCCACCACTGCCCGAACTCATAAGATTCTTAAAGGCAGTTCTGTTATAAGAGAAATTTCTTGGGAAATCTTCACTTCAGATAGCAAAGTCAGAAGGGCAGGCCTTTGTCTTCGGGATGGATGGCTGCTGGGGAGCCAGTGCCAATCAGATTCATCCAATTGTTATCAATCAGTTTTTTTGTTTTTTTTTTAAACACTCAATTTGCATCAGTTTCTGCTATCAAAACCAACGTGCTCTTAAGCTTTCCCATATTTTGAATTAATTTCTTAATTCAAGGTTCCCAGAACAAGTAGGCCAAAGATCAATATCATCACCACAGTTTAAACACTGTAGGCATTTGTTTAAATGAGTAAAACCGTGCAGAACTTTCATTAAAATTAATGACACTTGTGTTTGCTATCACTTATGCTTTCTAATGTAATCAGTGGAGCTGATGTCCAGCCATGTGCCATGTGTTGCGGATGATCTGCTCACCACCAGGAAGCACAAGCAAAGCCATCCAGCCACCTGACAACCGGGAAGAGAGCCCACAGGGAGGTCTTCTGAGGGTTTTGCATGCATTTACTTACACTGTTGGGGCCGAAAGACTTTAGGAATTCCTTATACTTTGCATTGTCCATAACTTTCAGTTGGCTTTGCTGGGCACTCATTGTGAAGATAGGCTGGAGAACAAAGGCACAGGGCACAGTGAGCATTACAAGACACGTTCTGGAATTAGGGTTAAAATAAACACATTTACATAGTTACAGAATACTGATATCCTGAAAACAGTTGGTCTCGGAGATCTCCTTTTGCACAGATTAGTTCTGTGCTGATAACCAATGAGCCACTATTATTACTGTGGTTGTTGTATTATTTGCCATGCTGGAGATCAAGCCCAGGCCCTCGAATAGCCTCAGCAAGTGGAACAATCCCCATCTCCAGGTTCCTGAACCTTCCTTCACATAACACGTATCTGCTGATCAGTGAACATTGAGATAAAAACTCTAGCTTTGAGAACCATCATTACACATCCTGGTCAGGGCTCTCATGCATAAATACTACATTAGGAAAGGTTCTAGAACATAGAGGAAGCTAGATTACCTGATACCCTCCCAGGGTAATTGTGACTGACACATCCAGGGGTTGGTTGATAACCCCTGCCACCGATTTGATCAAAGACATGAAGAGCAGAGGAAACCAGACGATACAGATGAGCAGGACGATGATCATTCCGCCCATACCATACTTCACTGCTTTCTTCTTCTTCTGGCCCCTGGGCTGAGGGTATCTCTGCAACACAAAGATTTAGGAAGGCTCAGCAGGTGCCCAGAGAGAAGGGGAAGGAGGGAGGCTCTGGTAAGGGTGAATGCTTTTCTCAGACTTAGCCCTGATTCCTCTCTACTTGTTCTGACATTGGGACAGAAACCTTATCCCAATCAGCTGGGTGCCAAGCTGCATTAAAGCTCAAGCTAGATCTTGAGCCTCCCTTCCCCCTGGTGAGTCCCAGGAGGTGCTCTCTGGCAAAGCATGTATGTTAAGTGTGCTTACCTGCATGACAAGTATCTTTCCACTACACCTTAAGACCAATGCTTTGGAGCTCTGTGTGCTGTGGCAGAGTTCTGGCCACATAGATGGTGGCTCAACAAGTGTTAGTGGCAGATTGAAAACAAAGGCCACACATTCTCATTCCCCATTTACAGCCCTTTGTAACAGGTTGTTCCAGCCACACGACTTACCATGCCCTGGAATCTACGCTGCCACAGGAGGAGATTGTGATGAATATATCAGAGAGAGGACTCTCAGCCTCAGGTCCACAGGCTTTCTAGGCTTATACCCCTTGATGCCCATGGGATGTGAGGCCATTAGGAGGGGAAGTCTGCGGGCTTGAAGATGAGGGAAGGCCATCACCCTCTTTTCCTATAGGCTCCATTACTGTAGATCCAGCTAGTGTCAGATTACATATATTAGAGGGGGAATTATGGGTACAGAGTATCTTTTTGTTGTAACTCACTCAAGATAACAGCCTGACCTCTATTTGTAGAGCACCTATAACACGAGTATCTACAGACGATTTAACAGTATGGCAGGATGTGTGAGTTCTGTGAAAAGTACTGTATCTCCAAAACACAAATAAACCTTTCTTCTTTCTGAGTTCACTCGTCTAAGGTGTTTGGTTATAGTATAGGGAATCTAACATACGGAAGCAGAGTCAGTATCTTTATGGAGTAAGTTTTCCTCTCAGGTCTTTACTGCAAACTTGGACACTTTCTGGCAGCCACCTTGTAAGGCAGCCAATTCTGCCACCCAGTAGCATCGATTGTTAGGAATGTCTTTATTTTCTGTTGACATTTATTGGGACATTTGCCCACTTGTCTTGTTGGTTGGCTTATGTCTCACAATTATGAACCTAGTTTTTACACAATTTTCACAAAGTTTTACAATGTTGAAAATAGCTGTTATTTCTGCTTCTTATATTTTGCTACTGAAATAACAATTCCTGATTGTTCTGGTGGTCTCATATGTAACCATTTGTTACACACAGTAACACTATAACTATTTCTAAGCCTTCGTTACCCTGGTTATTGCCCTGTGTTCTCTGATACTCCTGTTTTCCCCTATGGTTGGATGTAGTTTATCCCCAGAGACCCAACCAGTTCTCTCATCAGTGTGGGGAAGTGGTGGGACCTTGGCAGGGCATTTGGGCCACATAAGGAGTCCTTAGGAGTGAACTAAAAGTTTCTTGAGGAATGGTCATGCCATCACAGGAGGCCATTCCCTTTTCTTTCTCACACTTGTCAGGTTCTTTCTCTGCTTTCTCACTTTGCAGATAGAGGCAAGAAACAAATAAGATCCTGCCTTGTAGGGCCCGAAGTCAAAATAAACCTCTTTTCTTCATAAATTTCCCAGTCTCAGGTGTTTATTACAGCATCAGCATCATCATGATCAACAACAACAACATCAACAGCAACAACAACAACAGACTAGGATGTTCTATTGTCATTCTAGTTTTTCTGCTCCTGAAAATATGGCCAAGATGCTGTAGAGATGGTCAAGAGGTCTGGCTACTCTTCCAGAGGATCCAGGTTTGATTCCCAGGACCCACATGGTAACTTCAGTGCAGGGGTCTACCACCCCTTACCAGCCATAAAACTGCAGTTCTAGGAATCTCATCACACACCCTTTTTCCAGGGGAAGAACATTTACCAAGGCACTGCACAATCCTAGTGATTTTAGGGGCTTCCAGTTGTAGTTTACCAGATTGTGATCCTACCCAAGGGAACCAGCCTGTGACATCACTTCTCAAAAAAGGAGAAAATAAGAAAAAAAATTCATAGCAGCTTCCTGAGATGCAACACGAGGGCCACCAAAAGAGTGTACGAGGATAACACTGGACAACTGGTTGCCTGCTCTCTCTTAGTGGTGCCCACACCTGTGCCATTTTGTGTGTGTGTGTGTCTCTCTCTTTCTTCTGTGTTTCTTGCTCAGAGTTTTTGTGCTTAAATCTATATTAAAATATGTTTAACAGAAATCTCCGACCCTGCTTCATGGCAAAGTCTTGACATTCTTTTTAGCATCAAAACCACAAATTCTGGTTCGGCCCAAGCTGAAGTCCCTAAAAGTTTAGAGCAATTCTTTAGTGGCAGTGTGGAGTGTGTCTTTGTCTCCTCAGTACTGACAAGCTTCTTCAGTTCCATAAACCTCATAAAGAAATGTGCCTCCTGACTAACTGTAAAGCTGTCTGGCCAGGGGAAGCTGAGAATGCACAGTAGATGTTAGGTACATTACAGGAGCCTCCTCCAAAGAGACCTCTCTGAAGTAAGACAGAAAGACATTTCCCATCCTTTGGCTAATGTTTGTAGTATGTGTGTATATGTGTGTGTGTGTGTGTGTGTGTGTGTGTGTATATGTATATATATATATATGTATATATATATATACATATATATATATGGTGTATACACCATATACACCAATATACCAGATATTCTGGTTCCATACAATGAACTTTTAGAATATCCAATAAAGCTAATCTATATTTAAACTCAATAGTCACCTAGTAGAATAACATTTTCTTTAACAGAGAGTTTAAAGTTCCCATACCAACATCTGGATGCTGTTGCCAATAACAGCAGAAATGACTTTAAAACCTCCGACCCCAGGGAGTTGGAAATCAATGTTGTGTTTATGGCTTGTGGCAGGTTTTGTTCCCTGCCTCCATCCATTTGGCCACAAACCATGCAGCACCTATATTAATCTTGTATCAGACCTGTGCTCAAGAGGAGCAGGCAGGAAAGTGGCACTTTCTTCTGCTCTTTACCTTTTCTGACTCTCGCCAGCACTTTAAGATGAAAATGTGTGCGTAAATGTCCTCCACACAAATCCAGCTGGAGAGGCTCAAGGTTGTATCTGTCCACACCCAGTCCATCACAGCCCGCAGCTCAGTCAGAAACGGGACCAGGCGGAACCTGCCGGGAACCACATTAAGTCAGACAGACCTTTGGAGGATGGCCCTGTTATATACTTCACCTTAGGAGGTCATGCAACAATTTGTGTGAAGCACCATAAGTGAAGAAAAACTCTCAAAGTGATCCTCACAGTAAAATCCAACTGGGAAGTCAACTGCTTCACATTATAAGTTGAGTATATGGACTGACAGTTTGTATTCCTCTTTTCTCTGGTGGTGTAACTCACTGGGAGTTCATAGTAAAAGAATATTGAAGTTGATTCTGTTTCTTTCACATGTGTTTGTACTAAGGGATAAGTTGGGCAGAGGTTATTTGAGTTACTGTGGCTTTGTTGATGGATGAGTCAGTAAAGAGTGTACACCTGATAAAGACAAGAGCAAATGGGGGAAGGCAGAAGGACCAGGCAGTGTCGCTGGAGCCAGAGAAAGGACTCACAATCTGTGGCTTGTTAGGTTAACAAGTCTAATGGCTTCTGCCCTAACCTCTTGTCTTTGAGTTGTATTGAGGAATGGGCTAGCCTAAGCTCCAGAAGGCTCTGAGGAGTATTCCAGGGTCTTTGAATGTAGAGGTTTTCTCCCAGGTTGGGAAACTGGGCTCTTTCTAGGATCTCCACAGCAGTTTTGTTACCTCCTCCCTGGGCTATTTGAGCTCTACTGACTAAAAAGTAAGCAAATACCTGGGGAAAACATCAGGTCCAGGCCTAAGGTAGAACATGTTATGTATTACAACATCTGAATGGGCCCAACCTTTCTTCTGAATTATCACCAGGACTCGAGGCTGGCGCACGGAGGTGCCAGCTCTGCCTACAGCTACCTTACCTCTTAAAACATGGTGTAGCTTTTGGGGGAAGCAAGGGTATGCTACCACGGAAATCATCTTGTGGAAGAAGCAATGTAGCTTATTTGATGAGCTAACCATCAGAAACAGGCAGCATGGTGCCACTTAGGGTTCTTCATGGATGAGCTCCTCACACAAAGACCTCCAGATGTTTTCTGGAATGGTGCAGATTCCAGTCATTCTGTTTTATTATGTCCAGAATTATATCAGACTTAAGGATTATGTATGTTTACTTGGCTCCCCGTCTTATTGCTTGAGAAATCCACACTTGCATATAATGCGTTTTTATCTAATTCACCAGTCATTTCCTTACCTATAATCCCCCCTCTATCTGTCCCAACCATATTTTTCCTACCCAATTCCATGGGTTGTTTTATTTTTAAACCTATGGAGCCTACTTAGTGTGTCTCCATGAGTGTGTGTCAAAGACCATCTACTTGAGCATGGGTAGAATCCCAGGACCCACACCCTTGAAGAAAACTGAGTCTCAGTCTCCCAGCCTTCATCAGTTGCCATTAGCAATTCGGCTAAGGGTGGGTCTTTGTGACCTGTGCTCTTGCTCCAAGCTGAGACATTGTCTGGACTGATTTTATGTGGGTCTTGTGCATCCTGTTGTTACAATTGCTGTGAGTTCGCAGTTACAAGTGCCTTGCTATGTCCAGAAAACACTGTTTTGGTGTAGTTACCCACTGTCTCTGGCTTTAAGAATCTTACTGTTCTCTCCTTTGGTGATCCCTGAGCTTTGGAAAGAGGGACATTTGTACTTTTTATCCCCAAACATCATAGTAACTAGGCAAGTTACTAACGTGAAAATTAACCAAGTCTGGGTAATTCTAGGGTAACTTCCCTCCTGGCAGGTACTCAGTAACTACATGTGGGAAGGTGATTAAAGCAAGCAATTGAGTGTGGCTGACACTGTAGAAGCTTCAGGATGCCTGACACCCTGCTTCCTTGTGGAAGATGTACACAGCCTTCCCACTGCTTCCCCTCCACTGGTGACAGGCAAGACCGTGTCCTCACCCTTGAAACAAGAAGAGGTTGACGTAATTGTAGCTCTTTGTGAGGAAGTTCCCGAGCACACGTGTTGGGTAGCCACAGCGGATTTGATAGGCAGACAACCCAAAGTACACACACTTCACAAAGTACCAAAGCTGAGCTACCAGGTTCTGGCTGAATTTCCTAAAAGGCAAAAAGGTAAAGGAATGGGGTACTTTTCTTGTACAGAAGTCAACAGTTTAAAACAGAAGACAAATAGATGTCCCCTCTGTCCTCCCTTAGGATAATTTTAAAGAATTCTCTACCTAGTGGATTACTCTCAAATTGAAAATATAACAATTAAAAAAGAAAAAAAATCTTAATTCTGTGTCTGGAGCATCCTGTGCTTTGTTATCATTAAGTTGCTAAGATGGTGATTACATTAAATTATTGTTAACTGAATTCATCAATAAAGATTTTTATACAGCATATGCAATACAGGTACTGTAGCCCAAATTAAAGTATAATCTCCAAGAAATTACATTTTAACTTCAAAGGACCCACAATTTGGAAGATACAGCAGAAACCATTCTGAGGCACTGTCATATATCAGGAAAAATTTGGATAAATTCATCAGCTGCCTTGTGCATCAAATTTGGCTTATTTCTTTGATATAAGGCATAGATATTATTAAATGTACTGTAAACTAACAAATATACTCCCAACATTCTTCCAGTTGTAGTACTTGTATAGATTAGCTGCCTTACCTGATGGTTTGATGTGAGGATGCTCTCTGACTACGCATGACTGAATGTGAACTTTACCGGACTCTTGCATACAGGGTGTCCTCAGGGGACCAGTCCCTTTTTTATTTTGTCTATTTAAGAATTAGGAAAGTCTTCCCCACTGATTTTCCTTTTAAAGCACTCCCAGTTCTACTCCAAGAGTTTTGTTATAATAACTACGACAGGACTAAACGGCAAGGCCAGAGGTCAGGTCTTCCAGGGAGCTATAGCCATTCACTGTTAGGGACACTTTGGATCTCCTCATTGTACGTTACATCTGAGTCAGTTGCCTTATGTGGAGCAGAAATAGTAGCCATCCCAACCTATGGATTGTACATATAACTTGACTAAGGATGACTGCTGTTTGGACAAAAGATCAAACTTGCTATTGAACATGAGGACAGTGTACAGGACGTTTTAAGATGTTTAAAACATCAGGTCACAGTGAGAGGGAGCATTTCCAAATGGACTCTTAATACAGTATCACTGACTTGGGAACATGACTGTTCAAGCCAATGGCAGAGAGAATTACACCATGTTACACCATGTTGTATACATACATTCTGACCTATTTAATAAAAACCTCAGTCCTCCCATGTGATCTGGACACTTGCACTTTTACGGGCCACTTTTTGGGTCACCTAACAGGGTGGGCATCTTTTCTTTACACCAATCTTCTCTATTGTTCTTCCATTCATTAATTTCTTTACACATTAAGCACTGACTAGGCCATAAGACTGGTTTGAGGTGGATCTGTGGGTTGCAAAGAGCATATAAAAGGAAAGGGAGGACTTTGGGTGTAGATGAAGGGAAGGGAGAAGTGGAAGAGAATCTGGGGTACGTTAGAACTCAGCTTACCGAGGACCTTTAGATCTACTCCGTTCTAGGCGTAGGGAAACCCAGCAGCTTTGCTCCCAGTGAAGAACTTCAGGCTGCCTTATTCTTGAAATACAGTCTGGGCTGTGATGCCCAGGCTGGCCTCAAACCCACGGTCCTTCTGCTTCAGATTCCTGAATGCTGGGATTACCGTGTACCCCAACCTGCTTGGTAATATCTACCCTTTCTAAACTCACTCATCTCTACCAGTAGGCCATTTTAACTGTTAGCAATAGTTGTCTCGACAGAAACATCCTCTCATAACAGGGCTTCCTGGTCCTCTGTCTGTGTTTTTAAGGCTCCATTATCATCCTCGTGGCAGATACTACCATTTTCCCCTTATCATCTTCCAATATGTTTTTCAACCAGCAGAATAACCATTTCTCATGAGCTTCTCATGTAACATTTTATCATGTGTCTTCCCCGGCAAAGGGTGCACCTAAGACCAGATTCAGCTCCTCTTGACATCAGCTAGGTTGTAAGAGAAAAACAGGACTCAAGGATCTTTGGTCTAGGATGGTACTACGGCCATTGTTTCTCTTTTTTTCTGAACATTTGTTTTTGCAAATGTGAATGAAATATAGATAAAGCACCGAGGAGGGGACATCAATTCTTACTCTCGATTTGAATTGAACCTTACTAAAATCTTTGCCTTTCATTGTGCTGCTGGCCTGTCCTGTTGGATCTCTGTGGGGGGAGACCTTACCTCTCAGTCACACTGGGTAAGATGAAGAACATCCAGAAGTGAATCCCAAACACGAGAATGACCTGGAAAATGACCTTGCCAAGCACAGTCTTCCTGAGGTAGAGTGCACGGTCCACCACCATGGTTCCAAACTGAATGAGAACCATCACCAGAAATGGCCCAGGGACTTGGTCTTCTGATAGGGAAGAGGTGATATCTGCAGCTGCCGAGTGTTTCTGGGGATGACAGAATAGGCTAAGCATGAGTGGTAATTCCAAAACATGGAAATCTGTTCCTTTTAACATCATAGGAGGAGTGGAGAGCCTTGCCCCAACCTACCCCAAAAGCCCAGAAGCCAAAGACAATGATGATGAAGTCCACAGTGTCAGCCAGAAACATCAGCACATACACATCAGTCACAGCACTGTAGTCTGGGTGGATGAGGTCATAGAAGAACTGCCGAATGGGTACATAGATCTGTAGAGTCCTGCAAGACAAGCCCACTTGTTTCAGAAGGGCCAGAGGGAAAAATGATCGATAGCACTTTCAGTTCACTTCTCCTGCTCCTCTCTATCCAGGTCCCACTTTCCTCTAAAGCTAAGCCAGAGTCCTCTGAAAATACTCAAGGAATACAAGATGAGTATATCTCTGAAGCAAGTATGACATGCAGGATGCCATGACTCTTCCCTTGAAGCACCACAGAATGGAAAAAAGCACTAAAAGCCAGGTTCTGGGAATATGGCTATATGGGTCTGGCTAGTTACTACATGGGAGCCTGTGCTGCAGAACTCTTGTGTATTGCAATCTTGTCTTGTGACCAAGTGAATCGGGGTGAGACAATGACTGAGGTACAGGGTCTGAGGAGGATAAAGTGAGGGATCCCTTGAGCATGCTGAGACCTGGAGGGCCAAATCTGAGCATAGATAAATGTCAGATGCCTCCCATGTCTTCTGGTTTGAGGTCTTATGCCCAGTATGGCATTTCTCTGCTGTTCTTGGCTTTTGATTTCTTTCTTTGCCATTACCACTCTGCCCTGGTGTCCCTGGCTTGTCCTTCAGGCCTCTACCATATCTTCATTGTGATTTGTATTCTGCCTTCAAATCAAGGCCCCATTTAAGTGCTGCAGGATCTCCAAGTTTGAGCTTATCTATCTATATTCAGGGCTGGCCCTTGCTTGGCTCACATTACAGTCCCAAACATGTTGTGCCTTTCACCATGCTGGTGCTTGCAAATTGACCCTTTGAGTCACCAGCAAGCGGAGGGAACTGTGAAGTAGGCTAGGGACAAGTTGTAGGACACCGAATAAAGCAGCCTGGCTCCATGCCACCAAGCCCCCCTCTAGAGGAAAAGTGGTATCATAGCTGCCATCCATATGTACCTCATTCTTCTTTATGCCTGGCTGAACATTCAGGAGCAATGCCCAAAACTTATAAAATGAACTCTTGACTTAGGTACTTACTAAAAAATGGCTTCTAAAACAATATAACTGTTATGGTTTATATATGCTCGGCCCAGGGAGTGGCACTATTAGAAGGTGTGGCCCTGTTGGAGTAGGCATGTCATTGTGGATGTGAGCTATTGGACCCTCATCCTAGCTCCCTGGAAGCCAGTATTCTGCTAGCAGCCTTCAGATGAAGATGTAGAACTCTCAGCTCCTCCTGCACCTTGCCTGCCTGGATACTGCCATGTTCCCACCTTGATGCTACTGGACTGAACCTCTGAACCTGTAAGCCAGCCCCAATTAAATGTTGTCTTTTATAAGACCTGCCTTTGTCATGGTGTCTGTTCACAACAGGAAAACCCTAACTAAGACAATAACCTTGGGTCACTTTATGTCAGTCCTTCACCTTGGTTTACAGGAAGCCATTGGTACCAGTTCCCCAGCTCCAGACAATGTGCACAGCCCAGTGTTTCTACTCACTCACTTTTTTATGGTAAACGCCTTTGCTTTGATTAAATGCTCTTGAAGCTTTTCCATGTAAAGTTCTCTTTTGCTTTTCTGCTTAAGGCTCAAAACACTGCTTCCTTTCTGGCTACTGTTTCGGGTGCTTGTGCTGCCTAGAAAGAGCAGGAAGAGGAGAGAAATCACAGGCTGGAGGGCAAACAGTAGACATGCCAACAGAAATCAGGTTGGCTGTAGGGTTGGCTTTCACCTGCACCAGAGGACACAAGGCACGGATGGTTTTAAGAGTGTCTACTGAGTGTTTAGGAGTCTGTGGTCTCTATGCTGTCATGAGGCTGGAATAGATCTGGGGGTTCACACTCAGTGCGTCTTCTCTGCACGCTTCTGAAGCCTTTGTTCAGGAAGAAACTCATAGGAGAATACTTTCATTCCTCAGTAATGTTCTAGAACTCAGCTTTTCCAGATGTGGGTGCGTCAGATTTATTTTCATACTCTAATTTCTACAACCGTAAAACCAATATGAGCTGGATTTCCTATATTTGACTCAGATAGTTATTCAGATCAATAAGGAGGTCATAAAGACAAATGCACGAGTCCTGAGACGCATCAGTCATGAGCCCCATAACTACAGAGGCCCAATTACTTCCTAATAGCAATGGCATAGATAGCTATTCTCTGATCTCACTCAATGTTGAGTAAGAAATTAATGACCAGTTTAGGAAATAAATACACAATTTTGTGAACCGAATTCAAGTGAAAGTGATCCTGGTGGCACAGGCTTGTAATCATAGCTATTTGGGAGGTTAAGCCTAGAGTATCTGAAAGTTCAAGGCCTGCCTATGCTACATAATGAGTTCAAACCCAGCCTGTGAAATGAAGGGAGACATATCTTACAATAAAAACTAGTAAAATCGAAAGGGGCAGGCAAAGCCCAGTGGTAGATTGAGCACTTGCCTAGTATATAATGTGAGAAAGATCCTGGGTTCAGTTCTCAACCCCTCCTCCCCCCAAATCTTCATTGGCAAAATCTAAATCCATTTTCAAGCAGTCCCAGCAGAGACTTTATGGATGATGAATAAATTATCATATGTCTTTACATTGTTACACACTAGGTTATGCAGTGGCTGTTTTTCTCTATTACCTGAAATCCTGGCCCCTGAAAGGACTCACATATATTGAACAATAAAGCTACCCACAGATGAATCAGGATCTGAACTTGGATCTGTCTGATGCCAGAGCATGTTTTTTCCATGTCATAATATCTTCTTTTGATAGCACTGAACCACTCCCCTCCCTGAATGCAGAGGCACCAGATAAATGAGACTGTGTGGGGTTCATTTCAGCCTAATAGCCATGCAACAGATACCTCTTTTGGACCTATTTGAAGAGAAGCTGGACCGTGGGGAGATCTGGGAGCTACTGCAGGAGCGTTTTCTTCTGATGGCCGCTGGTTGCTCTGGGAAGGTCACATGGACAGACTCTACAGAGGCAGCCAGGTTGATGGACTTCAGTGACTCTGAGGAGCCTCTTCGGCCCTGATCGAGGGAGAGCTCATCATCAGACTCTTCCTTGTCTGTGTTACTGTCAACAATGTCATCCTCATCCCATAGGCCATGACACTGAGAAGAAGAGAAGATGACAGTTGAGGCTAGCTAGTATCTTGGGTGGGCCAACTGGCTTTCTTACAGTATCCATTCCAAAATTCAATCCCTTGAAGTTGGGAAGCCAAGGGACAAAGTCTAAGCCAAAGTCTAAGGAAGCTTGTACAGAACTTTGAGTGTCCTAGGAGAGTGGAGATGGTTGTTGGTGAAGAGTTTGTATGATTAACTAAGCCAAGGCAGGTGAAGTTAGGCAGATAGAGTAAAGATGAAACAGTAACTTCTTTATTTGTTAGAATCTTCTAGAACACATCTGAGTGCTCACAGCTAGCACTAGAACTAACTTTGATCCAATTACTATGCACAGGTGAATCCAACTTTAGCTCCCTACATTACAAGTGTCTCCACTTTGTAGGATGACACTGTCTGTCTCCTAGCCCCCATAGTAGGGTGAGCCTTGGCTTACTCGAAACTGAGAACAAAACTGCAAATATTCTACTCAAAATTTGTTGACCATATGTAAGGCAAAGATTCTATCTACTGATTTATGCTGTAAGGAAATGGGATAAAGAACTGTTAAAGAGGGAAAGAATCTACAGATCAGGCTGAGAACCCTTTGGTCTTGCTAGAGTGAGACCCCATTTGGACTACACATGATCTGTGATGTGGTTCCATTGTTGTGTGATATACCCCAGTGAGCTGCTCTCCTGATCCCTAGATAGTCTGTTTTTTACATTTATTCCTCAAGGCTTGGCCTGTTCTTCCCTGTGAGTCATAGCTGAGCATAGTAATACATACCTGTCACCCTATCATTGTGAAGGCTGAGGCAGGAGGATCACAAGTGTGATAGCAGCCTGAACTACTCATTGAGTTCTGGGTCAGGTTTGGATGTAGAGCAAGACTGAGTATACATTAAAAACCAAAACCAAACAAAACTAAAAAGCAAAGCTCCAACTTTATTCTAAAAGGGATCCTTCTAAGGACGCATAAAGACATGACTTGATTAGATGAATTATATATTAGAAATACTTAAGAAAAGAGTGGGAACAAACACAGAGACCCGCAGTTAGACATTATGAATGAGAGGGACCTTGAAAGACAAGCTCAAAACAAGATGTCTCCATCAAATCCCATCCCCCAGAGCTCAGGAAACCACACAGAAGAGGAGGATGAGAAATGGGGAGACAGAGGGGATGGAAGACACCTGGAGAACAAGATCCTCTAGAACAACTGAGCAAAGCTCCTTTGAACTCACAGAGACTGAAGCAGCAATCACAGGTCTATACAGGTCTGCACCAGCTCCTCTGCAGATATACTGTAGCTTTCAGTTTAAGACTTTTATGGGATGCTTGAATGTATGAACAAGTGGGTCTCTGACTCTTGGGCCTTCTCTTGAGACTCTTGTTTTTCTCTTGGCTTGGCTTGTCCAACTTCAATATGATGGTTTCCATTTTATCTTATTATATTTTTTGTTATGTTTTGTTTTTATGTTTTAGAAGCCTGTTCTTTTCTAATGCATAGAAAGGGAGTGGATGCAGATAGAGAGCAGGTAGGGGAGGAACTGGGAGGGATAGAGGTTGGAAAGACTGCATTCAGATTGTACTGTATGAGAAAAGAATCTATGTTTAATAAAATAGGATATATATGCACATATGCATACATGTAATATACATAGATACATTTGTGTACACATGTGTATACATGTGTGCATGTATGCATGTATCTCTGTGTGTAAATGTGTACAAAATAAAAGGGTAAGAGAGATTGTGTCGGGGATGCTTTGCCTTGAAGAGGTCTTCTTCAGACCTTGATAGTAATAGCTTTCTCAGTGGCAAGATTATGTAGGCACAGTAGCCCAGGGGTTGACCTGAGATAGTCTCTTTCTAACAGCTATAGTGTCATGACAAGAGACTGACTTGGTAAAGCCAGCATTACTTGAACATGGCTAGAGGTCGTGATGGGGAAGAGAGACAAGGTATTGTCTCTGAGTGTTCCTTTATGCTTTGACTTAAACTAGTGTGGAAACGAGACTGCCTCTCCTTCAAGCAATGCTCTGCAATGTTCAGGATCTTCAGCGCTGTTGCAGACTGACATTATCAACATGGGGGTAATGGACTGTTAGTGCTAGGTACCTTCAGAATGGAGCGATGGAAGAACAGAGCCAGAAGCTGAATGAGGTCATAAAGCACATAGCCCTCTTTCTTCTCCACCCCTATGATGTTTGGTGGAAAGTAGGGCCTGTCCTTGTAGATTTCCAGGTCCTTATTCCAAGGAAAGAAGCCAAACTGGAAGAAATATTTCACTACAATCGCCACCTACATAAGGATGATAGAAAGAAAAAGTCATCCCTTCTGGGAATAGCAATACACAAGAAATAGTGATGTGAAAATTAAGAAATCATGCCTGCCTCACAGTTTTGGCGACAGAAATGCTCACAGTTATGTTGAATAATGTACCATTATTACATATGATGATCTCAAAGCTCCCGGGTTTAAAGTGTTGGTAGGATAGTTCTCACCTCCAGAACAAGGCCAACACTGTATTATTAACAGTATCACCTATTGTGAAGCAAAGCCACTGGGCCACACATCATCAACCGAATGCCTGGTCATGTTCATTTTTGAAGAGTCATTTTTATGTTGACTTAATCATACATTTAACGATCCAGCTATGAATAAGGAAGGTGGGATAAACTTGATTAGGGATTTATATTACAGAATTCCTTGATTTGTACAATTTTATGAAATACTATGCACTTTTGGGGAGTTTGTAAGGTTTTCTTAGTTTGTTTTGGTGTTGAGGAGGATGAAGCCAGGAATGTTATATGTCATTAAGCAGTTTCTCCTCCTCCTCCTCCTCCTCCTCCTCCTCCTCCTCCTCCTCCTCCTCCTCCTCCTCCTCTTCCTCCTCCTTCTTTCTCTCTCTCTCTCTCTCTCTCTCTCTCTCTCTCTCTCTCTCTGTCTTTTTACCTTTCTTTCTTTTTTTGAGACAAAGTTGTAGCCTCTAAACTCCAAAGAGGCCCCAAATTTCTGTCTTTGGTACCTGTACCTCTGAGAATATTCTGGTTACAGGCACAGTACACACCACACCTAATCACACCTAATTTATATGGTGCTGAGGGTTGAACCCCGGAGCTTATGTGTGCTAGGCAAGCACTGCTCAGCCCCAGGAAGGTTTGATGTTTGATGCATACATCACTCACTTCCCCCCACTGTACCTGTGACCACATTAGTCTCTGAATCACTGAAACACAGAAAGATTTTTTCCTACTTGTTTTATCAATGGGCAGTGTGGTTCTTGTGCTTTTACATACAGTTCAAATGGAACTGTGGAATGTTAGTTGGATTGCCCATTTACTTTACTTTGAGATAGAAAATTAAAAACCCCAACTTAAGCAAGAATATTTTTAAGATGAAAGTCAGTGTGCATCGCTTGCCCTTTTCTACTCTCTTGACATCTTCTGTGACTCACTCATCTAAGAACAGGAATCTAAGAAACTCTCCCACATAGAGTTTGGTGCAGGCAAATGGCACCTTCTCCCTTAACAGAGTCTATGTTCTGGAGGCATGTAATGGAAGTGACCCTCAAGAATGATTACATTGACAAGAGTGTGAGGTCAATTAGAATTATGGATATGTACTTCTCTCTCTTTCTCTCTCTCTCTCTCAAAATCATGGATACAACACACATACTATCAATGCTTAATCCACGTATATTTTTGTGATCATTTACTATAAAATCTGTTTTCACCTGACTTGAATTACTTATAAATCTATCGTGTTTCCAGATTGAACTGGTACATGTCTCATGAGCATCATCCCACAATCAGCCAGAACAATGCTATTCAAAGCAAACTTTTCCTTCTGAGTCAGGGAAGAGACTTGATCTTCATCACAAAAACCACAGCACCGAACACTGCAGAAGGCCGGACACACCACATGTGAGCCTTACCCCCTTCTAGTCTTCATGGGACTTCATGGAGTCTTCATGGGACGTCACAGTCTTCTGTATGTCACAGGAATGATGGAAAATAGGGCTCTATGTGTGTCCAAACAGATGCTCCTGTTCCCCTATATCTGAGAGCAACATGCTCTCCTGCCATTTAGTTTTCAAGCATTTGTGCTGGGATGCATGGGAAGTGACTTTAGGTTTAAAAATGGACAAGATGTGTGCCACCGCATCAGCCTGTATAAGGTGCTTAGCTCGTTATTTAATCTTGAGTCCATTGTGTTGGGTACTCACTGACACTGGACACTTTGCTTGATCTGGCAAAAGACTGTTATAACGACAGTGGTAAATATCACGAGTCCCACAAGCAGGATTCTAAAGCCCTGGTTCCAATAATTTTGGAACCTTTGGCCAATCACTGAATCCCACTGAAGCTGTCTCCTCGTGTGTTCTAATTGGGAGTGACACCAGAACCTACCTTGTGTAAGAAATGAAGCCTGAAATGGTATATGAAATTACCAGTTCTAGGTCACAATTGCTGACAATGATTGCCAATCTAAGCAGCCATGCAACAGACTGGCCTACCTCAGTGTAGACGATGGCCATCATCCAGAAGCGCCGGCTGGGCCTGGGGACAGACAGCATGGCCCAGAGGAAGATCAGGATGGGCAGCAGGAGGGTGATGATGGAGGCAGAGATCATGTGGTTCAGGATGATCACGAAATAGCACACCATTTCCGAGCGGGCTACCAGAGTGTTATACATGGCATAGAATAGCAGCAAGAACCGGGGCTGGTCCACGTAGAATTTCTCAGATTCTTCCAGCTCATCATCACGGAACATCCTGTTAAAGTAAGCACGGTCAGACACTTACGTCCACGGTTTCCATATCACTGACTTGCATCTGTGATCTCTCGTGTATCTGCCCATGTCTCCTCTGTGTGTGTTTATCCACACGTATATAAACAAGATAACCTCATACAGTTTGATTATTCTTTGTCAAAAACACTTGGGAAGTGTCTGAGATGTTGAAGGCCTTCATGTTTTAGTCTACTTGTATATGTAATGAAATACCTTACGGATGGATCTCAAGTTTCAACATGAAATTAATGTATGCTTATTAATTTCATAATAAGCCAGTACATGCCATATTCATACAGTCTAAAGATCATTTAATAGAATGTTTTCCAATGGTTTGATGCATGTACAAAGTTTAATGGCATGGATTCATTTATCTCCTGTATTATGTGGATATCATTAGAGTTCTTTTGTATTTCAGAGCATCAATCTGCCTGAGACCTTATTATAGAAACAGATATCACGACAGGGGTCATTGGATAGTTCTTCCCAAGTCTGTTACTCAGTTACAGTGATGTCCCAGGACTGTATGTCTACCTTCTATGTCTAGGGCTTTGTGCATATGTGACCAGAGCACTCATGTTTATGATGGTCCCTGGTTAAAGCTGGAGGCCTACTTTCTTCTCTTACTTGCTCATCAGCAGATCACTGGCTGTCAGCTCATGAGTCAGGGGTGGTAAGATACTTGACTCCAGTTTGTCTGTACGGCTGTCATCAGGGCTGACTACCATGTGGTTCTTGGCCCCAGAGTCATCTTGTGATGCAAACGATAGGTGCTCAAAGCTGACAGCCTTGCTGTAAGAGGGCGGGGCCTCCACATCACCGTCATCTGTAGAGAACTGAGGTAACTCCTCATCCGGAGTGAGGCTGACCTCCTCTACCCCCACTTCATATTCAGCTGCATATTCCTTCTCTTCTGCATCATGGAGCTCGGGCTCCAGACCCTCTACCACCTCCTCCTCAGCTTCAGCCTCTACCTCTTCGATGGTTTCCGTAGTTCCTTGGCGTGAATACAGCATGGTACACTGTGTGGGCTCACTGTTAGGAGAGAAGATGGGCAGAGCACTTGTCTTAGCATTTATATCAACTTGGAACCTGTCCTGATTCTTACGACACCACCTCAGAACTCCCAAGTCAGAAGCCTCAAGCATGTGAGAAAGGAAACCCCGCCCCCCCTTCTCTGTGTATCCCATCTGCTTTGTTCCTTCCAGAAATTCAATCCCCGGTCTGCAGAAACTGCAAGCAGTAGCCTTCCCAGATGCAAACGTGGACAGTGAGCATTGCATTCTTCCAAACCAGAGCAAGTGACTCGCCTCGCAAGGAGCAACCCAGTCTATGCGTGGAAGTGTTTAAAACAACAGGATCAATATTCACAGCCATGAGCTCCCGGTTCATTTCCAAATCAGCACACGTTTAGCACAGCATACCTACCACCATCACTCCTTAAATAAGAGAGCATATGGAAAGGAGAAGCCATGCTTGATAGTTCCAGAGGTTTTTGACCAAGATGTGGTCTATTCCCAGTCCTGCACAGGAGAGCCGCCCAAGACCATTGAGTATGACAGAATCCAGAGATACCAGCTGAACTTAACAAGCACATGCCTTAAAAATGCCTCTTCTTTAACGTGGATCTCCTCCTCTTTCTCTCTTCTGCTATCTCTTTCTTATTGGTATTAGCATCTTTCTCACCTTCTATCCATTCTCAGACATTTCTTGTGAGTTCTTGGTCTTGAACATGGGGCCACCACTACTGTCTCTAAGTTGCTTGCTATATCTCAGAGCTTTTTCCTATTTTCACACCCCAGCATCTCCTCCCTCCCTCTCTTCTTTCTTCCTTCCTTCCCCTCTCTCTTTCTTCCTTGCCTTCCTTTATTTTTTAAATACATCTTTCTTACAGTTTCCTTTACATAACTTGCCCTACATCTATCATCAGGCCCTACCTATGTAGGTTTCCCCGTGCCTTTTCTGTAGCACTCTGTATTTCGTTTGTAGCCCTTGCCTAGCTCATCCAGTCAGGCCCATGCAAAAAAAAAAATAAAAATAAATAAATAAATAAAAAATAAAAAAAAATGTTAGAACTGAAAACAAAGCAGCCATATTAAAGTCATTGCATGCTGAGACTCATAGCATGCCTTTTCTTAACTGTTTGACCCTTGAAGAGACAAGTATTTAAGATCTGGTGGATATAGAAGGGCAGTGTGCCAGCATCTGAAATACATACTGCTGTGTGAGTGGCATATGTGAGCATGTAGCTTCCAAAAACACAGAGATTTTCAAATGTTGGATACTAGTGTTGACATGTCAGCGAGTGATGGATGAATGGCTGGCACGTCTTCTGTGACCTCTTGTAACTGAAGAATGGTGGATGATCGTACAGGCACTAAACAGGCCTGGGACTTTGGTTCTGAGTTTGTACCATGCTGTCGAAGCCTCTGAGAATGATAGTTTTGCTAAGATTCATCTCAGTTAACATACAGCTTCCTGGGAAGCCACTGAATTGACCAATACCTCTGGGAATGTTCAGGTCATGGGAGTCAGATCCTATAAGGTTTAACTTCCAATGTGACTGTAAGTGATGCTAGAGATGAGGTCTACCTTCAAGACTCTTCACAGTGAAAGGATATAACGAGCTTGCCCTGAAAGAGGATGTCTCAGATGGTGAAGCATCTTACCTAAGCTGGGGCCCCAGAGGACAGTACCACACAGGGTTAACATCTAAAACTGGCAGGAAAAGGAAGACTCCACCTCTGTTGTGAGAGACCCCCCCTAGTGGCTAAAGTGGAGCTGGCTTTGGCTTAGGTTGTTTTCATGTCAGGATGAACATGTGTGGCTACAGTCCGTGCTAACAGCTCTAGGATTTGAGATGGGTTTAAAGGGTTTTTAGGTATGCAATTAATTTCATTTCTAACTTAATGTTGCTTTCTGGCAGGATTTAATGAGGAAACAAGCCTGGAATAATTGTTTCCAAACAAAGTAGATAGTAATCTATAAAGGTGGTATATGTTTCTACATTCTTTTAAAAAGCCAATGGTAAAATATATTCAATTTTCCTGTTAGATATATGCCAACTATAGCCATTTATTTTGCATTCACTGAAAATGGCTATATTTGACAGATGTTTTCCTAATATATATTGATATGTATATATTACATATATCAAATATATATCTTAGAAAATGAAAAGAGAATTTTTTTTTTAAAAAAAATGGAAGCCAATGTTTTCAATCAGAACTTTTAAGCAATTGCTAACAGACAAAACCAAGATGCAGTTAGTTCATGGAGCATTGTCTTGGAAATAATTATGTCACAGAAAGGGCTATAGTTTATGCATTTTTTTCAGTCATGCAAATTCTTAAAACAAGCTAAAAAGAAGAATGACATTCACCTCATGAACTCATATTTGCAATGGCATCCACGGGCAGGAGATGTAAGAGTACAGAACAAAGCATGCACAAGTTAAGCACCTTGATGCTACACTGCCACTGTCAGCTGATGAGGAGGACATGTCCATGCTGAACATTTTACGGAGCCTAGGCCGAGCACGCTCGCTTGTTTTAGGAACAGGGTCTTGTCCATCTAAATCATCAAGGGTGGACTGCCTTGAGATCAGCAGGGTTGCTTCAGTGTAACAGCTAGCAGTGCAAACAGTTACAGAAACACAGAGTTAAAACCCAGTGGTGCACCAAGTCACACAGGGACAACTGACCAACACACCAACACACTGCCATGCGGCAACCACACACAACAGTGCCACTGACAGGATGACCACAGCAGCAGGGGGTGGGGTGGGCTCCAGGACAGGTAAGGACCTATTTGGCAGGATAAATAAACAGAAGAAACTGGAGTTAGAAAAACAAAAAACAAAACCAAAACTTACTGGCTAGGGATTGGCTTTCTTGGGATCTCATTACAGATGGTTGTGAGCCAGCATGTGGTTTCTGGGAATTGAACTCAAGACCTTTGGAAAAACAGTCAGTGCTCTTAACCGCTGAACCATCTCTCCAGCCCCAGGATTAGCTTTCAAATGGTACTCTCTGGGTGAGACACACACCAGAATAATGAGCAGACCCAGGAGTCATCTTACAAAGCACATACCCTTGACTTTGCAATGCAACTGTTTCTTTTGTAATTGAAGAGAATATGCTTTCTTTGGAATGGCAAGCTCCAGTCTGCAGAAAGCAGTTCTCAACTCAACCGCACAAGCAGAAAGAACTGCTGGTAAAATTCATAGTTTTATAACACAATGTTCAAAATGAGAGCCAGAAGCTCAGGAATGCCACCACACACTGAATCTTCCACCTCATTTTCTGAGTCATAGGGACCAAGCCAAGACAGAATCCTTGCATGTAGAAGAAACACTGATCAGATACGTGGCAACCAACATAAAAAATAAAACGGTACAAAAAAACAACAAAGGAATTCTAGCAACTCCAGACACTTTTATCTGTTAATGTTTCGCTTTAATTTTTATTACAGGTCATGCTTCAAGCTTTGGTAGGCATCCCAAGGGAGAGAACCCATTGACTAAATTCTTCATTTCTCATACCCAAAGGAACAGCCATCAGTCAGCGTAGAGCAGACATGAGATGTCTCCACAACAGGAGCAAAGAGCTTCTCAGGTGGCAGATTTCAAGTGACAGTCCCCTTCCCTCTGCCATTATACCTGAGAATTATCCTTGGAATACAGTTAACAACATTTGCAGCCAAAGTAAGCAATCCTTTGGTAAGTCACACACCTGATTTTATGAGGAACCATTAGAAACTGGCTCATCATCTGGTCCTGGATTTAAAGGATTTCCATTAAAAAAAAAAAAAAATCTGTATTTGCTAGGGTCCCATTCTGACTCCATCTAGTGCTCGTATGTGAAAATTTGTGTTGTGAATGTTAGGACAGAAATTTCAAAGGGAACGTGGTCATTCTTGCTGGAGGGTGGCCATTTGTTCACCAGACCTGTCTGCCCCGAATACACAGGTGTCTGAGCAATCTTCGTAGTGACATTCTACCTCTTCCCAGTACATGGATTCTTGGAGACCTTAAAGGAGGTGGATTTTGGTTTGAAGACACTGAGAATGTCACTCAGCCAATGATGAAGAGTAAATTTGTTGACTCATAAACTCACAAAGTGAACTTAGCGTCCCCTTTTACTTCATATTAAAAATGAAAATCAAAAAACATTACAGACCATTTATAATGGTTCTGACTTATGCATTTAAGGATTGATGGTTTTATAATTTTACAAATATTCTAACATTGTCTTCTTTTATTTTTTAAATCGATCTATAAGTGTGATATTGAGTGACTGCCAACTTTTTATTCTGGCCATTGTTTTGTGTTTAGGTCATATTTAAAGGCAGTTGGTTGGTTTTGTTTGAGCGGGTATTTTTCCTCTGAAGCCTCCTAATTATTTATTTTCTTAGTTGAACCTATTATAGATTGTTATGTAATTAGAAATCACTCATATAGGAATCGAGTCTGTCAGGATATTTATTTATACTGTGTAATGTAATAATCTCTTAATTCCTTTTTTTCAGAGTTTGGTACTAAAGCAGCTACTCTAAAACCGGCTTGTGTATGATAGTAAGGAAGTCTATGAAGAATCTTAAATTTTATGAGGAAATGTATTTGTGTATATTCCTTTTGGGAGATGACACATGATTTGTTCAAATACCACAAGATGTTAGCATCATTATCTGCTTCCCTTCTTCGTTGTCAAACTTTGAGATCTAGGTGACAAAGCACAGCTCCTTGTTATGAAATAAAGCAGGAAAGAAGGTAAAAGAAGGAGACACTGAGAAAACCTTATAAGTCACGTTAGGAGATAGCATATCTTGGCAAAGAAAAAAAGAAATGATGTTATATACTATGCACATCCTTCACAGTATTGTGTGACTGTAGCTGGATATCATTGTGACTTCTGCCCAGGCAAAGCAGATTGGTCTGTCATGGTTTTTGAAATTAAAAGCAAGAAAAGATAGTTTGTTTTAGGCACACACATGCAGAACAGTGTGGTCTGAAGCTGAGGAACATTTTCAAGTGTTATGAAAAATGACCAAGCGGAGGATGGACTGATGGTGGTGGCACACCATCTAGGAATGTTTCTAGGGAAGCTCAGTGTTGTCACCTCACTGTTCTTCGCATTCCATTGTTCCCACGGTTTTTTTTTTTCTTAATGGTTGTCTGACTATCATTTGGTTCTAAAGTGGGAGTAGTTGGAAACCAAGAATCTTTTACTCACCTTCATTCACCCCTGTGTAAGAAGCAGGGTTAGAGCATTGAGAGGGTCCAGGGCATCCCAACATGCCTACCTCCTCCACCTCTCCTCTCCCAGGCTGCACACATCTGCAGTGTTCACTTAGTTTCATTGTCACCGTTTCTACTATGTCAGCAGGGACTGAAGCCAGTGTCTCATACAACACTGACCTGCATCACATCTCTAAAGCATGTCCTTAACTCACTCTTCCCTGATGAGGGAGCAGCCACTGTAAGCTAGACTGACATAGGTAGGCACTTAAGAAAAATGGGGGTAAAATGGATTTTGATTTACGACATAGAAATTAATCAGAGACAGAAGGGTTGCATCCCAGTGCTCTGATTTCTAGATATGGAAAAACTTGCTGGAACGCGATCAAAGAGGAGGACTTTCAGATTCCACACAAGACAGAAGTTATGGTTTACAGAACATCTAAATAAACTACAAAATGAACAGAGGGGTTTTACTACAGCAAAACCTGTGAGACAAGAGAAGTAAACCACCCCTGTCACAGAGATCCTGGGGTGCTCTCACAGGTCACACGGTGCTGGGAACCAGTAGATGCTGTCATCCACATTTTGGCTTTAGAGATGTTGCTACTTCTAGTAGATTTAGAAAATCCTGTCTGAGCAAACTGCAAAAGTATAGGTAGAAAGGGCTAGAAAATATATCTTACCACCACGGCAGTGTTTTTCTGACAATTATTTTATTCTAGAGCTAAAAGCATCTTAAACCTCACTTCAGTTAGGAAATAAATGGTTCACCTGGAAGCTCTAAGAGGAGTCTGGCTCGGAGCCCCCCTCCTTTGATAAGCGACATATTAGCCAAAATACTTGTGATTTCAGAGCTTAAAAATAACTGGAGTGTTCCCAAGTTATAGAAGATATCATCCTTTTATTATTCCTGAAGAGATCTTAAAAGAGTCTCTATGTGTAAGAAAGGAAGGACTGTATCCATAAAGTTTTATCTACGCACAATCAATATGGGCAAATACATACATATATACATACACACCTATATATGTAATTGACTATTTTAAAATTTGAGTTTTTACATACTTACATATATATACATATATAATATGTATATATGTATATATATGCATAAGTATGTGTGTGATTACACACACACACACTCACTTTAATATGATTCTGTTTTCATACCAATAGATTCAGATCTGTGTCAAAGGCAAACATGGTGTATGGCTGTGTTTGAGTGTTTTAATAGGGTCAACTCAAAGACAACAATTCAGGAACAGATATGAAACTATACCTCAAGGTAAGAAATTATTTAAGCACTCTCTCCAATGGGTATAATTTTGATTTTCAGTTTTGTTTTTCTGTCTCTGGTACTGGTGACTATATCCCGGGCCTTGCATGGGCTGGCTAAGTAAATGGCCAATGGAGTACCAACCTCAGTGTCTTTGACTTTTAACTTATATTTTTGGGTTTGGTATCAATAATGCAATGTCCTTCCTACCTCCTTCCATCCAGAATAAAATGTAGTCAATATTTTTGAAGGAAAAATATGGTCGACAGCCATATGTGCCGACTGGACGTGTGAAGTGTGAGTCTGGGCCACATGGAGGTTCTTCTGTCCTTCTTCACTACAGCAGGTGGAGGAGGCTATAGCCTTATGTCAAAGAGCCTTCTCAGATTGAAACCTATAAGACAGCTTGGCCTATAAGATAGCTGCATGGCACAGTTCATCCAGTCAGATGGTCACCCTGGAACTGTCAATTTTCTTCCTAAGACAGTGATGTAGGCTTAGTGAGCTTTATCTAGAACACCATGATGCAGAGGGTCCTAGGGCTTTTCAGGATGGACAGGGTAGTCAATATGCACTTGCCTCAGAAGATGAGAGAGATATCAAGAGACAGTATAACCATCACTACTGTTAAGTCACATGTTGTTCTGCTGTGAACAATGCATGTGTGACCATAAACCTAGAGAAGAGGGAGGCTAACATAACTATTTCTGACATTTTTACTCTAAAAGTTTGAAGTAACAATTCTGAAAGGCAAAGATTATCAACAGAAGGTAGAAAATGCTAGAAGAAAAGATACTTGATGGAGCAGCCAGTTTAAAAGATGTAGGCCCTACATGAATAGTAATGAGCAAAAGGTAAGTGGAATGGACCATCCTTATTTGCCTGGATCTCATAAATCTCCATGCTGTGCCAGTGATGTGTAAGCATACTGAAAGCTGTTCACTGTTGATGCCTGCTATAGCAGTTCTGCCTATAGCAGGACAATATTCCTTCAGCACTGCTGCTTGGATCTGCAGGGCCCAGGATACCACCCATGCCTCTGGCTAACCTTCACCTCCTGCATTCACTTCTCATCTCTGCCAACGTTTACCTCATTCACATCATCACAAACACATTGTTTAGAAAGTAAAATACCTGGAGATACTGTCATGGGAATCTAAGCTATCCATCCTGTGTGCTGCCTGGGCCCTGGAACCAGCCCCAGAGTGCTCGTCGATTGTGTCCAGTCCAGATTCTCTGGAGAGTTTCATGATGTGGTTCTGGTAGTACATGTGGATGCTTTCTCGTGTTGGAACATTGCCCTGTAGAAGAGGGGGCATCACAATGGTTTTCACAAAAGCATATGTTTGAACAGTGTCAGCACTTGTCAAAACTGACAACTTGTAGCACTTGCATATATCTATGGTAAGGACTGATGAAATGTTAGCTAATTTAGGGGTTAATGTCAAGTCATTTATGGTCATCAGAGTTAGTCAATATTACTAAATACCATGGTTGCTCTTCACTATCAACCTGACTGGATTCAGAACTACTTAGGGCAGATTTCTCAGAATGTCTCAAAGGGCATTAAAAGAAAGATTTAACTGTGGAAGCTGGATCAGTCATGAATGTGGGCGATATCATCCTATGGGCTGTATAAAAAGTGCAAGTAGAGGATTCCAACCATGCTTTATATCAATTTGACACAAGAGAAAATCATCTGAAAGAAGGGATCCTCAATTAAGAAAATGCTTCTAAAAGATTGGGCTCTACATAAGCATTGTCTTAATTACTGATTGTAGGGGAGGACGGAGCCCATTGTGTGTGGTTCCATCTCTGGGCTGGTGAGTCCTGGGTTCTGTAAGAAAGCAGGCTGAGCAAGCCAGAGGGAGCAAGCCAGAAGTAGCACCCCTCCATGGCCTCTGCATCAGCTCCTGCCTAGAGGTTCCTGCCTTGTTTGAGCTCCTGTCCTGACTTCCTTTGATAATGAACAGCAATGTGAAAGTGTAAGGCAAATAACGACCACCCCCAAGTTGCTTTTGGTCATGGTGTTTCATCACAGCAATAGTGTCTAACTAAGACACCAGCTAAGTAGCAGCATTTATCTCTGCTTCCTGTCTATGGATGCAAAATGACCTCGCCTTCCTCTCCTACTGCCACACCTTCCTGCCCTCACCATTGTAGACTGTATCCCTTCAAGCTGTATGACAACCCTCAGCACATCCTTAACTTGCTTTTGCCAGACATTTTATAACAGCAAAACCTAAGGTAGGTAATATGCCTGGTGTAATTTTAACATGAGAACAATTTTGCAATATCACAGTCTCTTTTCCAGAAATTGGTTCAAGCTGAGTAGAGAATATCAAATCCCTGTCCAAATAGGTTAATTTCAGCTCTGTAATTCATTGTTAATTTTTTATTTTTATTTTGGTATATTTTATATATTTTAAAAATGTTCTCAATCCCATTATGGTATAATTGACAAAATTATATGTATTAAAACAGACTTACCTTTAAACACAATCTACAAACCATATATAACTTTTGTATATTTTGTTAGCTTCTCCTCTTATAACTAATTATTTTTCTGGGGGTTTCAGATCAAAATTCCCAGACTAAAATCTTATATAGGGTACGGCATACCTATAAATGCTGATAGAAGAGAGAGAAAAATAAACTAGGGATTTTTCTAAGGACCTGTAGAGTGTGTGTGTGTGAGAGAGAGAGAGAGAAAGGGAGAGAGAGAGAGAGAAAGAGAGAGAGAGAGAGACAGAGAGAATGAGATACACCTAACACAAAGAACTAAACGGTGATACAATTGCTCTCCAGGATGATAGTATTTTATTTAAGAATTTTAGATAAGATTGTCTTCATCAGGTTTCCTTTTCTATGATACCAAGTCCAAAAGCAATTTGGATAGGAAAGAATTTGTTCAATTTTACAGTTTATAATCCATCCTTGAAGGAAGCCAGGATGAGAGCTCAAGGTTAGGAACTTGGAGGCAAGAAATGAAGCAAAGTCCACAAAGGAGTACTGGCTTGCTTGCTACCCATGACTTGTTCAGTCTCCTTTCTTATAGTACCTAGGCTCACATGCCTGGAATATGATGTGACCCTCCATATCAATGGCTCACTGACTTGCCTGCCAGCCTTGTGATGGAGGTATTTTCTCACTTGAGGTTCCTTTTCTCAAATGGCTCCAGCTTGTGCCAAGTCAGGGGAAACAAGACAAACAACAGCAACAGCGACACAACTAACTGGACACAGGTTGACCATCTGAAATTCTAACACCCCCACGTTTGAAACCCCTTGAATGCTGGAATGGTGTCATGGGGTGGAAAATTCTATACAAGCCTTCCTGCGTAGTTGCAGTTAAAACACAAGCACACTCGGAATAGTCTAAGAAATAACTTTCAGGTCATGTGGATGATGAAATAGAAATAAAATTTCATGTTTGTATTTGGGTTCCCTCCCTCAAAGTATTTCATTATTTAGGTGAAAATATTTTGTAACCCGAAACCAAAATTGAAAATTGGAAATTCCTCTGGCTCCATGCATTTTGGGCTGGGATGCACCAAGTCCATGTGGACTTGGCAGCTCTCTGAACGTAGCAAGTAGTAAAGGAGAGACTGCCATCAGCATTACCTTCTTTATCTCTCGGGTCAGCATGCATCTTTCAATCCGCAGAACTGTGGATATGTCGATATGTTCCCTTGAGATGGAGTTGAGCCAAGTGGTGAAACTATCCACTGTGGCCAGGAATAGAACCCAGGTGAACTTCAGAATATTAAATATCCTCTTGATGATATTATCTAGGCAGAAGAAACATGGCACAGGTTCAAGGACATGGAACACTACAAAGAGCTGTGCTGTTGAATACACCATGAAGTATACCACACCCAGATCTGGATTTTGCAGGATTGTCCCTAATGGGGACAGGGCTCCTACTCCTTAGAGACACAGAAGGGGACTGAGGTCCAAACACCCGTGTAGCCCTCTACACAGAGAGTGGCAGAATTAAGCCAGACTCAGGTGGGATTTGTCATGCCAGTCATAATAGGTCTCAACATAGTCCCTCAGGGCCCCGAGAGACTGACAGGGCCCCTAAAGATATCAAGTTCTCTCTCTCTGTGTGTGTGCGGGAGTGTCAGGTCCCTTCCATATGTGAAACTGTTAACTCTACTGTATGTATAGAATCTCTACACACTGTCCCTTATAGTTTGAGCCATCTGTAGATTACTTTTAATACTTGCTACTAGGAACACTCTATTGAAGTGTTTGCTACACTGTGTTATTTAGAGGAAGACAGGAAAAAAAATCTGTATGCATTCACTAGAGATGCATTTTCCCCTAGAACATGTTGGTATGTGGTTGGATGATCCCGTGGTAAGTAAAACCTATACATATATGGCCTGACTGTAAGAGGTTTGGTAAAAGTAGAGATTGCGACTCAAAGTGCACCTAGTGTTGACTCAAAATAGGAGCGATCTATGCCTGCCTCATGGGGGCTCTTGAAAGTTTTCCTACAAATATATTAGGGATTATTGGTAGGACCTCTTTATTCCCCTTGCATTCGTGCTTCTAGCAAAGCATCTTATCTTTTGCAGAGCTCACTCCATGGGCTGTGTGCTCACATGCCACTGATCCATCTTCTTCACACAATTAGATGGAATTTTATGTCAACAATGAAACCATTTACATGGGATCCATCATCATCACCAGGCAGCAGAAACCTAGGGTTGCTAATATGAGTTTTACCCTTGACTACTGCTGTGACTGGAAACACTAGAGAGCTGTCACACAGCCGCTCAGTTCAGAGTTCTATTTTGATCAAAATGTCAACAACATGCACATCTCCCAGACCCCCCTAGAGCCTATCTTTAAGGCCTTTGAACACTCAGAAAGGTTGGGGGAGGTTTAATGACTGGTGATCTCATCCTTAGGAACATCACTCAGCTTTAAAAAACAAAAAAGGTCTGCCACTTGGATAAACAACGTGGATGACCGTAGAGGATGTCGTGTTGCACTAAATAAACCAGGTGAGAAAACCACGTGCCAGATGATATCACTTACATTTAGTATCGAATCTTGTGATACTTACAGAAACAGAGAGCAGAGCCATGGTACCAGGCCAGGGATGGGACAACTGGGAAGAAGCGGCTCAAGGCAAGCTTGCAGTTGTGGGTTATATCTAGTGATCTACAGATGGCAGGGGGATGGTAACTAGCAATTATCTATTATGTTGGGATTTGCTAACAAAGAGACTTAATAAGCTCTAACTACAGCAGGGAGGTGAACAGACAGGTTTATCAACTGGGCTGCAGCGGTCACTTGGCTTTGTACAGGTATAATGAAACCATATGTTGTATGCCTGTTACTGTATACATCAAGGAAGACTCAGAATAGAAGGACTAGATCATTCTGTCTGTCTGTCCATCCTTATCAGTTATGCACGTGGATAGTCAATCTCTCAATCACATGCCAGCATCACAGGCCCCTTGTCCAGTGTCAGCAGATATGACCACTGAGTTGCCTGTCTTTGCTCCCCACTAATCCCCTGTCTGATTTGAAGGTCACAGTATGATTCAGAGTTTGGCTTTATGATACAGGAAAAGAGCTGGGTTTGAACTAAGTGGTTTAAGAGGGAAGACAAGTTTACTTCTAGTAAAGTTTTGCTTTTGTCCAAGGGTCATATAAGGAAGGAAGCCTCCATGTGAATGCCATACTTGAGGGGGTTGAGGGGAAATGGGGTGGCAGGTAGCAACATGAAAGAACCAGTGGGGCTAGAATCTTGATGTCTGATGTTCCCGTGGGAGCATTTCCTGCCTATGCAGCTACCACGCCTGCTGCTCCTCAGGACTTTTCTTGCATGTTGCATCCCTTTGTATTCCATTTGTCTTAAGAGGTGAGAAGGAACAGAAGGCCCTTTGCTGAGCAAAGTAGCAAAGGCAGAGATGAAGGCCTTATCAAGTGGGATGAAGGAAGGGTCTGCTGATGCCACAGAGGAGTGACACTAAGAGACTCCACAGATGCCTCCCTTCCTCTCTGCATTCCTAGTTATCTGATTATTTGTTTATTTATTTAGTGTATGCATATGTCGGTACTCAGGTGTGAAGACCAGAAGAGAGCACCCCATGTCCTCCACTAGCATTCTCTGTCAATCCCTTGAGGCAAGTTCTTTCTCTGAACCTAGGGCTTATGTTCTCTTGACTAGGCTGGAAGTCACCAAGCCTTCACACTGTTCTTCATACTTTATACCCCTAACCTCCCCATGAAGCTGGCATTCCAGGCCTGTGCAGGACTTCTGGCTTGTTACCTGAGTGCTGAGAGCTGAACTCCAGCTCTTGATTATGCAACAAGTTTCTAACCCGTGAGCCATCTCTCCAGCTTCCCTTATCCATTTAAAGAACTCTAGACCAAGGCATGCACTCCCCAAACTTATTTGGAGAGGACACCAAGATGCATCTACAGACATAAAAGGAAGGTTTGAGCCCTGCAGGAGGAACACTTTAGAGCGAGAGCCACTAATATACTACAGTGGCAAGAGACACTAATATACTACAGTGGCAAGAGCCACTAATATACTACAGTGGCA
>JADRCH010000015.1:12458303-12494412 GCA_019843965.1 Rhynchomys soricoides | reverse complement strand
CCACTAATATACTACAGTGGCAAGAGCCACTAATATACTACAGTGGCGAGAGCCACTAATATACTACAGTGGCGAGAGCCACTAATATACTACAGTGGGTCTGAGGTTTTTGACAACTTATTCTTATTTTACTCCTAGTCACAATCACTTGCTTAGAAGGAAAGGTTATTAATTGTTCAGCATTTCGTCACTTAACCACTTATTTCTACATTTGTATAACTTATGGCATGTTTTAAAATCGCAAGCAGAGAGAATTCTGGGTGTTCATAACACAAAGAAATAACAAACTTTTGAGCCGATGGAAACATTCATTAGCCTGATGTCATGATAACCCATTGTCTATGTTTACCAAAGTCTGTAAGTGTTGCATTATTATATCTCCATTCAAAAAGTAAATTTTAAAAAGTTCTATTTAAAAAAGAAGAAGAAAAAGGTCGATCTTTTTTTTTTAATGCTCTTATTCTGGTAGCTCCTATACAGCATCATTGTTGATCTCATCCATGGGCACAGGCATCAAGGATTTTACAGACAGATAGGAACCCAGCATTCCATCCCATGCTATAGAGGCTGGATCTTCTCTCAGGAATCCTTCTCCATCTCAGCAGAGATGAGATTTCAAGAGGCAGGATTGAGATCCTTCAGCCTCAATCTGTACTCAAGGTCAGGGTTCATAACCTTGCAGTACCCTTCTTCACCACACGGGGCAGTGCCATTTCCTCTCTCTCTCTCTCTCTCTCTCTCTCTCTCTCTCTCTCTTTCTATTGAGAATGAATTCTTCTCTCATACACTATATCCCGACCATGGTTTCCCTCCCTCTGCTCCTCCCAGTTCTCTTCCTCCCACACCTCCCCTCTTCCCCAGATCAATTGATCCTCTGATTCCCTTTAGAAAATAGCAGGCCTCCCAGGGACATCAACTGAACATGACAAAAGAAGATCCAATAAGACCAGACAAAAGCTCTGCTCTGAGGCTGGCCTAGAACTCAACAGGAGAAAAAAAATCCCAAGAGTGAGCAAAGGAGTCTTCACCGAGCATCTTTGTCCTGATTTTCTTACCTGGTCCATCTGATTTCTTTTTGATTGGCTCATCCTCTCGATCTTCCCATTCCACTGGACCTGCACATAAAATATATTTCATCATATAGATTGTATATTATAGAATCTTGAGTAATTTTCATGAGTAAAGAATATTTAAAAAACAATTTGGCCGAACACACACTTGTTGAATGAACTGATGGTGAGGGAAGTTTGTCTCATTAAATATTAAAACTAACTCCATGACTACTAGAGTCAGAAGCCTGTAACAGTGATTCACAGCTTGACAGTAGGAGAATGAGTCAGAGTATATTCGCAGTTCATATATAAGTAGAACTAGGAGCTGATGGCTTGACTACTGCTTATTTCTAAGACAAAAGGAAGACTTTTTAAATAAGTCGGGCATCATTGACTATGTAAGTAACTATACAAAAAATATACCTCTACTACACAGTAAGTAAGTAAACCAATAGGAGATACAGGAGAACATTTGCTTAATATTGGGTGGTAGAAGCTTTCTTTTTTCTAAAATATCAGAAATCTAGGCCTGTTTTGCTATCAAGGCAATTCCATATTGTTTAGATAGTCACATATTATAAACTAAATCAAAATGCAAACATTGAACAGGGAAGCGTGCTTATCAACACCACAGGAGGCAATATACCTGACATACAAGCAGTCATAATTAATAAGAAAAGAACCAAAACTCCCACAGAATGGCAGAAGACATTGATAGCTGCGTTTGGGCTTTCAACTATAAAGTGTAAATTATGCAGACAATATAAAGTAAAAATGCCTAGTATCAGTAGATGAGAATTACACTAAATTCCAATGAAAACACAAGTCATCTGTCATCCCTCAGGAAAGAAATAATACAAAGAACAGTGAGGGCCTTGGTATGATATTATAAGAAATGTACATCCTTTATCTGCCATATAAATGTGTAAATTACTAAAACTTGTGTGTGGGGGGAACTATTAAAGTATATGAAGCTCGACCTTTCACCCAGTTCCTACTTTTGAGAATCTATTCTGGAACCTTTGTCATCCTTCCATGTACATTCATGTGCGACTACATGTGATATTTGCAAGGATACCTAGTATAGCATTGCTTGCGGTGATAAAAATCAGGAAGCAACCTTTTTGTCCATTAATGATGAAATAATTGAATAAATTATGCATCTCTGTACTGTAGAACCTTTTATAGCCATTAAAAAAAATATCCGGCAGCAGTTTCATGAATAGTTAATTGGAGAAATGTTCATGATACATTACTAATGAAAGCACAAGATATCTTTGTGCATACGATCTCAAATCTGAAAAGTTAATGAACAAAACATACATTTTCCAAAGGGGAGAAGCCCAAGGCCCCATCTGGGTAGGATGCATTTTTCTGGGAGGCTGTGTGTATGCGTGTGTGTGTGCAGGTATATTCACCAGATTCTGGATCTGCCTCTACCACTTGGCTTATCACATTGAGTGTAGATTAAATTATTTTTATAAAATGTAGTTATAGTTGCCAGGAGATACTGAGAGAAGGAAGGTTAAAAAGATGAACAAATTTGATAATTAATTACATGAGAAATTTTGATTTTTTAAAATTTCTTAACTTCATAAGGAACCCACGATTGCATTATTTTTGCACCAAATCAAACTATAGCATAAAAACCTAGATTCCCTTCAATTGCATCATTTAACTTCCAGTCTCCCAAGAAGCAGCCACTGTTAGTAATACAACAAGGTGGGGTTTTGTTTGTTTGTTTTTTCTTCTCTTACACTTAGACACTATGATACATGCCCATTCACACTATGAAATACTGCGTTGAGGTATTCTGATTTCCTTTGTTCCATTAGTGGTTTCAACAAGTGCCTGCTATTTTGTAAAATATTGTTTTTCACTTTACTGTCAAGAAACTACTAGATAGAATTTATACTAGCTACTTTTGTGCCAATTTGACACTAGCTAGAGTCATTTTGGAAGAGAGGACATGAATGGAGACTGCCCCCACCTGGGGTCAAGCCTGTGGTACATTTTCTCAAGTGACAATTGAAATAGGAGGGCTCAGCTCATTGTGGGGCCTTGCCAACCCTTGGCAGGTGGTCCTCTTGTAAGAAAACAGGCCTATCAAACTAATGAGCACCATTCCTGTACTCTTCCCAAGTTCCTGCCTTGGCTTCCCTCAGTGATGCACTACAAGCTGTAAGGTAAAATAAATCCTTTCCTCCACAAGTTGCTTTGGGTCATGGGCTTTATCACAGAATAAAAACTTAATTAAGAGAGAATTCCATCATGCATTGGTAATCCAATCCCTTCAAAATCTTCAACTCTATTGGACTGTAAACCCCATCTGGAGGCATCCTAGGTATCCCATGTGCCCTGCAGCCCTCCTCTATGGTGCACAGTGGCTGCTTCCTGCCCAGTACTCACCCTCCCCAGATCCTTTTCGTCTTCCCTTCTGCTCTTCTCTGGCCAACTTTTTCTTCTCTTTCCTCCTCTGTCGGAGCGCTGTCTTAGGATCAGTAATCCAGGCTTGGTAGACAAACTGAAAGGAGACTGTCCAATTATTTTCTGACTTTCAAAAAGTAATTGAAAATGAAAATGGACCCAAGTCAAGCTTCTGTGTAAGAATGTTTATCCTCTTACAAATTTCTCTTTCCCTGCTCTTTATGTTGAGTTGACTTCTGCTGGTTTAGTTTTTGTTTGTTGGCTTGTTTGTTCGAGACAGGGTCTCATACAATCCTGGCTGGCCTAGAACTTGCTTTGTACCTGTTTCTGCCTCCCAAGCTTTGGAATTAAAGGCATGCACCAACACACTAACCTTACGCTGTTCTTTTGTTACATAAGATGTAACAAACATGTAAACAGTTGTGAGAATATACCTTCTTTGGTGTCACAGACGATCTTGACATAAACTATGGGTAAAAACCAAACCATTGTTTCACTGAAACACCACCACCATTTGTGATACTCTGTCATGACATTTTTGCTTTGCACTCAACAAGCTGAAGCAGGAGGTCGTGATAAACTCCATTAGAGGAGTTTCTTCCACCACAGACTTTTTAGTCAACAGCAAAATGACTTCTTTAATTGTCATATTTACTTGGGAGAAGTGAATCTTCAATACTCTCATAATAACGGTTACGGGTAACTTGAGAAAGACAATCTGCAGATGGATGAGTATTTTAAAAGTAAAATAATGTCATGTAAGAGTGAGCTACTCCAGGGAAGCAGGGAGGGGCGCTGGTGCCTCCGGTTGCCCTTGGCCAGTTGCATTCAAGAGCTGACGACTGTTGCATCAACATTTTACAACCAATAAATAAGCAGGAAAGAGCAGTTTGGAAAGACCCACCCTCTACATCCCCAGAAGCATGCAAAAGCAATAAAACTAAGACCTGATACATAAAATCAGCCCCCTAGAAACCAAGAAGCCAAGCAGGCATGCTTAACATGCGACACCTGGTCTCAGGGAAGCTGGGTTTTCCATTGTCATGATTAAGACAAGCATACAGAAGGGACAGCTGTAAATCTATATAGTGTCATTTTATCCTAGGTTATTTTCATATTTCAGGGATTTTAAAAACAGTATAAACAGATTGGCGTTCTGATGTCAATAGAAAATACAGATTCAACTCTTCCACATATGGAAATGTGAGGGGCACATGGTCCAAGAAAAAAAACAAAACCAAAAACAAAACCAAAAAACACTTCCTTTTTCCTCTCTGGTAGAAATGTGAATTCTATGGTCAGTTAACACAAATGTAAAATTGGTGGTATGCCTAGATAACCAATCCCGGAGGTGACATGTCCTATTTTATGGAATTAGAAGATGAACTGATGTCCAGAAAGATCAAAGCAAGGACTGCTGGATCTTCACTGAACCCATTCATTTGAGAACCTGGCTACTTGCCTCTCAGGTTTAGTACACTGAGAGGCAAATTTGCACGATACAGTTTGTTTTAAAAGAAACTGAACTAACAATCAATCTTCAGGTTTAAGAATAATGTAGGATGACATTTCGTTCAAAGAAAGTATTAAACTATTATTCTTTTATAAAATGAAAGAACCCCAAATAGATGTTAAAGTTAATGATTTGTGAGTATAGCAGGCACACGAATTGGAGGGCATCCTTTTTTCTGAAGAGAAAGCAAACAGCTGGGAGGGAGAGAGGAGAGCAAGAAGAACAGGATTAACAGACTATGAAAAGCAAGTAAGGGACCATCGTGGTCTGGCACAGTGAGGGGAACTACTGACTCTGTTGGCCCCTAAGGGGTGAAACCCATCAGTGTCTTCTTGGTGAGAGGAACATTCTGGTCATGCAAGCTCAGGAAGCAAGAGGGGGCAAAACCACACTGACTTCTTGTTCTCAGGTAAAGCTATCTCAGGATTGCCATTTTGAAACATAAATATTTCAGTTTCACATATTTGACTGAGGGCCAGTTTTGCCTTCTCCTATTTCAGAAAAGGGTTCTGGTCTTCACTGAGTCAAGAAATGGAAGATTTTTGCTCACCTCCCAAATCATGCCATTGCAACTCAATCTAACTCACACACAACTTGGTGGCATGTCTAGGGTGCCAGACTTTTAACTACATCAGCCAGAAGGAGAAAGTGTTTGGAAGTATGCACGCAAAGTCTGAGAACTCAGTTAATAGTCACTGCCGTGTGTTTGTGTGTGTGTCTGACTTTATCTTTATTATTAGGGGAAAATGAGATTTGTCTTTATCAAAAGGCCATTAAGCAAGAATGCATATATTCTTTTAAACAGAGAGAGTTTCATTAGAGTGGAGATTCTTAGCTCAAACTGGTAACATTGTATAATTTGTCCCCTAATTGGACTGCGACCTAAAAGCTTCTTAGCCCATTATTTACTCATCTGTAACTTTGTTCAAAATAACAAAAGGGATGGATAAGTTGCAACCTCTCTCTTTAATAATTTAAAAATTCCAAGTTGACAATTTTATATGTATTCCTAGAGAAGAAAAGATAAAGTCCCCACGGAGACAGCAGCAGTGACTATTAATTCAAGTCAGCTTTCTAAAATTTAAAATGAAAGGCGGTAGGAGGTGTGGCTCTGTGGCTCTAGGTAGACCAGCAATATGGGCTCACCTGGGAGCTTTACAGAGACTCAGGATTTCAGGTCCTGTATGACCAGTGGAAACCAGAGTAAGCGTGGAAGTGAGATCATGAGAAAAAGGCAAGGCACACTGGTCTCTGTCACTATCCCAACTGTTTGCTTGAGCTCAAGGGCCATCATATCATACTGACCCAAGTGTTTTAAAGCTCACACTTGGCTGAGTTTGGAAGGAAAAGCATGGCACTACGAAATACAAGAAGTATGATTTTTTTTCTTTGTGGATTTTCATTATGAGGTGATTGTGAAATGGGCGGTTGACTGACTTCCACCATGTATTAGATGGATGAAACAAATGTGTAGTTAAACTGTAGCAGTAGCCCTGTCGTGCTCCGGGAATGAGCAGGAAAGAAAGGAGGTGTGCTGGAACAGGAAGTAGACAGGTGGATCCAAATGAGGAAGCTGGGAACTAACACGAAGCCGAGAGGGGACATATCCAGGGGAGGTTTTTTGGAAGACTGTTCAGATTGTTTTTACCAGCTTTCTGAGGAAATTATTGTTTTATTATAAACTGATGCATGCAAGAAGATGTAACCCTTTACAGAGGAGATGTAACTTATGTAAAAGTTATGAAGAGAGAAAGTACACGTATATTTGCATTTTCTCTTTCTATTTTTGATGTTCCCTGATGGCATTTACTATAAAAAGTTGTAAAATGATAAGAAGTCTGGTTCTTAGGAACTCTTTTTGAAAGACTCGATGTTTTACATCCACACAATATTTTCATTGTACAATTCATAGAATAGAGAAAATGTAGATATAAGAATGTTTTACTAAAGTTCTACGGAGCAGAGAGCCACACACTACACATCAGTAAAACATGAAATACCTTTGCAGCTCTGATTAAATACTGAAGAATAGTTTTGGGAAGTTTAATGACAGACTTTGGCAAGGCTAAAATGGCTGAGGCAAACTTCCCAATGGCTCTCTACAAAGGACAAAGCAAGAGTAATTAGTAGGGAAAACCAAACAACCAAACGAAAGTTAACAGTTTAATATATGATGCTGCATGGGTTTGTCTCTAAAATTAACGTTGAGGTTAAAACATGCCAATCACCGAAGCTAGAATAAAATGTACTGAGCTTGGAAGTTAGGAAAAAGCAGACTCAGTCAAAGCACGTAGTCCACAAACACAGTGAGGATGGTCCATGTTCTCTTCGTGCTGTATGGTAAGTGGTGGTCAGCATAAAATTCATTAGATAAAACGTAAGGCTGTTAAGTCATTAGTGTTTGGCAAGCATCTTCACTCATGCACACAAACATGGCTGCCAAACACACAGAGGAGCAATGGAGCCAGTGAGGCAGCATCACACCAAGGAGCCTCCACAAACCACTTGGCTTTTCAATGGCATCACAAAGACCAGATGTTTGAGCTTTCCCAGTTATGAAAGCCCTGTCTAGGGAACAATGCATAGTCTTATTATGAGTAGTCACGGTCTTTTGTGACTTTGATTCTATATGGCCTGTACTATGACAAATGGGATATAGCTGTTCCAGCCTGTGGTCCAGAAGTAAGAAAAACATGTACAAAGAGTTCACCCCCTGTTCAGTGACAAGGCCTCATCTTCAAGAAGGATGAATTGCATCTACCACCCTTAAAATTGTATTAGATGGGTCAGAGCTAGGGTTGAGTCAGCAGGTTCCTGAACAGAAAGATCTCAGCTGAAAAAGATCAGAACTGGGCTGGCTGTTTATGGTGGTTATTTAGTATTCTGATACCATTAGTTATACAAAAAATAAAGCTAGTTTTCAAGATCCAATGCAATGCTTAAGTGATCATTTCAAAGCAGAGCATATATTATTTACACAATCAACTCTTTCACACAGGGAACTGTGAGCCCATTATTCAAGCAATCCTAGGAGATGCTGAGAAACCTGTCTAATTGCAACAGAAAATTTTTTGTTTAGGTCCTCAAAGTTGCTTTGATGTCAGAGATGAAGAGCTGACCCACAGCTTGTCCATGTGAAGTGGTAATTAGGACATTACTGAGAGGGAGCATTGCTGCTGTTTAATTAGAAACACACAATTTCAGATATCCACCAGAAGAATCTGAGAGCTGCACTGTAGGAGTACAGAGGTGGTCATTCAGGCCTGCAAGCAAGACTTGTCAATTAAAAAACAACTGCCATGTTTCTACCTAGCGATGGGCGCCATTTTACCCATCCCTCTAATTACCTGGAACGCTGACTTGCGTGGTGGTTCTTCATCCTCCTTTTTAAGTTCTTCTTCTTCCTCCTCTTCACTGTCCGTTTCAAACAAATAATAATCTCCACTCCTGACCACTAAGCAAAACAAAATATTTGCTTACTTCTTGAAAGAGACACAAGAAACTTGGGGGCTTATTAATAAAATGCACCCCCCCCCAAAGATACACAGATGGTCCTCAAGAAGACCACAGCAAGAGATGTTAGCAGAGAAAACAGATGAAAAGAACCCATTTTAGTCTAGGGCTGGCGTGGCTGGGTCTACAGAGCATGAGGCCTTGTCTGTGCCATTTAAGAGATCAGCAACTATGGGGTTGACCTGGCAATTTCCTCCTTCTTCTTTGTTTTATAGGACTGAGTCCATTTGGAGATGTCAAGATACTTGAACACCCTTGCATCAAAATTCATCCATTTTGATCATCTAGACAAAGGCCAGAGTGAAGTGGAAGATTTGGCATGGTCTGTTTCAGACAACCAACCAGGGTGACCCAGGATCAAGGCCAGTGCCACCAGCCTCTACTTCACTTTAATACTATGCAGACCTGGCTTCTCCACACATAACACACGAGGCAACAGAAGACAAGACATTTGAAAGAGTTAAAAAACCATACAAAATAAATAAACAACAACAACAAACACATTGCCACAAAGAGGAAAAGGATAGGTAATATCAGAAAACAAAACAAGATAACAACATTGTGTCTGACTGCTTTTACAAATAGCTATGGGGCTGACTGAGAACAGCAGCCTTGGTCCATAGGGTTTGGCTCTGTCATACTTCTGGTCAACAAGCCATTCCCTGGGAACATAATGAAATCCAAGGGGAACTATACTGACCATCAGGTGCAAAGCACAAACAGTATGGCCTGCTTCTGCCTCATCTGACACTTGCCCTGCAAGAACATACTGACTGTGTCAGGAATGGGAAAAGAGAAATCAGAGATGTCTTGCGACTTAAAGACAATTAGGAGATTCAATCTTTATATATTTGAAAACTTTTGAATTTAATAGAGAGAAGAGACTCCCTTCTGATGCTACAAGAGCTGTACCATCACTGTGGGAACGCATAATCATGATTTCTAATTGCATATGGGATTGCAAACTACAAAGGCATCTCTGGGGTGAGATAATGTGATGTTTTAAGTTATAATTTAGACTTATACCTCATAAGGTAACAGGAAACCTTGGCTTGTTTAAGACTAGTTGCTCGAATGTCACTGACTATGGTCAAAAGTTGAATCATTTTGTGTACAGTATCAGATGACTCTGAGTCTTCATTTAAGAAGATGCAGAGTGAATGAATTGGGCCTTATATCCTTGAACAGAAGCACTGTGATTTGTTACTCATGTTTTGAAGGAAAAAACCAGGCCTAGAGGGTTGGGTCCAGGCCCAAGGGAATCAATGCAATACAACATAAGGTAATAACAAGCAAGAACAAACCAAAATTACAGCATTACATTTGACAGTGAGGGAGACCATTAAAGTAATGCCTTCACTTAAGCTGAGAGATTCTGCAGGGAAGTTTTTGTGGACTCTACATCACATGGTCTATTGGGACAAACACAGGGCATTATGAGATGGAACATTTTACCCTCATTATAGGCACAAAGATTAACAGTAGCCGGAGTTATATTCAATCATACCTTCCATCACTTTATTCATAGGATTGAGATCAAATTATTTTCATCTTAAGGATTGATGTTATTATTAGTAACATCACCAATTTATTATATAAACAAGTAGAACTGATGCACTTGAAACAATGAAATGTTTTTTCCAAGTCTCTTAGTCCTTTGGCAAATATTGTTGAAGCAAAGTGAGGGAAATCAAACACTTTCTTTAGTGTGTGCTGCTGGTGATAATTTAAAAAGTCCATTGTATAAAGTACAAGTACAAAGTAAAAAAGTCCATGTACATTAGTGCAGATGAAGACACTGCCTCCAGGCTGTGTCCAGACACAAATCACAGATGTTGGTGTCATTGATAAATTACTCAGTGTGAAATGAATTTTTAGAATCCCCCCCACTCATGTCCACAGAAACTTGACCCTTTATGCCAGATATGTATCAACAAAGCAAGGCTAGGTATTGAGTAAGGCCATATGGAACTGCTACAGAGACACACTCCAGTGGGAAGGAAGGTACCATTGAACAGCAATAATGCAGTCCTGTGTGTGCGCATAGGTTTGGAACTAGCAAGTTTGCCACCACAGCTTGTGCTGACATCTTTGCTGCTAACCAACCATTTCAATGAACATCTTTACTAATAGACACTGCATCTCCACTTAAAGTCAGCATCTCTCAGAAACAATTCGAATGCCCAGCCTAGTCACTCAACAGATAAAAGCAAGGTCCTTTAATGACATTCTTCCAGGTCTAAAGATAAAGTGCTGGAACGTCAAGGGTTAAAAACAATCGAGGACACAGTCTTCCCCTTTGATCCTTTCAAACGTGGAAAGGAAAATATGTTATACAGAAGAAATTTAGTACCACAAGTAGAATGGGATTCCAAACCATATGTTACAGACAGCTCTCCATTATTGCACCATAATACATTATAACAAGGCACACGGAGTTGATTATCAGAAGAGTTTGACATAATGAGGATGAAACGAATCAGAAAACTCTAATGCCATTAACCACCACTGGGAGTTGTTATCAACATGGAAGACCATATCCAATTCTTTTGCAAATGATTTAGATGCTGAAATGGAGAGACAACTGCAGTCACTGCAGTGGGAATTTACCCACTCAATATGATGTGATTTATGAAATGGATAGGTCACACGAAATTAGCAAAGGCCTTTTAAAAACAGAAAAGTAGGCATAGTTTACTTGTGACTTGATAGAAGAGGCATTTAGTGCTGTTCACTCGTTGTTAACCTGACTAATATACCAATGACCCACAGACAGAGGAAGCCACACTAGAGTTCAGCTTGAGCCTTTGAAGGTGGGCAGAAAATTAAGTGGGATTCATTGCAGCTCTCTCCTTTTTTATTTTAACCATATGGCTGAAATTAAATATTAAAGGCTCACATCTAATTAAATCCAAAGACAGTAAGCAAATTTGAAATTTTATGCTATTTAAACTGCCTTGCTGATTTTATAAGACAATTTCTGGGGTGAGAGACAGCAACTGCAGGTGACAGTGACACTCATGATTTGGAATGGAAAAAGCTGTGATTTGTGTAGTTTTCTAATGGCTTCCTACTAGCAGGGTTGCTGTTAGCACTGTGTGCTACCAAACCAGTTGTAGTTGTGGATGTATAGCATAAGCCAGAAAAGGGCAAAAGATACTACACATCATTTTCAAAACAATAACTTCTCACTTTTCTACTATACCTAAGGAATCCAGGAAGACTAGATTATAATGGGTCATTCCATTATAAAGCTATTGGCCAGTATTGGCCTTTACGGAACACATATAGCCAATGGTGTCTATAACCACATCCATTTGCATCATCAGGAGGGAAATGCATTGTAGTTTATGTGGTTAGCAGATGCTGCTTTTCTGGATTTTGCTATTAGGTGCTCACATCTGAGGCTGTGCTGCATTCTGTGCCTAGTTGTTTGGGAACTTAATTGTTGCAGAATCATTTTGAGATTTGGAAGGATTTAAGTACAATGTAAATGCATTTTAGGCTATCTGTCATCTGTATATTAAACACACTTCTAAAAATTCTTAAATGCAAATTAAATCAAAGCTCTGGGAAGACAGGGAAGGAGGCTCATTGACATCCATGCCTAGTGTCTTACAAAGAGGGTCACAGACACTTTTAACAGAGCAGTCATCCTTCAGAGTCCCAGCAGGAGCCAAATGTATCCTTAAGGTTTTAAACCACACATGGAAAAGGAGCAGAGCTCTTGACCACAGATTTAGATAGTGCACTTAATTCTTTGCTTTCTTACATAATACCTTCTACAACATATCTTTGGCTTGCTTTAGCCACCACGCTCATTTCTCAGAAAGAATGGGTCCATGGGGCCCAGGGACCCATTAGCACAGCAGTGTTCTTACACTCTGACCCCTTATCAAGTCACAAGGGTCAAACCATGCATGGGGCACACAGGTCATAGGGAGCCTGAATTCTGGTCAAGGATATAAGGGTTAGAACTGATGAGATTGGAAGAGGATCAAGGAAACCTACTGGAAGCATGATCAACCCAAGGCCGCCACCACTGCTTTTTTTTGCCCTTGGCTTTCTGTTTGTCTGCTTCTCCTAAAATGAAATATGTCCAGACATTAATTCTTAGGAAGTGAGCACACACGTTTTGAAAACTACTCTTTAACAACTCAAATCGTCAAATCTAGGTATGTTGCAAAAATACATCAGAGGCCAGGAAAAAGAAAGTCTGCTAACTATAAAAGTCCTCATGTGCTAACAGTCCCCTGCAAAGGTAAACACTGAAGGTTCTTAACAGTGTGCTACATGTTCACTCTCTTCCTAGGATCTGAAGGCATATAAAGAAATATTAAAAAAGAAGTATTCATCAAAAATGTGTCTTATGCTGAATTTTTTTATCATTAAATTAACATGAAAGAATCATTGTCCATTTTAAAGAAGTCCTTAGAAGTAAATAATTTATTAACATGCACCAAGCACAGGAGGAGGACTTTTTCTTTTGATGATATCAGTACATGATTGCTGGACAGTTACTACTAACGTAGAGATTCTAGGAACTTGAAAGAGACCATGCATTATTATTATTGTTAATTCCCCTAAGTGGAAAAGCATGCAGACTCCTACACAAGACTGTTAAAGCTGTAACTGGATAAATCTATAATTAAATATAATAATAATAATTTCTATATTTCACAACGAATCCCTTGTAATGAGTGGTAGCTGAACTTTGAACTGTAAGTATTCACAAGTGACGTAAAGTGTGCATGCATATTTAATTTTCATGTTGAATTTGTAGACACCAAAAGAAGCATATCTCAAACCTCTTCTTGAAAGGAACACATTAAGCAAAAACCACTTCAATTTCTTTAGAAATATGTCTGTGAACTAAACCAGGCTGTGTTCATTAAAGTCATCACATTGAAGAATAGATGCTTGCAAAATTATTCATTCACTAAATATGTGCTAATGAAACCAACATAGCTCTTCACATTGGGAGGCTCCTGATAGCTTGATAATAAGTGGTACTTTACAGCCCTACCGACAGCATGCTGTTATCAGATGTCAAAGCACTCGGTAAGATGGAAATTTGACATACTTTCATCATCTTCTTCTGAGACTTTCTGGATGTCCTGGCCTTCCCCTGACTCCTGGGTCAAGCTCAGCATCCTCTCCTTACCCTTTTTGTACTTTTGTTGCCGGGCTTTGATGCGATCCATCCTATAAATAAGGCAGTGTTAGTAACAATAAGAGCATATGCGCAGTAGTCATGTCATGGCCAGCATTGTAGGTGCATATTGTGTATCCAAATATCTGAATCCATGAGCAAAGTGGTCAGTTTACTTTGAAGTACATAAGGATTATGAGATCATTGCTTATTAGCAATAAATAACTCTCTCTCTCTCTCTCTCTCTCTCTCTCTCACACACACACACACACACACACACACACACACACACACATGGGGGAGGGCAGGAAGAGGGAGGGGGAGAAAAAGAGGGAGAGGGAGAGACACCATGGTTCTTTGTGTTTCATATAGAGACTGGGGTTAATAATGCTCAATAGTCGGCTTGGAAAAAGGACTGAAGGAGCTGAGGGAGTGTGCAGCCCCAGGGAGGTAGCAACACTGGCAACTGGCCTGACCCCCCATATTTCTGGAGACTGATCCACCAACTAAAGAATACACATGGAGGGACCCATAGTGCTGGCCACAAAGACTGCAGAGGAGGGTCTTGTTACCCGTCAGGGGGAGGAGAGGTCCTTGGGCCTGAGGGTGTTAGATCCCCCAGTATAGGAGAATGTCAAGGAGGGAAGATGAGAGTGGGTGGAGGGTGGGGTGGGGAGGTGGGTTGGAGAATATCCCCATAGAGGCAGGGGGAGGGTGGAGGGAATGGGGAGGTTCCGAAGGGGAGATCTGGAAAGGGGGAAACATTTGAAATGTAAATAAAATATGAAAATAATAAAAAAAATAATGCTCAATAGTCATGATGCTAAGGTTAGTCCTTGATATTGTTCTCATTTTGTATCATAGTCAGTCTGATTACGGCATAATATAACCAAAAGTTTAAAATTTTTTGTTGCTTTTTGTTTATTTTACGTGAATGACTGTTTCACCTGCATGCACGTGTGTATGTGTACTGTGTGCATGCCTGGTTGCTGCAGAGGCCAGAAAAGGACATTGGATCCCCTGGAGCTGGAGTTCTAACTGAATGCCGGGAATAGATCCCAGGTCCACTGGAAGATCAGCAGTACTCTTAATGGCTCAGCCATGTCTTCTGCCTCAGCTTTGCACTCTTAACTAAATACAAAGAGTCAGGTCTCATTTATGGGAAGTGAGAGAATATTCTAAATGCAGAAAAATTCTAGATGTCTGAGCTAGAGAGAACAGCAACAGATGCAGCATATTACAGAGCATTACAGTTTGCAGGTTCACCTTAGCTTTCTCTGTAAATAGCCATGCTGTGGAATAATTAATTTATTTAAGGAAATACCTTCCAAGGGAAGAAAATTAAGAAATAGGTCAAGATGGAATGAAGCTGCTCTTACAAAGTCAGGGGACTTCCCCTTTCTTGAAAAAGTACCTAGGGTTCAAATTCTCTGGATATTAGCTTTTAAGCATTAACACTCAAAATATAGATGTTTACCAGTTCTTAGAAGTTCCACTCATTGATAGAATCTTTACAACTGAACTCTCAAATCACCTGAGTCCTGTCAGCCCACCCTTAACCCATGTCAGCCCACTCTGTCCCCTGACAGCCCACTCCTGTCCCATGTCAACCCAACCCTGTCCCATGTCAACCCAACCCTGTCCCATGTCAACCCATCCCTGTCCCATATCAGTCTACCCCTGTCCCATGACAGCCCATCCCTGTCCCATGACAGCCCACCCCTGTCCCATGACAGCCCAACCCTGTCCCATGTCAACCCACCCCTGTCCCATATCAGTCTACCCCTGTCCCATGACAGCCCAACCCTGTCCCATGACAGCCCAACCCTGTCCCATGTCAACCCACCCTTGTCCCATGTCAGCCCACCCCTGTCCCATGCCAGCCCTCCCCTTTCCCACCCAGGATGGTATGGTAAAAAGTGTTGAGTCAGATTGGGAAGAGACTAGTCACACCAGTGCTGCTTCTAGTTGCTGCAGACCCTATGTGTTAGATCTCATCCATTCTCCTGAATATGCACTGTATTATTTCAAAAGATGCTTCTGAAGCTGATACAATATTTATTTCCTGGATCCAGCAATGCAGTGAGCGCACCTGAGTGCTTGGCTCATAGCCCAGCTTCTTTCATTATTTTATAAGTCTTTACAAAAGCTCATAAAGGACAACTGTGCACTCTAAATGAACGACACCAAATGGAGTGTCAGAGAACTTCAATGACCAGCTCAGGACTCTGGATTAAATTACTGAATTTGTGCTGTCTCCCTGCCTTTTCCAAGATGGTGCCTTCCCCACACCCTGGGATACCGTTCTGTTAAGCTGCTTTCATCTTCAGCATAGCAGGGTTAGTGCCTCATCTGACAGAGGAATCATCACTCACTATACAGTGTGGACCAGTCCTTATACATCTCCTTCATTATTAGACATGGATACACTTTTCAGGGGTCAGAGCTAAGACACGGTTGAATATACTGATGCAAAAGGGGCAGAGACGCAGAGGGAAGAGAGTCCTTACTGTCTCTTCAGCTGGTCCATGGATTTTTTCTCTTCTTCAATTCTTGCCTTGACAGCTTTCACAATTGTAGCCTGGAAAAGTTCAGCCCCTCTGAAATAAGATTGGGAATATAAAGCAAATCAATATTCTGGCGGCTATTCAACTTTTCCTGGAAATGATCAGAGGTCATGACATTCTTTTGCTGGGGCTGTCAGAAGTTTCCTGGCTGAAGTCACCAGCTCTTTTTGAGGGACTAAACAAGGAAGAAAATAGCCCCTTGGGAGTTAAGTGGGCTGTCTGCCACCCTGGAAGGCTAGAGGAGAGAAAATGCTTTGCTTTCCAAACAGTAAATGACTTCAATTGTGTGCCACACACTTATCCAGTGACAGTCACTTCTAGTAAAGGGCATAGCTTCAAGCTTCTAGACTTAAAAGGTAGTGGTTCTCAGCCTTCCTAACTCTGCCGCCCTTTAATAGTTCCTCATGTTGTGCTGACCCAACCATAAAAGTATTTTCATTGCTACTTCATAACTGTAACCTTGCTGCTGTTATGAATTGTAATGTAAATATCTGTGTGTTCTGATGGGTTCGGGCAACTCTTGTTAAAGGGGCATTTGACCTTCACAAAGGGGTTGGGGCTAACAGGTCATGAATGACTGTCCTAGAAGGACTATTGGTCACATGACAGGATGTTGCTCAGCTATTCACACATCTCCTTTCCATTGTCACCCTTTTCCTTGTATGACAGGGAAAGGAGCACAGTCCTCTTGCCAATGGCATGCCTTGGGTTCTGGGTCCCTTCTTTGCTTTCTTGCTTTGCTAGCTATCTGAGGAATTTATGGATTTTCCACATTTCCATCCCTACAATCAATCAATCAATCAATCAATCTCTCTTTCTCTCTCTGTCTCTCTGATTCTCTGTCTCTGTGTCTATCTCTGTCTCTGTCTATCTCTCTCTCACTTTCCATGAGTATGCTGCATACATATATTTGTGCAGATACACTTGCCCACGTGAGCGAGTGTGCAGGCAAAAGGGTGATAATGATATTGGAATATCTTCCCTAATCCTTTCCACATTATTTTTTAAAAATATTTATTTTGTCTTTTATTATGAGCTTGTGAGTAAGTCTGTGTGAATGTCAGTACAGGTCTATGGGGGTCAGAGTGTCAGATCCCTTTGGAGTTACAGGCAGTTGTGAGTTGAGTCAGCTGACATGGGTACTGGGAATTGGACTTGGGTCTTTCTTCTATAAGAATAGTATTTGCTCTTAAGTATTGAACTCTCATCTCTCCTGGCCCTCGACACTATTTTTGGTTTTTTTTGAGGCAAGATCTCTCACTAATATGGAACTAGTCATTTTGATTAGATTAGATAGACAATGACTGCTGGGGGTCTGTCTGTCTCCAACATCCAGGGCTGGGATCACCGGTGAACAATGCCACACTTGCATGTCTAGATGGGTGCTGGGGATCTGGGGTTACTGGGTGCAGCAAGCACTTTACCCACTGAGTCTCCCCCAGCCACCGGTGTTCTGACTGCAAACTGATAAACACACCAAAGCTGTGTCAATTTGAGAAATGAAAAGAGGAACCAGTTCCACCTCATGTTTTCTTCTGTATACCTGGACATCACTGCCAGTGCACAGGCAAATACAAACCTTTGGTGATGATGCCACTATGGCTGTGTCCCTACCTTCCTCCTCTTGCTCTGCCCATTCTTTAGATGGCTTCTTGGAATGTAAGGCAGCGTAGTTCAAGCCATGAAATTGATAGCATACCCTTGACAGGCTCTCACAGACTCGCAAATGTTTCTTACGTCACACTCACTATTGCCTGAATGTTTGTGTCCTGTTGACATCCTAATGCCCGAGTGACAGCATTAGGAAGTAGAGCCTTGCAAGAGGACTAACTTATAAATGGAATGAATGTAGTAAAGATCCAGGAAGTCTTTGGTCCTTCCTACCAGGAGGGGACATCGTGGAATGGCTACCCATTCTCATTCGATATCCAATCTGCTGGCAGCCCGACACCTGCCTTCTAGCTACCAGAATGCTGAAAGATGCTCTTATTCTATGAGCAGCCTGCCTGCCATACCATGTTTCTGTCATGGCAACACAAAGAGTCTAAGACAACTCTATCCCATTCTGGCGTCTTTGAAAATGATGTACTTGTCACTAAACATTATTATACTCAAATGATAGCACTAGTATTTTAAGTTAAATGAAGCTACAGTTTGCCTATAAAATGAGAGTAGAACATGACATAAGGCTCCATGAATTTAAGGTAGTTCTCCACTATGTTCTTTCCGTGGCTCCAACAAAGGCTGGAGTCACACTCATATAAATGAACTTCTGAAATAAATTCTTTTTATTTCCTGACAGGGGAAGGAAATGAAACCCAGGGAAATTGGTGTTGTAAACACCTATGCTTGTATGTATGAACCTCAAATTCAAAGGCAGGATTTGGGAATTTCATATAGGAAATTAACCTAATGTGTGTTAGGTAGTGAGCGCTTCGGATCCTATGCTGTCTGAGCAATGCCAGCTTCTCCAGACAAGTGCATCCTTAGCTTCTGTCCCCTGCAAACATTGGCATGCTTGTTGGTGACATCTACTCTCCAGAGTCTTTTCTAAATCCAAAGAGAAGGGGCAGGAGCAGGAAGAAGGGTGGGGTCCGAGGAGGAAAGCGTACCAATATGAAGTTACCCAGAGAAGATAATCAGGTGAGGTGCAGATGAGATTAAAGGAACAGGAAGAGTAAGCAGGACAGGGCAGAGGACTAGAGAGGTGCTAGGTCCTGGGCTCAGCGTCTGAGCTATTTTGGAACTATCCATTTTTCTCATGGTGGCCATATTAATGAACATTCTCACTAATTTTATTTGCATTTGGCTGATGAGTTATGATATTGAGTGTCAGTTCATATACTTGTTACTAATCAAAAATAACTTGGGGGCAAGGTCCATAGTGTCACTTGGGTCTACATGAGGACTCTCTCCTCTCTGAAACAAACAAATCTTGGTGACCACACTAAGCCTTACAACACACAGCAAAAGACCAAACCTCAACACTCACAGAGTTTCTTGTTAAGACTATTTTAGATGCATAAGGACTGGTGTCCAGTCCTTTAGGGAATATGATTTGTGTGTGTGTGTATGACTTCTGTAAGCAATGTCAGATATCGAAGGTTAAGCAGTAGTACACTAAGGGCAACTTGTTGGTAGAAGTAGCCTGACCCACCTGGATGCCAGGATCTGGGATGCTTTAATGTCAGCCACTACATGCAGGAAATAGTAACTCATGAAGACTCTCCTCTGCAGCAGAAGAAACGCAAAGCAGATGCTGTCCCAGATGATCCCTGCCTCCCCACTGGGCAGCTTGCACCTGGAGTCATCTTCAGCTGAGACACAAAGCAGGGGAGAACCCAAACGTAAATGAATACCTGTTTTGTCCTCACTGTTGTATAAAGTCTACAGAGCCAGGCTGGGGAAATTGCACAGGCACCAGAGCAGAACTCTGATGTTCTTATTTATGATCTGAGTACCTCAGAAGCAATACTGTACTCCCCAAGTCTGAAATCAGCATGAGGGGCCCCAAATGAACTGCTGACACTGTGACGTACAGGGAAACCCCTGGATATTCTTACTTCAAGGACTCCCCAACAAGAACTATGCAGAAACAACAGCCGGATGGCAGATGGAATGCTCTAATATAGAAGAGTCCCACCGAGAGGCAACTGAACACAGGCTAGTCTATTAGAAGGTGGTGGCAGCATATTTTATACTAAGTAGCAATTTCCAGAGACTAGTTTAATTCTCTGCTAAGTATAACCCGAATTAGAAACCACAGCCAGGAGTGCATTGTATCTAAATAGCCTTTCTAAGCATCATGGAAGTGCACAGATGCTATGGCCTATGTTCTTGAGCTAGAGGCACATGGCAGAAATAGCATTTCCCATTGTCTCTTGGGGTAAAATCACCCCAGAAATTCTAGGGCTCTTTGCAGTTGACTGTCTGAGTCTGAAGTCCCTCAGCTTCTTGAAGAGAGGTTCAACCTTGAGGTTCCCTGAGGACTGTCTATTCTTACTGGAGCAACTGCAGCTTTGAGAAGGTGGCTGGACTTGTTTTTAATCTTACTGGAGAAAGTACATAGAGGCACCTTTACTGTACCCATGTGGTGGGGCTTTGGGGAACACCCTGTATTATTGGCAATGGTTCATCACACAGTGTAGCTCCATAGTTTCCACCTCAGGGCAGAGTTGACTCTACCGTCATCTCATTTCTTTGTGTTTTCTTCTACGCTTTAAGTCAGAACAACACAGATGCTCTTTCTTTTCCAAATTTCTTCTCCCAAAGGGTCCTCCCATACTTACGCATTTTATAGCCCTTCACCGTGCAGGCCAAGCTGAACGCTTGGATCACCCAGCAGCTGTTTCTCACTAGTGCACCAATGTATCCACAGGCTCCTATCTGAAAACAAAAGGAGAGAGGCAAACCTGAAGCTCCGAATCTAGAAGACAAAGTTGATGTCTAACAAATCCAATGTGCGTGAATTCACTAGAACCCAATGTCAATGATTCCAGAGTGTCCTGCAGTATCTAAAATAGCAGTCTCTGCATTGAATACAATAGTTAGCATTAGCTGTTTGGAGAGCAATGTAAACTCAGGAGAAATTCCTCTCAGTGGGAACAGAAAGGGTCTCCAGTGTGATGCTTCTGCACTTGGAAGCACTGATCTTTACAAAGAAAGCTGGGCAACTGTGGGGCAAGTCTTTATATATCATCTGGAGAAGATGGAAAACATCCATATGTGGGTTCTATGAAAATGGTGCAATACAAGGTAGCTGAGCACCTAAATATTTGGGAGTCAATGGCTGAAACAAATCCTTCAGAGAATCCAAGGAACGTGTATGTGCATGAAGGCTTGTGTGATAAGTCCTCTGAGAAAAGAAGTCTCTCCTGTTGGTTTGTATGTGGTTCTTCCATAGTAAGTCCTTATGCCAACTTCCAATCCGGAATTAGGTAGTTTAAATAAGCATTAACCACTGCAAGTCAACACATGAATGCTATGGGGTCAGCTGTGCACATGGCCCTTGGACACTCAAAAGCATTTAGTCCCCAAATAGCAGTGACTCGGCTTGGAGTCTGTAGCTGTGAAAATGAGCATGTAAACCTAGGCTCTAATCCCACACCATCAAGTTTTTGTTCTTTTCCTCCGGGCAAGGACTGATCTCCTCTTCAGTCTTTACAGAGTTTTCAACATGATTTTGTTTGTTCTTCTCAGTGAAGCTACGTCCTGTGTTTTATAAGAAAGATAGTAGAAAAGCATATTCTGTTCAGTCACCCCCAACATTGTAACCATTGCCACCAGTGATTGCACTGTAATGATTTATAACAAAGGCTATCTTCTTCCCTTTCAAAATGTGAGCATCTCAAAGCACCTGAGTCCTACTGTTATCTGAACCTTCAAAATGTAAAACTGCTTAGCAAAGAGCTAGCCTATAATGTACATTTGTAGAATGAATAAATGGACGGATGGATGAATGGATGGACGGATGGATAGATGGGTGGGTGGGTAGATGATGGATTAATGATGGATTAATGAATGGATACAGATCTGAATGGATAGATGGAGGGGTGGATAGATAAATGAATCGGTGAATGGATGGATGGAAGGATGGAAACAGGGCTGGATAGATGGTTGTGGATGGATGGAAACAGGCAATATGTATAGATAAAGGTGTGGGTGGATAAACAGATTGGTGGATAGATGGATACATATATGCATGGGTGGATGGGTGAAGAGACATTGTATCCATGCATTGCCAGGATCAACCTATTGGAGCTCTTCTCATGAAATCATCTTCAGAGTGAGTCAGCAAGCTACTATCCCGTCTCACACCCCTGAAACCATTCCCAACATCACCCCCTGTGAAAATTTGTGTTAGTGAGAGCTAAATTTCTTAAATAAAGCCAGTATAATGCCAATTAGAAAACTAATCTTTCAATGGACTACACTCAAAAATAAATAATTCAACTCTTCATGGCTATACACTCTTTTCTAGATCCCTAACTGGATGGGCTCACATGAAAATGTCTTTAAAAACATCTAATAGTTTGACAAGCGAATGCCTAGTGAGTCCCTTCATAAGAAGGTAGGAAGGGAAGAAGTAGGGACCATCACAGAACTGTCCGTTAATGCATGACCGACTCACCATGGCCATGAGAAGCAGACACATGGCTCATCAGTTAGAGCCCAGTGGAGAGGCACTAGTACCCTCCACTTAGGAAGATTGTTGGTTAAATTCCAGTCGCATTAAAGAATGCCAGTGGGGATGTAAGCGATGGATGTGATGCTAGAGTTATCCCTGAGCAGGATGCACTGGGGTAAAAGTTACACCTGACCACAGCAAGCAGTCTGCCTTAGTCCTCCACCACACATGGCTACCCTCACATCCTCATCTGGATGTCTGCACTCAGAAATAACCTAGTGCTGAATTTTCTCTCACATCTCTGGGTACATAAAATGTACCTAAAAGCCCCTTTGATCTCATTACCTACACAACAGGGCATTCCAGAAAATATCTTAATTTGTCCTACATTCTATAATTCTTTCTAGGTGAGATAGTTCCTTTTTGGTGAACATGATAAAACTTTGGAGGGTTCAGTAACCCTGATTCAGTCATAAAAGGGCCACTTTGTAGAAACATGATGACAGACACAAGCTTATTCCTTAGGAAGGATAGGATTTTAAGTAGTCAATCATTTTAGATTTTATTTGTTGAATGCAACACCTCCTATCATGTGACCCCAAATGGGGGACAGGAGCAGGAAAGGTTCCCTTAACATTGTAAAACCAAGAGTGGCAAACAGTCATTGAAGCCTGAACTTGCAGTGCCTTGGCTGGGGCTTTTAGGAGTCACATGTAAAGCTGGGGCTTTTACGGACCACCAAATGGACTGTTTATTCTTGCACTGAAACCACAAGCACGTAACATAGCGGGAAGCACTTACTGACAGTATATTTTTCATGGTAATCACAAACACGTTGTATGCAATCAGCCAGTCCCAGTAGCGTAGGATGCTCTTGATGGGTTTCAGTAGCAGATCACCTCCAAAGAGCAGGAAATAGAAACAGGCCACCAAGTAACCCATGCAAAAGATGCTGATCCTGGTTGTTCCCGTAATGAAGATGATGGTGAGGACGAACCAGAAGAGGTAGCTGAAGATGATTACTTTGGACATGTCCAAATAAGATCTGCAAAACAGACCCCAGGCAATACAAAGATAGCAATAACATGAGGACCACTGAGAGCTCTTCTTCAAGAAGGGAAACCTCTTTTTTAACATTGAACTATACACACTATGCAAAACATGTGCTGAGCTCTGTGCATCTCACTGACTACTGCATAGGGAGCTCCTACATAATCAGTTCCAGACAAATAGGTAAGTGGAGAAAAACCACAGGTGAGTATGCTTATCCTAATCTCATTTGGGACTAATTTCTCACAAAACAACATTTTCTGCCTACCACATGAATATTCAAAATTCTCTTTGTCTTTCAATGAGAGGCATGCATAATGTGGTGCTTTGAATATGCTTGGCTCAGAGTGTGCCACTATTTGGAGATGTGGCCCTATTGGAGTGGGTGTGGTCTTGTTGAGTAGGTGTGGCCTTGTTAGAGGAAGTGGGTCACTGTAGGCATGTGCTTTAAGAACCTCATCCTAGCTGCCTGAAAGCCAGTCTTCTCCTGTATGCCTTTGGAGCAAGATGTTGAGCTCTCAGCTCCTCCTGTGCCATGCCTGCCTAGGTGCTACCATGTTCTGACCTTGATGATAATGGACTAAGCCTCTGAACCTGTCAACCAGCTCCAATTAAATGTTGTCCTTATAAGAGTTGTCTTGGTCATGATGTCTGTTCACATCAGTAAAACCCCAACTAAGACAGATTTATATGGTGAAAACCATTCCAAGATACAGGCGCCTCCTACTTGGCAGGAAAATGAGCAATTGGTTACATTCAAGGAATTAGAGTGTTATATTATTACATTACAAAAGATGCATACTACATACAAAAATTTCACTGGGGTAAAAAAAAATTCTCCTCATAGATGGAAGAACAGCTCTGATATTCTGCGTCTGGATGTCACTGGGCCCATGCAGGGTTCTTTGAGGGGCTGTCCATCCCCAGTGGCTTTACTGATGAAAGGTGAGACTGGAATATAAGACCCAACTTTTTCTACAATAACTAATAGCTATGGATGCTTCCAGAGCCTGGGCTTCAGGGGCAAGTAGTACAGCTTCTGGCCAGCACTCTCCTCAGCTAGACCAGCCCTTCACTGAGGGCTTGCTCTGGAAGCTTTTCCTCTTGGGTTTAAGGTAAAGGATCAGAGAATAAATTCTGAATTCACTGTTTGATTAATGGTCTACAATTCTATAGACAGTTAATAAATAATCTCCATAATGTATGCTCCGGCTTTTTGAGCAGTCTTAGAGAACAAGGCATGTCTTGGTGCATTTATCAGATAAATGAACTTTTGATTTTAAGAATAAAATAAAAAATATTTCTTTCAGAATAACTGTAATCTTTCTTTTGTTTTCTAAAATAGAAGCAGGAGGGCCATGATTGTGATTAGCAAACCTGCTAGCTTCTTACACAGGTAAAGTGGAATGTGACAGTATATATCCTGCCAGAGGTGCTGGAGGTGTTGATTTCTGGCTCAACAGAAGTAAAGCACTTGGAATGGAGTCTGGCACCTAAAGCAACCATCCAATGGAAGCTAGTTAATGTATGCAGGATAAGGACTCAGAACAATGACAATGGGGAACGGGGACAAGAACAGAATCAGTTAAAAGGGCTTTGGCCCCTGTGCTACACTTTAGAATATCAGACACGACAGGTTCTTAAAAAGTGCTATTTGCTGGGAAGCAGGTGATGCATGCCACATGTCTCTGGAGCCAGAAGCACTCCAGACAGATGCCATGTATACTCTCAGTGCTGTCTGTCTGCCTTCTGCCATAGCAGAAGTTGAGGACAAACAATAACTCAGGAGACTCAAAGGCTGCAGGATCAGGCCTAAGCCACAAAGCCAGATCCCACAGTGCTGTTAGGTTACTACACTGTGGCTGAAGAGAGTCTAAAAAGCTTTCCCGGATGAGGAGAGCAGGGGAGCCTGACTCCAGGCAGGCCTCTGGATGAAACTAAGTCTTGAAAACCCAAAATACAAAAAGAATGCACCAGGAGAGAAATTGGGCTGGGTTTACCACAAAGCTCACTTGCCTAGGAAGAGAGAGGGGCAGGCAGAACTGTAAAGGGATCCAACACAGGGATCAAGGAGATAGGATATACAGACAGAATCACTCAGGGTAGCCCTGGGGCCGTCAGTCTTTAGGCTTTGAACACACAGGTGAGGAAAAGGAAAGATGAAAATGATAGAAGTGGTGAGAAGGGATAGGGATGAGAGTGGTTCAGGAGGAACGGGGATGAGGAAGGGGGTGATTAGGTAGGATTGGTTAGAGTGAGGACTACAGGAGGGAGAGCTAAAGACAAGCGATGATATGGGGAGGGAATGTGGAGGGAAGAGACTGAAGAAGTGTAGTGGGGATGAGAGATTCAGCATGAGGAGAGATAAGTAGTGAATAAGAGTTGTGGGGGAGAGAGTGGGTAGATGAAGGGTAAAAAAACAGAGAGGGAAAGGGGGTTGAGGGATAATAAGATGGATGGAGAAGGAGGTGGAGGGAAGGTAGACGAGGAGCAGAAAGGATTCTCCCTGAAGGGTGCCTACTGGTATTATTGGCCTAATGCAGTTTCCGTTGGAAGAAAAGACTGAGGCCTTAATGACATTCTGTGGGGACAAGAGGGACACAGGTGTAACTCATAGGTTTGTCTACTTCCCCTGTGGTTCACAGAGAGAACTGCAGTACAGGAGCAGCTCGGATGACATTGCACACAAAGATTACCCATAAGGAGATGGATGGAGCTGCCATTAGTTACCTGCAGTGAATGAAATCTGGTACAGGGTTATGCTGGCTAAATGAGGCTGCGTCAAGGTTCATGCAAATCTCCACATTGTCTCCGGCCATGATGCGCACAGCTGCCTTGTTTTCATCCTCAAAAATCTGTCGTTGTAAGGAAGCACACAGGAGCAGCATGAAGTCATCTGGCAAGACAAAAGCAGCCACTCTTCAGGTTCTAAAACGCCACACACAGTCACCACGTAGCTTGTCAGAACCTGAGATCCTATGTCACTTGTGTCCCCAAAGAACATGTCAGCTTCTAAGGTTGGAACCACGGTTCCATTTCCTGATCTCAGCATGGGGGCAACAGAGTGAGTATAAGGTACACAGGGCTGGCGTTGGTGGCATCTGGATGCCATCATGTCCAAATGCTAGGTACCTGCGTCCACGAATCTTGGGGTGTGGTGTGCTTTCACCTACCAGTGCTGAGGAAGCCACTGGAATGTGGCTTATCCTCTCACATGAGCTAGATACAGACATTCCTGTTCCTTCTGCTCACCAGCTCCTTTGCATTTGTAACCAGACTTATGTCAGTGCTCTCACTGAGGGTATTCAAGAGCAGCTGACAAAGGCAGACAGGTTGTGAAAGGTCATGTACAGGGAGGGCTTTGGGCTCAGAGCAGAGATTTCCTGCCAACACTCTGCCTCCCCCCTCCCCCCAAGGCACAGGTAGCTTCCTCGATTTTAAAATCAGCCCGAATCTTCTGAGGCAGGGAAGTCATTCTGGAATCTTCCATGGCACTGTCACCCCCTACTGTTCCAGAAGCATTGCTCCAACCATTCATTTGCTAGCTGCCCTAGAAGGCTTTGCATGCAGCTCTCCTGTGGCTGACATCTAAGGCTCCCCATTGCTGCCAGAGCCCTGCCATGGTCTACCTGCCATGGTGGCTGGAAATGGAGTCAACTTGCAAAGCTCTCTTGCTAGTCTATCTATAAAGAGGCAGGCATATGTGAATAGAGGTGTTGAAGTGAGTAAGTTCCTTCAATGTTAATTTATTCATTTTGCAAATGGAACTGAACAAGTAGAAGCTATTGGTGACTCAGAATATGAATCCACAAGGCAAGCTTCGTAGCCTGGCAAAGTTCAGTGGGGAACTAAGAGCACTAATGCCTAACAACTGAAAAATAATGAACAAATATAAAGCAAATACCTACATGTCATGGTCCCACAGAGGAAACACTTACAGACAAGAAACACAGGGTTGGGCCGCACAATGAAATCCGGGAAGTACAGCCACTTGATGATGTTATCATTGAAGTTGGCGCCCTTGAATCTCCATGGGTAATCTGTAGGGGGCAGGGATGAGCAGGCACAGTCAGTTCCTTGGTGCCTCTCTGCACCTCTCAGTGGTCCACTGGCTATGGCCATTGCTAAGGGGAGATGATCTAGGCAGAATGCTCACCTCGGCACGGGGCAGGGGGGATGCCGATGCAGACAAAGTACTGGAAGGTGATGATGCAAGCCAGGAAGCAGCAGTACTTGGGCCAGACCTCGGCAATGGCTTTTCTTCTGCGTCTATACAAGACACCAATCAGCCAGCAGGCATGAATCATGGCATAGAAGTCCATTCGCTGTCCAATTACATTCACTGACATTAGGAAACAGGTCTGTATAAGGATTGTTAAGAGACAAGAAAGATTGTGTTTATCAGAAAGTGAAGTGACAACAGAGACTGGTGCTTCTTAGTCTGTTTGCATGGGTACCTGAGGAGCCTCACTGTAAAAGTAGGGGGCTTTTTTACCCCCTTGCTCAGAAATAATGTCACAGAGACCTTTATAGTTATTAATAAGCTTCAAAGCTCTATGCTGGGCAGGTCCTGAGCTATTCTAAGCCAACATTCTATTCTATTCTAACCTGGCCTACTTTCCAGCCACATGGTCCTTTACCTGTCATCTTGGTCTTCCCCTGGCACTTCCTTCTTCATTTGTGTCCTGATGGTGACTCCTCTTCCCCCACTCCCACTCTCCTGCCTTATGCTCTCCTGTCTAGCTCTAGGCTATTCAGCTCTTGATTTAACCAATCAGGAGGTGATGGAAAACAACACTTTCCAAAATACCAAAGTCTGGGCTACAAACAGATCTCTGGGTATGGAAATCAGCATTTGAATGCACAGTGCACAAAGCATCCCCAAGACCTCACTGTTGAGTGTTTTTCACCATGAAGATAGACATGCTGTGTAATTCCTTCTGAGAGAACTGACTTTGCCTCTCATAGTAACTGCTTCAACATTGTGGAGGGTGACAGCTACGAGGTCCCTGGGAAACATTAGCATTGTAAATTTGTTCCATTCATTCCATTATAGATTATCATTATTGAATTCTACTCTTCCACTTACTCCATTACTATATTTTCAACACCATTTCCGGGCACAAGAGTTCACCTTTCCACCAACCAGAGTACACATGGAGGGATCCATGGCTCCAGATACATATGTAGCAGAGGATGGCCTTATCTGACATTCATAGGAGGGGAGGCCCTTGGTCCTGTGGAGGTTTGATGCCCCAGTGTAGGAGGAAGCTAGAGCAGTGAGGCAGGAGTTGAGGAGTGTGTAGAGGAGCACCCTCATAGAGGCAAAGGGGAGGTGGGAGAGGGGAGATGGGATGGGGGTGTTGTGTAGGGGTAACCGAGAAGGGGGATATTATTTGAAATGCAAACAAATAAAATGATTAAAATAAAAGAGTTTGCCTTTCAATTTACACATTCAAAATGAACCCAAGGACAAAAAAGTCTATTCTTAATAAGAAACCGAGATGATCTCGGATATATGTTTAGATGGCTCAGGAGACCTAGAGACCAAGTGCACTGTTGTGAAGCAGAGTATTGGCTCCTGGCTTTTGAGAACTTGAGCTAAGCTGACCCATCACCCTCAGTGGCTTTGTGAATCACAAACTGGAGTTGTGTAATGAATCCTCAGTGACCAACTAGCCCAAAGGAAGACTTTAAATATTCATGAAAAGAAATCAAAGACATGAGCAAGAAAACTCACCTCTAAGCCAAACTTGTAGAAGAAGTAGTTTACAAAATATTTGGCACAATTGATAAGCCCATCATCTAGATGTAACCTTGTGATGTCATGAAAGATAGTTTTAGACACTGGAGCAGTCAGGTTGTTTCGACCTCGGTAGTACTCCTGATGGCGGTAAACAGTGACTTCGAAGGCCAAAATTGCCAACATCAGGAGATTGTTCTACAAACAGCAAGCAAGAAAACAAATCTGTGCACACTAAAGGCTTTGCAATTTGATACTTCTGAGAAATTATAGTAAATCGTTGTTTTGAATTCCAGATATCTCAAAAGGCAACATTATATTAGATGGTACTCATTCTCAATATAGAACTGAGTCTATTTCTTGTCTTATTTACTGTGGCCTACCTTCATTGTGGAAAGGGGCTAACTGTTATGGTAACAGGGTCCAGTCTCTCTGGGCACAAGACTGCGGCTGCTGTTTCTACTTGCTTGCTAAGTGCATGCCTCATGCCAAGAGAGCAGCAATGAAAACCCAGAGGAAGGCAGTCTCGCCTTGTTTGCAACCCTTAAGTACAAAGTAGCTCAGGGACATCTGGGAAAGCCACTGATCTTGGGGACAGGATGACAGTTGGAGAGAGAATCTAATACCTCTGTAGACTTGCCAGAGAGAGAGGTAAGTGGAGAAGCAAGTTCAAGATGGCAAAGTACTGGTCATAACAATACTCAAGACAAGAGTACTGATGTATGGTAACAGGTGGCTTCTGGCTTTCCAAACATCAGTTTATCTTATCCTGACAGTTATTTGGACTTTATAGAAGCTCTAGAAATTGCAGAATGGGATATTTCATGCATTTAAAACTCTCAGGTGCCCAGTAGACAGATCTTCTCCTTGTCTTGTCAGAGATTAGACAATGATTAAGGTTGCTTGAGTTATTCATCAAAGCAAAATGGACAGGAATGTATAAGATTCTAAATGGCTGTTTTCATTAAGTTTCTATGACTGATTTTGAATAGAATATGCTGTATTATTTTGTAATATAATATGTACTCCTTATTAAACATTCAAAAAGAAGAAATTGACAGCAAGTATTTCCTGGAGTGTTTTTATGCCTACTTCTCACAAGTAATCATTATTGATAATTTGATAGATTTTATTTAGTGTTTTCCTTTGTGTCTAGAAAAGATAACATGATATACGGTATTATAAATTTATACTTTTCAAAAACTTTAACAATGTATTTTGGGCTTGCTTCAGTTCTGATGTGACCACCAACTTTATACTTTAATGGTGAGTTGAGGAGCTAGTGGAGGTATTGGTTGAATTTCACTAAACTGAGTCAGATTGCTTGGGAACTTTCCCTTCAGCACAATATAATACCAGTTTTAGTATTTAGTCATTTTATATATGAACTAAGAAGACAAAGTTACTATCAAAGAGGCTATTAAGAGTCTCGGGAGGAGCAGGAATCACAAATTATAACTGTGCAAAGGCCCACACGAGGCACTACAAAGTCTTACCCTCAGGTAGACGAGCAATGGGGAGGACTTCCTCAGGCCAACCCACTCAGTGGGATCAACGGGAGCACTATAGAGAAGAGACTTGTTCAACTCATGAAGGGGTATGTTGGTTTGATTTTCATTGGGCTAAAAAGAAGACAAAACAGGGTAAAAATGGCTTGTTAAATTTTATAGTGCAGGCTTCTCTCCTTCAGCTTTGATCAAAGGGAGTTTGGAGGGGTAGGGAGGTAAGGATCCATTTCAAGTGGGGAGAAATCTCAGGTTAAGAGCAGATTTAAATTCATCACAGGGCCAGAATAGAGCTATTTTGGGTGAGGTGACTTATAAACTAGATAGAATGTTCTTGGTGTAGTGACTCCCCAAATATCTCCCTTGATCCTCTTAAGGTCAGTGAGGAAGGCCCCCCAACTTTGAGGCTCACCAAGGAGCAGTTGACAGAAAAGTTCTCAGGCTTAATGGTTTGCAGCTGGTACAACATTTTGCAGACGATGATCACACATGTCCAGACAGTGCAGACACTGGAAGCCACACGGCGGAGTTTGGCATATGGCAGAGCAAATGCCCAAGAAATCAAAAATACATAGTTGAACAGAGACACCTGAAAACACAAGATCAGAAATGGGGACAAAAATACATGGCATGGCAAGGACAAGACAGGACAATGGGCTTCCAGTTCAGTAAAGGTTGTCTGAGTTCTTATGTAGAAGGCACTGTCTTAGGTGCTGGGTGTTGCAAGGATAGAGGTGCTGTGGTCTTGAAGATACTAATCTCATAAACCAGACAGACATAAAACCAGGTAGAATCCATGGAATGTTACAGTAGCTAACTTATAAGTGTGCCTGGGCTCCTGTAATAGCATCCTGAAGGGTCCTTGGTCCAAAGAGGGATTGACACAAAGCTAAAACAGGCTGTAAAAGATGCGAAGCACACTCAAGGTCCAGGATGCAGAAGCAAAGGATAAAGGCATGAGACAGTGTGATGAGGATAGGCCATTGGACATCAGGAAATTTTAGGGCTACTCATAGATGAGGATGGAGATGCAGCTTCAAGTCAACCTGTCACTGGTCTCTTTGAACCATGAAATGGCACATGAACTCACTCTGTAGGAAATGGAGATCCATGTATAAGCTTTACATCAGAGAGTTTAAAGGGAAGATTTGCATTATATTTAAATATGTGCCACAGAATTAAGGAGGGAGAAATGTAAGGGTTAGGTGAGAGGCCAGAGCCCAACTCTACAGTAGCTGTGGAGATGTGGAGTCAGGGATTCCGTAGTTACATGCAAGCATGTGGTTCTGTTCTTGCATTACTAAAAGATACATACTAGATTGCCTGGAAAATAAAATTAGCTTGATTTGACAGCCAACTGGTTTGACCATGGCAGGTTGTTAAGTGAAGAAAGTGTGAGATATGACAGCCAGTTTTTTGGGAAGGTCTGAGTAGGCAAAGTATCTCTGCTGTGATATGAATTACCCAGAATAAACTGACTTAAGGGGAAGGACAATGAGTTCATCTTGACTGTTAGCTCTGGGATGTGCATGCATTAATCAAGCAGACAGATCAAGTTAGTCCCCAGGTCTAGTCAGTCTCCACAGCCTACAGTTCCTTGATGAATACAGAAACACCATTGTCTTATTGAGCCATGAACCATGTTAATTTATACTGATACTGTCTCAGGGCTATGGCTGCTCTCAGGTGAAAATTACAGCACTATAAAACTCACTATGTATCAGGTACAAAGCTTTATGAGCTATGGAGCATAGGTTCCAAATCTGGCTTAAAAAGTATGAAATCAGAAAATGTGAACAGTAACAAAAGCATTTATACAGCATGTTTTCTGCTCCCCAACTTACATGCTTGTCCCTATAGAAGGCAAATATTCTCTCTGAGAATAAAGTACTGAAATAGTAAGGTAGAAAGAGCTGTCTTGCAGAATTAACTTGGGAAGAAAGAGATCCTGCTTATAGGAGTGTCCAATCATCTACAAAGTGCTGTGTTTTATCAAAATGCTTTGAGTAAAGAGTTGACTCTTTTCCCATAGTCAAAGGTAGGGTCAATTTGAATGTTAAAAAGCAAAGTATATTAAAGGCATTTACTATGAAGTATACCTCTTATTTCTTTTATTATATATTTAAAGCTCTCAGTATAAAAACAGTACATGTAATTTGCACAGAAGTTTATTTTCTAAGTGATATGCAGAGACAGTAAGTCTTCATTCCTAACCAGGTTCCAGGTGACAAATGTCCCAAGGAATCCTTGCCCTCAGGGAATACATTAAATCCATGAATGTCCCAGACAAAGCCACATGATGAGCATGCTGCCTGGGTGAGCTATGTTGTGAGAAGAGCTCCCAAACTTAGTCTAACTCATGGAAAGAAAGACGGTTCAGCTGCCAGCAATCAGAGCGTAGAACAGAAGTATCTACACAGGAGTGAGGTGAGCAGAGGGACCTCAAGCCCAAAGCCTTATTGACAAGGAAGAACATCAATTATTTCTAGGAGAAGAAAGTTATCTAATAAAGGGGACTTGGGATTTGAACCCCACATCTTCCAGAGGCTCCAGGTTCGGCACTCCTGAAGTGGTCTGGACCATACCATAAGTAAGAACTCTATGTGAATATAATAAGCTATATCCATGACAACATTTTAGGTAGAGAGGTCTACTGTGATCCCATTTACACCCTATAGAGAAGGTCTAGTTGCAACATGGAGGGTGTACTGGATAGAGAAAAGATGGGTGAAATACTGAGAATCTCTTAGTCATCTAAGGGGAGAGATCATGTGGGCAATGGGTTCAGTTTTAGGGCTCACTGGCAGAGGTGCCTTGGGACACACAAGAAGCAAGGTCATGTATTGCCCATCAATCAAAGCAGTGGGTTGTAAGGAGATCAATGCCCCATCACTTGTGGATGTGGATGGGCAATAATGGGACTTCAGGTGTATATAGGCGCTCACCCTCAAGATGGGGAATAGTCAGGGTAGGCTGTGCACAGGGCCTGGAGCTAAAGAGGGACACAGGAATGAGACAGAAGGAGTAGAACCAGGATATGTATCACAGGATGGCCACTAGTATCCAACAAAGGAGAACAGAAGCGAGGAGTCTCTCCAGGGAAGATATTTTATTGTTATACTCTCACAAATAGGAAGAAGGGTCCAGCATAGAGAGCTTCTTCATTCAACAATAAGTTGGCATGCATGCTATGCACATTGCTCCAAACTTCTGCTCTCCTGCGCACCAGGACCTGAGGAGGCCATGGGCTTGTCATCTCGATGGCAACAAGAGTCTAATGGAATGCTCACCCCAAATGAATCCATGTTGTATATGTGCGTTTATATGCAATGAGTGTGGATAAAGGCCAGTAAATTAGAAAAGGACCAATGAGATGGAGAGTGGACCAGAGTGTACATGCCATGAAATAGAAGGGATAATCCAGGAGGAGATTGGAGGCCAGGGAGAGTGGAGGAGAAATGGGGAAGGGAGAGCAGCCAAACAAAATATGTACGAAAATGCCATAAGGAAACTTGTCATTTTGTATGCTAATTAAGAAAACTGAATAATAAATAAAAATATTTGGTCTGAGAACAATCCAGATGAATCAAAATTTCCAGGAAAATGGCTGTTCATCCCTGTGTGTACAAGATTCTGATTATCCAGGGACTAGGGGTAGAATTTGATGCCATAATGTTCTCTGGACCAAGTGCATCTTCCATTTGTCTCATGTGCCAAGAAGCTTGGTTGAAGTGTCATGGCTGAATTCTGTAAACATTGTAGGCAGTGAGCTCTTGACCTAAATTTCAGGGTGAAGATTCTGAATAGTAATCGGGAAAGTTAGAGGTCTGTCAAAACGACTGGTCCTTGGCTGACTTGGTCAAGTGTAGATGTCTGCAAAAACTATTTGATGAACAAATTGAAAGAATGTCTGTTTTTCCAAAGTAAACATGGAGGAGCTTTTGATAGAATGATGATACTTTTTTAAAAATCAAGGCCTAAGACGGAAGTATAAATCAAGTGTTAAATCAATTTCATATCTTATTAAGATAGCAAGCAAAGAGGAACTCTAGCAAACATTTAATTATGTTTGGAACCAGAGTATACTTGGCAACACAAACTGGAATTTTACTCCTTTCCTCTAAGAGAGATTTGGGAGATAGATTCCCACGTGGTGGAGAAAGACAGCCCACTCCACATAGTTCAGAAAGCATCTTTTGCTATATGACCAAGCCAAGTGGAAACTAAGTCATGGGCCTTTCTCTTCTGCTAACTGTCTTTTTCTCGGCTTTACCAACCTTGGGTCTTCTGTATAGTAAAGCTAATGCACTCATATATGCCTTGAATGAAAAGGGCACTACACTAGGAATGGACACATAGACAGAGAAAATGAGGACCTGCCATGTTCTGTTTAGTCTGGTAGTACAGCAAAAGCACACTTGCCTCTTTCACGGTCACCCAGATAATGTATGAGGAGACGATTTTGATGATGTGCAGCTCCAAGATCCACCACATAAACACCTGCAACTTGTGAAAATACTCCAGGAATTTTAGAAAGAGCACAGTGAGCCGGTCGATCACCAGGTGCCACTTGTTCCTGAGGTCTGCAAAGCAGTACAACAAGAAGCATGACCATTTTTAGTGTTATTAATGGGACCATCCTTGTACCTTTCAAGATGGAATGAGAAGACACCCAAGAGTCAGTGCATGAGCTTTATGAACCTGGAGTGGAAGTACCCAAGACCCCCACTCCATGCAGATGATTATGAACATAAGTTCAAACACAAGGGACAGTACTCCATGTCTTTTAATTAAACCAGTGCAAAGTGTTCTGTCTTGACTTACTTTTAAGACTGTGTTAAATCATCTGAGCTCTCTATAAATGGCATCTTTTTACCCAAACACTGCTTCTACCAGTGACAGATGAATGGATAAGGTTCCCCCATCTCTTTTAACAAGCACACCCTGCAGCTCTGCAGTGGGCAGAGACAGCTTCTTCCTCCTCAAAATCAGCATGGTTTCCTAAAGTGCACTCAACTTCTTCCCAACCGTCTTAACCAAATAAGTCATTGAATTTTTCTACATCAGGGGCTCACATCTGTCTATCCCTGACCTGGCCAACTCTACTAGAAGCCACACAGGACTGTTTTTGTCTTCTCATGCTTCAGTTCTGAGTTGTGCCCACCTGTAAGAGGTAGTTTTAATGTGACTGTCCGTGGGTCGGAACACTCAATAAGGTTTTAGTTACACTGAAAAATACTTATTACAGAGTGACTCAGGTGACAGCCAATAGAGAGAAACAATTTAGAGGTGTGTACAACAGAGCAATAAAGGTATGGAGGGATTTTTGATGAGACGTTTAGTAAGGACCAAAGTCCTCCTTGAAGCAGTATAATGAAATCCCAGCATTAACTACTTGTCTGGCAGAATTGTTCACACACACACACACACACACACACACACACACACACACACACACAC
>JADRCH010000015.1:12408055-12458293 GCA_019843965.1 Rhynchomys soricoides | reverse complement strand
CACACACACACACACACACACACACACACACACACACACACACACACAGAGTGGGGCAACCGCAGGTCAGATGTGAAGAACATATCTGTTTCTTGCCTTGGGTCTTCTGAGATGAGTTAGGGAAGGGAACAAGGCTTCCTAGCATTCCTTTAAGAGTAATTTTCCTCCACAGCATTTTTGATTTTTCTGCTTTTGTATAGAAGAGACCCAGCTAAGACATGGACAGCATCTCCCACCCTGACCCAGAGGCTACACCCTTACCCTTTCTGAGCATTACAGCATCCTTTAGCATCCTTAGTCGGATAACATCAGTAACCATGGCCACCCTATTCCCTTCATTCCTGGTCATTACAGGTCAAGAAAGAAAGCTTTAAAAAAACAGCCCCAAATACAACCAGGAGCATGACCACTTTTTGTGCTATTAATCAGAGAATATCTCGTAACTTTCAGGATGGAAGAGGAGGCTCTTAAGTCAGTGCTATCCAAAACCCTGCAGGGAACTAGCCTAAAAGGACCATCAAGCAATTGCTCAGAGCTTCCCCTCCTTTAGGTTTCATAGTCTAAAGCATTAGACTAGAACTAGCAATGTACTGGTAATTATTACTCTCCTTGACAAGCCTCAGAATGCCTTTCACAGGAATGAGTCTCTGAAGGTGACATGAGGAACTGTCAGTGCTTTGTGCAGCGGCCTCTTAGTAGGACAGGTCCTGTGAGAGATTCTCACACAGCAGAGGACCGAACACACCCCCTCTGAGTGTCCTCCTGGGCACTCTGCCTATCATTGGGGATTGTTAGCCAACCATCTGCTCTCTGCCCTTTCAGTTAGATGAAAAGGAACTTATTGCAGTAAGTGGCATAGAAATACTATCACTAAAGCAACCAAAACCATTCTGCAACTTTTATTAGAGTCACAGATAGGTCCTTTGGAGCAAGTCACTTTGTCATTTGTGCTGATAGGGCAGCTGATGAGAGAGGCTGATTACCTGAGGTTTCTTCCTCCTCGGATTCCTCTTCCTCATCTTCCTCCTCCTCAGACTCATCACTGTCTTTCCCAGCCTCACCCTTCTCTGCCTTCTTGGCACATTCTTCTGGCCTCTCCTTCCCGGGCTCCACCAACTTTTGCATCTCAGGCTTATCGAGGCTGGCGGTCATATTCATAATGGATAAGTCTGGAAGACTTCCTTCAGGGTGGGCTAACCTGTGAGCAGAGAGTAGCTGAGTGAGAAGAGGGAGGGGTGACAGAAGGATGCAACCTAGGGGCAAGTAATGGAGGCCAAACCAAGGCAAGTCAGTACGTGAACAAGGACCTTGAGCTGTAGGTGTTAGCGTCTCACCGCGTTTTGTTGGTTTGTTTGTTTTAAGTTCTTTCTAAAAACAAACTGTCAACTCAGCTTTGTTATCTTTTCTTATTCGGGTTCTAGCGATTGGTCAGGAATGAGAGCTATTGACACCTAAACTTGACATTTTTTCCTGGAGGAGAAAATGGTCAGAGTTTAGGATATAGAAGCATGGAATGGCATCATGTAGAGCGAGCATTTCATGGCTTCACATGGGGGACTTACTCATTCTGGTGGATTGGTAATTTTTTCTTGATGCTGCTCAAAGTAATTGAAATAGAAAGGAAAAAAAGGAGATGAGAACAGAGGAATTATAAGGATGTCAGAGATCACAAGTCATGCTCTATATAATCCACTATCCCATTGGGGTTATGCCGGGTGCATTGACGACCTAATGCCAAGTGCATTCCAGAATGGCACCAGTTAGTGTGCTTTCACTGCAAGTCTAGGCTCAGCAACAGGTCTGAGTGGACACGATGGTTGGTTTGTAAAGGACAGGATATATAGTCAAACTACACCATGCTCTTTAAGTGAGGTTTTGAACCATCTTGCAAGAACCACGACATTCACGGGTAACCTAAGTCTTCTCAGATCCTTAAATAATGTAAGCTCTCAGTAAACCTTGGCATTGGCTAATTTCATGCTACCAGCTTCTAAAGCATACACAAGGAGAGGCACACACTTTCAGGTTTAGGCATCTTTATCACATCCTGTCTGTGGACAATGGATGTGAACTATGGACTGGAAGCTTCGGGAGATCCCGTAGGAGCCAGAGCCAGAGCCAGAGCCAGAATGCAGGGGTTGGGGAGGAGCTGCCCTCACAGCAGCTGGGGTCCCACAGTTTACTTCATAGCAGGCAGCACAAGTGAGGGCTTTTCCTACACTCTATTTTTGAGTATTATGTTGTTCAGGCTGCCCTCAGAACACCCATGCCAAGCAACCATCCTTTAGCCACCTAGTGGCAAGACTGTGGGCAAGAACCATGCGCTAACTTCCTAATTGCCTCAACCAAGGAAAATCTCTTTATTCCTCTTCAAGTGTTATAGGAGACACTTTAGATAATGCAGTATTTTTATTAACATGTACTCTGGAAACGCTAATCATCTTTTCCATGTTATTCCACACATTTTTTCCTGGTTATGACAGACTAGATAGTACTATCCTACAAACAGGATTGTGGAATCTCAGGAAATTAGTTAGTTTTCATAAACTTAGTTAAGTTTCTATCAAATAAGTAGGTTTCTTTGGATAAAGTCTGAGCTTTCATCATTAATATGATACTTAAAGACACACTTGTAGTTCAAAGATGCTGTATTGTGTCCACATTGCCCTTGGGATTTTAGATAGTATCATAAAAGTGATTCTCTCTTAAATAGGGGCCAATCAGGTAGATTACAATATGCCAGGAGCAAACTGCTAATTTAATACAAAAGCGTGTCTAAGCAGAGTTCAGCCTAGGGGTGCAGCTGGGGATGGGTTATGCTAAAATCATATTTTCTTGCCTTAAGCAAGTTTACACGCCTTCTCTATTTCTGGGAAGTTGAATAGTTTTAAAAATGAGACAAATACTTTTTTTCTACAGCAATGCTGTGCATTCACATCATGGATAACACCTACTGACCCTGATTTGTCAGGGTATGACACATATATGACATCTGTATGAGATGTGTTCCGGTTAAGTAGCAGGCTGGTGTCACAGTCACCAGTATCCACTTACTCTGGAACTGTCACAGGCCTGATTTTATCAGCAGGAGGACACCTGCCATCAGGACAAAGACTTTGGCCATTTAGACTGTAGAATTATGCTCTTGGATTACATTTTAAAGACAGCATAAACTTTGAACTGAAAAGATAACTTTCTAATACTCCCTGCTAATGGTAGAATGAAACGCCTAGTCACAAGGCCATTTCTAAAGCCACTACTAGTACTACACCACAAAATGTCCTCAGCAAAGATGCCCAAAATTGCGGTATGATAGCTAGGGCATGCTGAGAACACTAGTTAAATCAACAATGTGGAAGAAAATACTGGATTGAAGCCTTTGGAAGTGGTTCTGTACTGACTTCTAGACACTTCTCTACAAATTCTCCAGGTCATAGGCATCTGAAAGCAGAAGAGACCTGGGCTCCTCCACATGTTTACTGCACTCTGATTTAATCCATGTAGGAGGATGGGGTGGGGTGGGGCATCCTGCTAGCCCCTGGGACAGTGTAACCTTAGGCATAAGATGGCTGATACAAAAGGAAAAGGGAAGAGCCACGTGTGGGGAGCTTGATAACCCTCTGAGAATTTCATTGGCTGTTACCTTTAATTACACATTCAGGGAAATGTGTGCACAAGAAATATGCACAAGGAAAATGTTTTAAATGTCTGATTAGTTGGAGCATGTCACTTAAAACAACTGTGTAATCTTTTTCACCTCTCTCATTTTTATCTATATCATACCAGATTTTGAGAATAAAATCAATAAGAATGCTCATAGCCAAGGGATGTAGGAAGCAGAAAGAATGGAGTAGAATACCCATGGGAAGAATTTCTACCTACAAGGCTTGGCAAAGTACTGGGCCTGCCTCAGTCTGATGTTCTGTAGGGTGGGAACAACTAGGCTTACTCCAAAGGATATTTTAAAAATTGGGGGTGGGGAGACTGAAGAGATGGCTCAGCCGTTAAGAGCACTGACTGCTCTTCCAGAGGTCCTGAGTTCAAATCCCAGCAACCACATGGTGGCTCACAACCATCTGTAATGAGATCTGATACCCTCTTCTGGTGTGTCTGAAAACAGCTACAGTGCATACTGTATTTATTATATAATAATAAATAAAATCTTTGGGCCAGAGCGAGCAGAAGTCCTGAGTTCAATTTCCAGAAACCACATGATGGCCCACAACCATCTGTACAACTACAGTGTACTCATATACATAAAATAAATAAATAAATCTTTTTAAAAGTGGGAACGTTTCTCTGAATAATTCCTATGAGGAGTAGTTACACAGAAAAAATTTAAGGCAAAGAACTATCATCTAAGGAGAGATTTTCATGCTTGGGTGTGGTTACCTGCATCCCAAATTCATCCTCATGAAAAAGCAGGAATCTGCATGTGCTCTTACAGGGATCCACTCAGTAACAGGTAGGGGATCTGTGCTAAACTTGATGATTTTGCTGCCTACCCATTTGTATATTTAAGAAAATTTCTCTCAAGGAAAATGGCCAGTGTCTCTTAGGAAATCTGTCCTTTATGCTTGCTCACTGTTCTGTGTACAGCTCTTGCACTGCACATACAGGGCTCAGGGCTGAATGGACTGCCCTCTGCTACACATAGTAGCTGGACTGGTCTGCAGAAAAGCTGATGTCAGCAAAGTTTACTCCAGGGAGAGAGTCCCTGAATCTTCAGGGGCCAGAGATCATAATGTTTGTCATTCTTTATCAATTGCAGAGAGGATTTGATGTCCAGAAAGAGGACTTTTATCTGGAACACCAGACAGATGTGGGATGAGTTAAGAGAGTCTTCCTTCCATCAAGCCATTTTATACGTATGTTTCAGCAAGAAGTTCATTTTCACCTCTTCCTTTTTTTTCTCATTTTCTCACCTGTCTTTGTGTCCTTGCTGTCCATTCATCCACCCATGTTCATGTGTGTATGTGCATGAGTGTGTGTGTGTGGGGGGGTGAGATTTACACTCTAAGCTATGGGTTTCTCATTATTGATATTAGAATAAAAAAAGGTGATACCCTTCACACACTAATGAAGCAGAGGGCAATGTGTCTTCGTTTAGTCATCCAGTTCTCTGTATAGCCTCCGTGCATACCCTGTTCAACGTGTACACCACTTCATCCTAGGTGTGTGCTCTGGGGAATGCTCTGGAAGGCAGCCATTTTGTCCTACTCCTTGGCATTTTCACACTCCAACTCAGTGAGTTTTAGCAAGGGCATTCTGTGCACCAGAGACACTTTCTTCAATGAAACAAATGATGGGGCCTTGAGAGACAAAGGAGGTCTAATTTAGTGCTAGGACTTGAGTTTGTAAATCTGCATATTAAGATAGTTTCCATTAAGGAAAAGTTGTGAGTCTGGCATTGTAAAATCCCTTAGTCTAAATTCTATGAATTAGAATCATCCTAATTGCGAATGTGTGAAATACTGGTTGCACTGGTCCCTTTCACTGGGATAAGGAATGCTGGAAGTCAGGAAAGGAGATTGCACTGTGGACAGGTAGTGTTCACAGCATTAGAGGTATCTGACATGTTTCACAGAGCTCATAGCACTTCTAGACTATCGGATTCTCATAGAAACAGTTGATCTGTGAATTTAGTGTCACACCTTATATGTACGGTACTCACTTCTTGGAATAGAATCCAAGCAGAGCTTCACATGACTCTGCTTATACACCATGGAAAGAATGAGCTCATTTCTGAGAAAATAGCCAACTTTATAACTGGAAAGTTTCCCACAATTTAATCATATTATTTATTTTTCCCCAAGTGGCCCAGTCTATGCTATCTTCTTTTCCTGCATACTCTGTGTAAGGTAATGTCTACCAGTGTTATCCTTACGTCCATGTATCTTCTTTTGCAAATCCAGGTACTCGCTTTCCTAAGCACATTTTTCTCCTTATAAAACAACATGAGACATAAATAAATTATGCAACAAAGTGCTTACTCTTACTCTAATTGAGCAGGTGGTTCTGTTGAAATTTGGACACAGTTTAAAGGTAACATTCTGAAGCTCATGTTTTGAAATAAGAGTCGGGAATATTTGATTAATGTTTCCTTGGGGTGGGGTATGCTAGCCTTTCTCTGAGCTCTCTCCATGAGTGAGAGATTCCACTGGGAAAAGGGTAATGGTAAAGCTGAGATATTTGGAGATTTGAGTTATTTGGGGTGAGTCTGAATCTTGGTAGAGCATCTCCTAATAAAATGAATGGTACATGCTTTATGAGGAACAGCAAGTGATAGCTCGTCTGTTTGGACACAGAGGATATAACTAGCTGGTGAAGATTCCTAACTAGAGCGTTTCCTACTTTTCTACCCAGCAGCTACAAATCTGAGCTGGAGTTTTCTCTCACTGTAGCTTCCAGCAGATTCCAGACGGCCCTAGCACAATGCTTAAGATTATTACTTTTCTTTGCTCTCCAGCCAGGTGACAGCTAGCTAGCTGGTGACAATATTTGTATTTCCTATGGTATGGGGACACATGATAAAATCTAAGGATGCAAAAGATCCGTCTTTAATGTTATGATCTTTCTGGTAGAATTGTATTTGGAAATTGATGTTTTGTTGCTTTTTTGGTGGGGGGGTTATTTGTTGTTTTGTTTTGTTTCTAAACCACATACGGTGGCCATTTTCTTTTCATTCAGGAAATACCTTCTTATTAGTGAGTAAGGCAGAGTTCAGTGATGGGAAGTTTCCTGTATATGGCACAGGGCATCCAGACCCAAGGAACATACGCCTTTAGCAAGGTAAGACAAGCAAGGCACTGGAAGGAAAGTGTCAGGAAAGCAGCCCAAGAAAGTGCGGCAGGAATCCGAGGGAAGGCAGACCAGTGTCAGCAGGATGTTGCATTGACAGACTGTATGTATGGAGGAGGCAGTTCTTGAGCTGAGCTCTCTATTACAGGATCAGCGAGGCAACAAGTGCTCAGGCAAGTCTTGAACAAATGCTACCAAGAACAAAACCAAAGGGACTTACACATAGAGACCAAAATCAATGTTGAGCACCAGCTGAAGACCCTGGAGCACCTCCACAGCCACCACACAGCACCATTTGGTATCACCACCAAATGGCTTGGTTTGCAATATACATCCATGAGCATACCTGAGGCCACCGTTCGTTATCCGAGGACACCCCTTCTTATTTATAAAGCAGCGAAGGGTTTAACATACGAGGAAACCATTTTTAAATGAAAGGGAGGGTGAAAAAATATCAGCATACCCACCTATTTATTATTAGGTACACGCGACCATTGACTTTGGCATGGCTGCGCAGAGGGATGGAAGCCCAAGATGCAGTGGGAGACAGGTGGGAGAGAAAGAGGAGACTGTTAGACAGAAGTAACGGAGGAGTAGACTGTCTCTTAAGCGTTAGGCAGGTGTATCATCCACACAGACTGTGCCTTGAGGAAGAGTCCGGACAGCAAGATTCAGGAGCAACATGAAGTCAGACATACACAGGAAAAGGCTCAAAGATCCCATGACCTCCCATCCCATACTTTATTAAAAAGTAGGGATGCTTGATCTTGAAGCTACACATTATCAAAAAAAATTAGAATCTGAAGATTAACTTTTGCTCCTTTTCAGATTTTAAAGGAATTCTAAGTAAACCGAAATCAATACACATTCTATAGAGTCTTTAAAACTTAAGCTTAAAAAATATTTTCTAACATGAATCAAAGATAACTTGTAATGATATCAAAGTAAAAGGGTTCATAGAAAATTATTATGTAACTTGTATTATTGTCCTATTATATATAATCTGTTAGTAAGTAAAATGGTATTTCTTGAGACTGTCTACTGAGAAATTATATTTTTTCTTATGTATGACATAATTTCTTTCTATAATTCTAAGTAAAATTTAAGTAAGCTTAAATAACAATAAATTCTACTTCAAATACAAGTGATATTTGTCCACACTAACTATGTGCATACTTACACACACATACCAGAGTTTTACAAGACAGGAAGAGGGCAATGGAATATACCAATAAAAACCATAGTTCTGAAATCAACTTAATAACTACAATGAGTCCATGAATCTCCATTTGCAACCAGTTTTCATAAAGCACCCAAAAGCAAAGAGGTAAGAGAAAGCAAGCAAGCAGGGAAGTCAGTCACATCTGTGAAGATATTTATCTTCCTTCATCATTTGGATTTTAATGTGGTTATTGATTAGGACTCAGGACCAAATAAAAAGCTACAAGGAGATGAAAATTACTAGTAAGAAAAATATACAAGAGAATTTTTAAAAGATGCTGTATATGCCAAATATTCAAATTCTAATTTTGTAACTTTTATCGACCACTCTCAGAAGACCTCGTGATGCCAGAGTTATTTAATTACCCCAAGGTTCTAGAAAACTGTTTCTCAGACCTGAAGGTAAAATCCCATGTAGCTCTTCAATACCTTCCCTTTTCCTGCAAATGTTATTATTAAGGGGATGTTCTGGGCTGAGCCACAAGCAGAAATAAAGGGTGCAATAATCTCGAAGGAGTCGTTTAGGTCTGCGGTTTCTTAGCAAACTGACAAGCAAACGTTGTGTTGCTATAGAGGTAGAAAGAAGGCAGCAAATACTTGTCATGGGCAGTAACCCTTTCCAGATGATACTTGTCATGGGCAGTAACCCTTCCCAGATACTTGTCAAGGGCAGTAACCTTCCCAGAACCTGCATAATAGGCATGGCAGTACATGTGTGCTTTGAGGGAATGCTGGGCTAACCCCAGGTTTCACATACATACTCAGTCTCAATAATTTTTAGGTGGTGTCTTAGGGTGTCTTAGTATTGCTGTGATGAAATACCTTGACCAAAAGCAACTTGGGGAGAAAAGGGTTTATTTCACTTACAGGTTTGTATTAGAGTTCATCATAAAAAGCAGTGTGGGCAGGAAATTAAGCAGGGCAGAAACCGGGAAGCAGGAACTGATGCAGAAGCCATGAAGGGGTGCTGCCTACTATATTGCTCCTCATGGCTTACTCAGTCTGCTTTTTATAGAACCCAGGACAACCAGCCCAGAGATGGCCCCACCCACAATGGACTGGGCCAGTCTCCTTCAATCACTAACTAAGAAAATGTTCTCCAAGCTTGCCTGCCGCCTGATCTTATGGAGGCATTTTCTCAGTTGAGACTCTCTTTTTTCAGATGACTCTAGCTTGTGTTAACTTGACATAAACTAGCCAGCACAGGCAATTAATCTGGTAAAACCTTTGTTGAGCTTTTGTCTTATTTGATAATCTAGTAGGAAACCCAGACACACAGCACAAGAATAATAGTGACTGAAAGTCTCCACAAACAGGAAGAAATTTTAAAGAGAAGAAAATACACATTGAAGGGAAGAGAGGATGCTGGGAACAAAATAAAATAAAATAAAATAAAAAGTAAGATAAAATAAAATTTAAGTCATTTAGCAATGATCAACAGTTAAATCTTACAAATGAAAAGATTTCTCTATTCTCTTCATCCTCCTCCCTGTCTCTGTTTCTCACTGTCTCTATTTCCTTCTGTCCATGTTCTCTCTCTCTCTCTCTCTCTCTCTCTCTCCCCCCCCCCCGTGTGTGTGTTATGTATTTGTTTTGCTTTTAATTCACTTTGTAGTCTAGGTTGGCCTTGAACTTGTGACTACATATCCTCCTCTGTGAGCATCCCAAGTGGTGGGATTAGAGGCATGTGCCACCATGCCAAGCTTAAAATATGTTTCTAAATTCTTTGAATATAACTTTTGAAAAGTTGTTGAGTATTTACAGTTAAATTCAGCATGCATATTGTCAGAATTGAATAACAAAAGTTTTAGCAAAAGGTATCTAGTAGTGTCAAAAATGATCAAGTCATGATAACTTCCAATAACTGACAAGCGTCACTGAGGGTAACTTTCCCTCCTACAGTTTGACTACGAGATTCCTTCAGTTCTAACAACCATTCCTTCTCAAGCACTGATTATCAGTACAGGAAGGAGTGACATAGCAGAGTTTGGGTTGCCTGCTCTATCTACATGGCGATCAGTAAGCATGCTGGGAAGTCTCGTGGCTCTGCTGCATGGGACACACACACACACACACACACACACACACACACACCATCAGGTCAAGGTTAAAAGTCCAAGTTAGCTGGATTTGGCTTCCAGCTGAAGCAGAATTCCAAGGCTGACTTCCTGGATACGGAAGGAGAGGCTTCTTCCACTTGCTCACCTGTAGATGGTGTTGTCTTCTTTGCTGGGAATGGACTTGAGGTCTGTAAGTTCCAGGAACCGATCATGGAAGTAGTGGAGGTGTAGGATGCAGACCAGCAGAAAGGAGGTGGGGATGAATATGCGAGTGAACAGTTCAGCCACAGTAAACTGCTTCAGGCCCAGGTCCTCAAGCCTGTTGAAGAAGACAGAACAAAAGCAAGAAGCTTTCTGGGCACTACAGTCTGTTCTCTCCCTCACAAGCCACAGCAGTCATTCTCTTTGCTTTTAACACTTACTCCCTCACCCACTATTCACCGATCCAACCAGCCTGTCTTCTCAGCCATCAGTACCAACTCACTGTAGCAGAAACCAGCAGCTACATCCTTATTTCTTCCAGGTCTAATAGTTTTGGGGTCAGCGTCTCATACATGTCCGGCTTTCTTTTTAGCTCCACCTCCCATTTGTACTGCACATAGCAGCTGAAATGCCACTAGATTCAGTTTGGGGTCCCTTTTCTTGTACTCTTCTTGGTCAATCCCCTGAACTTATCTGCCTTTTAGTTGCTCAAACTGACATGTCTACTAACAGCACTGTGATTTCCTGTGCAACTAGACCCATGTTTCTACTGGAAAGCTACTTCAGACTTCAGACCCAGGAGAGGCCTTCCATCTTTTCCTTGGCAAAGCCATTTTCTACTCTGCCCTCTCCGGAACCATTAAATGGTGTAAACATCTACCTTGTGCCAAGTTTAGACATCAGGAAGCATCCCTGGTTGTTCCTCTCATAGGCATGCATGTTTGTTTTGCCTCTTAAGTTCACCTGTGGACAACTTGCACCACCTAACACATGTAGCCTTTATCTGTCTCTACCCTTTACTCAGTCTGAAGAAGATCTTGCCATTTCTCCCAGCAAAGTTGCTCAGTGCCTGTGATGTGATTTTGTTTCTGTTTTTCATAAATCACACTTCCTTAGCTGCTCAAGGATCTTACAAGATTTGAAGAAAATTCCAATGGCAGACACCATGCAGGAGGAGCTACAGTAGGCAGGTGAGCTCTCTGGAGATGGCCCACCATTTGCATTGATGAGATGGGTGTACCTTGGAGAGGCACAGCCCCAGGGGCTTCATCCCAGGATTGCTTTTGGCTACTGCTGTGCCTTTTCATGTTTGTCATTGGTCTATTCTTCATTTATCTGGCATGCTGTGATTGGGCGTTGGGTTACTCTGACTGCCTATAGCTTGGTGTGATTACCTCCTGAGTGATAGATAGCTGACTCTATTGGGCAATTTTCCTGTAGATAATCATGAAGATAAACTTTCATAAAATAATATTGTTTAGATGAATTGATGATTTTACAAAATTTCTAGTTTGATTTAAATAGTTTTAGGAAGTTAGGATAATTGACAGAAACTTTAAGGAGATGGTTTACATTGTTTTGCCAGTAAGACACGATAAAGTTTGAGTTAATAGCAGAATGTGCCCCTTCCCTTGTAGAATAGTAAATAAAGGCTCCAGAGCACAGTGAGCTTTAACGGCTTACAAGTATATGTATGTGTGTGTATGTATGTATGTGAATGTGTGAAGTTGTTGGAACTTGTCTTGCTTCATCTTCTGTGTGTGTGTGTGTGTGTGTGTGTGTGTGTGTGTGTATAATCCTTTTTTCTTTTCTCTTTTCCTTCTCATTGGCCACCAAAGAATTTAAAGCATTCAGAGAGTTTCTCACTGGTCAAAGCCAGTGAGTGCCAGCCCCAGTGAACTTTCTGCTTAGTGATCAATCACCAACTCCACACCAGGCCTTCTTCAGTTTACCCTGTGTGTCAAAGTTGGCCTTCTACATTCCAATGAGAATAGCATACGAGCTTCTTGCTGTGCTGTGTCCTGGGTATTTGTAACACCTCCCCACCCCCACCTTACTTGGTGTCATCTCCCATGCTCTCAGCAGGTGAGCTACCTAGCCTTCCCCCTGTGCCCAGGGCTGCCTCCATCTTGTCTTAGGGCCTTTGTGTCTCCCATGCTCTCAGCAGGTGAGCTTCCTTGTCTTCCCCTTGTGTCCAGGGCTGCCTCCATCTTGTCTTAGGGCCTTTGTGTCTCCCATGCTCTCAGCAGGTGAGCTTCCTTGCCTTCCCTCTGTGCCCAGGGCTGCCTCCATCTTGTCTTAGGGCCTTTGTGTTTGCAGTTCTTTCTGCCTAGGAAGCTCTCCCACATCCTAGACTCAAAACCCAATTTTTCTAAGAAAAGTTCAGTTTCTGTTCATCAGGTCGAGTGTAAATGACACCTGTACAAAGACTCCTGAGGGGGCCACTCCGTTTATTGCTTTCTTCATAGACTGATACATGTTTTAGTGAACTTGTACAAACCAAGGTAAGTTTTTTTCTGTTTTTCTTTTTTATTTTCTCTCTTTAGCTCTCTTTCTTGTTTCCTGCTGTAACCCTGGCACGGGACAAGTACTCAGCAAGCACGCTAACGAATCCCAGCGGGTGTGTTCACCTGACCATACATACACCTTTTCTTTTACTCTTTCTCCTTGACACTCCCACAGTTTTGAATCAAGACTTAGGTCTATCTGGCTTTCTCCACAAATTACAGAGATTTATAGGAGAAAATCAGAGAGAGAGAGAGAGAGAGAGAGAGAGAGAGCACTCTGGCGCATGCAGTTATGTGCAATCAAGTCACTCTGGGACAGAATCACAGCAGAAACTGTGGCACCAACTACTCCTTAGAGTGTAAGCCTAGACACAGGGAAGAAGCTATGACTCTATGAGCCTTCCACAGGCAGAAAAACTATGCTGAGCTGGGAAGCAGAAGGCACAGCATTACGTTCGCTAGGCAGCTGTGTTTCACATGGGACAGACACTAGACGTCATCTTTCATTAAAATGGGGCCAGACAACCTTCATGGAGTCTCCACTACATGGCAAGGTCAGAGTTTGACAGGGGGACGGAGAAGAATGGGGTTCTCTAACTTGCCTTTGAGGACCTCACAAACATTCATAGCATCACATTTTACATACATAGCACACACAAAGTTTTCGGGAACAATACACATTGAGGCTTTTAATGTGTTTGTCTTCTTTCCATCCCATCCCGGGCACAAATCACTTACTTTTCTTTCTTTAATCCGGTCATGTTTTGCCACAGGCCTGGGAAGTTTTCAAACTGGTAGGTGTATATAAAGATGAGCACCAGCATGGTGTAAATGACCACCGACATCCAGAAGTATTTCAGAATCTTCCTCCACCACTCATAGTGCACCTTGGAGTCAGACAGTGAAGAACAAAGGAAACAGAAATTGGAAAAATGATTGTGAAAAAGAAAAAAATTGGCTTGTATAGACATCAGGCTTAATTCAGCAAGGTACTGAACACACACACACACACACACACACACACACACACACACACACACGGACTCACTCACACTCACAAATGGAAAAACAGTTTTCTGATCCCAAAGCCCACAATATGAGCAAACTGGAGAATCCTGAAGTACTTAAGATTATCCATACATTGCTCTTAAATTATTAAGTGTTAAAAATTGAGCTAATGTCAAAGATGGTTTTTAAATCAAGACATTTTAGAAAACTTATGAAGTGCATAAGATATACTTGAGAGTTGACGTGTAATATCTAACATGAAGCTCTATAGCCTCAAAATGGTTGTTTTAACTAAAGAGAAGTCTGTTGAGATGCATATATTTTGGGTCTTATTAGTATTGGTGTGTGATTTTTTTTCCTGCTAGTTTTTTACAAATAAGTATTTTAATATTATTCAAGGGTTTTAACTAACAGCTGTAGAATAAAAGATTGATATATTTAGTTACCTAAATATAAAGGCTATAAAAATTGACCAAATGGAAATTTTTAAAATGAGAGAGAGAGAGAGAGAGAGAGAGAGAGAGAGAGAGAGCGCCATTCTTGACTTGGGATTCTGAAGGTTGTCCATCACTTTCTAGATATGCTCATCTCCATGGAGAGAACTCATCTCTACCCCTGAGTCAGGCATGAGAACTAGAAATTTGGGCCCATGTGTTTACTGACCTGGTACAAGGCCACGCAGAGCAGGAACAGCACCATGTAGATGATTTTGTACATGACTATTTTCCCCTCAAAGCTGACAAAAAAGAACATGCCCCCACAGACGTAGATCCAATACTTGATGAAGAGGGCCACCACAAGATTGCCCAGCACCTTCATGATGTCCTGGTCATCATCTTCCTCCACTTCTTCTTCCTTCTTTACCTCATGCCTTCCTTCCTTTATTTCTTCCTTTATTTCTTCTTCCTCTTCTTCTTCCTTCTCTGTGGGCTCTCCTTCCACTTGTATATCTTGGAGTTCCTCATCTTCAAAATAGAAGGCCACGTTATTATTCCTGGCTATGGCCAGGCTTTGGCTGCAGGTGACTTATGTGAACATGGAAGGATATGTTTTCTGAGTTACGACATGCTTTTTACATGGCTCTAAAAAATAAGGCAACACTGACAACTAAGTGATGGTCTTTATAACTTTCATAAATGAGTACATACAGGAAAATTTTGTGCTAATCTCTCTGCACTACTTTTTACATTTTCAGGATTGAGGGTCAGACAGTATAAAGATAAATGTGCAACAATAGTCAAAAATCAAACTATGATGTCATTTCTGGTTCTAATTGCTTCATGGCTCTAGATAGCTCACGCAGTATAATAATGAGACCAATGCTAGCAGTCTTAGCCCGAAGCACCATGTGGTTTAAAATATGATAATATTCAGGCAATTGTATTGCTAAAGTTACCTGCGCTATCTAAATTTGAATCATTTCTTCAAGAAAACAGTGGATTCCCAGAGGGAAGGGAGTAAACCTGAAGTGGGCTTCGACTATTCATGCTAAATAGACCATTCTTTGCTAAAACTGAATAGTAAATCATTGTGCTGAATAGACATTCAAGCTCATGTAGCCAGGACTCAAATTTTATAGACTATTGCTGCCAAAACAAGAATCAGCGGGTATGTGGAAAAGGAGCTAAACGATAGGAGCTGATGTGTGCTGGGTTTCTCATCGTTTACTGAATTAGGGTTGCCTTACCAGATTCTCTACACTGACACTTCCCCTTTCCACGGGGTCACAGTGACACTTCTTTTAAAAAATGGTTAGTGTTCTTTTTTAAATTATTTGTACATGTAACTGAGACAGGAGGGCATGTGTGCACCAATGCAGATCCTGGGAGAGGCCAGGAGAGGCCAGGAGATTCTGTGGACCTGGAGAGACAGACAGTTCTGAGCTGCCTATCATGGGTGCTGGAAACTGAACTCAGGTTCTCTCCACCAGTACTAGGCGCTCTTAACCACTGAGCCATCTTTCAAGTCCTCAGACACAAATTCTTTAATCTCATCTAATCCATTCTATAAGCAATGGACATACTTACTCCTCTGCTCAGAGAGCTTGAGAGCTAGATTTCATTTATCTATACAGAAAGGCAAAAGCTAAAGACATGTTAGTGATTCACTGCCCCCCCTTATTCCTTCTCCCCCCCCCGCTCCCCTCTCCCCCCCCCCCAATCTTTTAAAAGTCAAGAATTTAAATTTAAGGGATCTGAGTTAATTCATTGGATCCAAGTCTCACCAGAAGTATGCCTTTAGAGAAAATTTATCTTATATTTAGTGTTTTCCATTAGAAATAACATTTCTGAAAGTTAAAACAACACATTTTTAGAAAATATCTCCATGGGCTCACATGAATACTCTAAAGGTTACCTTCCATCTGCAGAGACCAGATAGGCATCAGATCTTCTGGAGCTGGAGTTACAGACAGTTGTGAGCCACCACATGGTACCGGCAATCAAACCTGTATCTTCTGGAAGAGCAGCCAGTGCTCTGAACTATGAAGCCTTCACTCCAATCCCCCACTTACCTTTTTCTTCAAGTTCTTGACTTCCAATTTTGACTTCAGACAGAAGTGCTTCCTTTTCCTGAAGGGCCTTCTGTTCTGTGAGATGCTGCCTCAGGAGCAGCCAAAACGTAATGGTGAAGAGAATCTGAAGGCAGAGTAAGGTGGGACTCAGCTTCCACATGTCTCTGTTGGCTTTTTCTTGGAGCTGGGAAAAACTCTCCTGGTAGAAGGAGCCCATTTCTCTAGGGAATATCCTGTCTAGCACATAGTAGGACCATTTTCCTTTTGGCAATAGTGTTATTAAAACACCATTCACTTGCTACACAACTTATTTCAAGAGAGCATTTCAAAGGTTGGATATAGATCCGTGGTAGATTGGATGCTTAGCATTCATGAGGCTCTGGATTAGAGTCCAAAAACCTCCTGAGAAGTATCTACTTAGTTGCTTTCAGTCTACTTCCAGGGCTATAAATCATTACCACAATCTATCATTTCTTTGCTCCCTCCCCCAGAGCAGCATGGTTTCTGTCACCCCTTTCTTTCACATATTAGTTCTTGCCAATGATTGATTAATCAGACCTTTCTGTCTGTACTTATCTACATATTGTGGACATTTTAAGTAGTAAGACATGATCCATGCCTTTTGTAAATGACATTTACTGAATGTGATATTTTTAAGGCTTAATCACCTTATAATATGTATACAGCACTTCCTTCCTTTTTGCTTTTTAACTAGTGAACAGTATCTTATTTTATAAAGATGCAACAAATGTACTTATGCACAGCAGTTGAGAGCATGTGAGTTTCCAACTTGTCTGCCATGGATAACATTACAATGAATGGTCATCTAAGTGTTTCTGTCTCCATGTTTCCATCTGTCTTGGCTAATTATCTAAACTTACACAGGGCACTGCTCATCTTGTGCTGAGTTTGACTGTTGGAGGAAATGATACACTCATAAGGTTGCTGTACCAATTTCCACCCCCATGAGCAGTGTGAGACAGCCCCAGTGTCTCCACATCTCAGTAACATTTGTCTGTCTTGGGTGACTCTCACCTTCTTAGTGGATGCAACATGATACTTTCTGGTTCAGAAAAGGTTTTCACCAAGTATTTGCCAAAGAAATGAAAACTAATTTACAAGCTTAGGGTGGATTGATTTCTTATTGTGTTTTCACTTGTTACACAGTCATCTGTGTCAACTATCATTTGCCTTCAACCAAAATAAGTACTAATGAATCCTGGTTAACACACAGAGATGAACAAGGTCAAGAACTGGAGAACTGGTACATCAAAAACTGGGCATTAAAATTTTGCAAGTCTCTACTAAATGAACTGTAGTCGAAAACCGAGAAAAAGACCTGTTTCATTAACGTGTAGTGAGAACAATTAGGAGCATATGGGGTCTTTCCTGAAGGAAAGAGTTTGAGAGTGGCCGGGAGTAAGAGTCAGACAATGCTGCAAAGGACTTTTCAGTCTTGCTGCTCTGAGGCGGTATAGCTCTTTGAGGTCAAAGATCACATTCTTTTCTTTCTTCTTTTGTGTCATGATAACTCACAGGTATTCTCTAGATGGTATATTGTTAGCTAGTAGCATCTATCTATCTATCTATCTATCTATCTATCTATCTATCTATCTATCTATTCACTTGCTTAGTTATTTAGCAGACCTGGTGATTGACCCCAAGGTTGGGTATACTCTCTACCACTGAGCTAAACTCAACCCTGTCATCACTTTTGATTTGGAGACAAGGTTTCACCGAGGAGCTCATAATGACTTTGACGTCATTCTGTAGCCCCAACTTTGAATTTGAGATCCTTATGCCTCAGTCTCCTAAACAGGTGGAATTCCAGACCTGTGCCACCTGACTTGGTAGTCCTGTGTTCTCATGTATATCATTATGTTGGAGATTTTCTGAGGTCAGAGTTATCTAAGTGGAGGCCCTTGTCTCCAATGATGTTTTTCAAAACAGTCAAGAGTTTATTTCTAAAATAACATATTCTTTCCAAGAACTAGTAATTTTAGACTAGACAGAATTTAATCCTACAAATAGCTGACTTTTTTTTTCCAGTTTCTCTCTGGTGCTCTGGGTCAAGCTACAATCAACTAACTCAGCTGAAGAGGTGGAGTTTGAATTCCTCTGATACAAAAGGACTGGAGAATCGTATGGTCTGATAGAAGTAACCAGTGAGACACCTTGAGGAGTTTTCATCAGGAGGCACATCTGGACAGGTGAGCTGGGGTGGGGCAGGCAGGCCTTACAGCTGCTCTGATGAATGGGATTTTTCATAGTCCATTAAATAGAAGACCATTGGCATTCACCTGATTTAACACCGATTCGAAAAGTCTGCTCTGTGGACCCATTTTCTGCTTAGCCTACTCACAAACTAAATGTCCCCGGTATACCAGTCATCAGAACTGGGGCTGCCTGGACACATGTAAATAGCAGCGTCCAGAAAGAGACCGTTTCACATGATATGATTGTATTTCTCTGGTGATATTGAGTTTCCTGTATGTCTAGTGAAGAAAAAAATATTGAAGGCTCATTCAATATACATGTTGATTTTTTAAATTGTCTTAATGTCATCAACATGTAGGGAACACATGCTCGGACTCTGTGCATAAAATACATAGTAAATTGTGATGTTTAACCTTCTGAAATCAAAACCATTCAAATGGCTCAAGGAGACAGACAATGAGATGGCTGCCAATTCTTGACAACAGAAGGAATGAAAAATTAAGTGTTATAATTTCTGCTGCTAAAACAATGCTTTTCGAACATCAGTTAAAGTATTACCCACAATAAATTAATCTCTGTGACGGCATGTGCAAAGAAGCTGATTTTCACAAACTGTTAACCAGTCCCAAAACTCTCCAATTCCTCTGAGTAGTTTATGTTGCATTTTCTATGTTACATTGCATAATCTTATTTACTCATCGAATTACTAATTCAGGAGTAGTACTGACTGAAGCAGTACAATTGATGCTGTAAAGGACTTATTAATAAACCTACTTAGAAACTCTTGTAACATAGACTATATCTAATTGCTACTGCGACATTTAACTTACGAAAATAATTTGTTCTATAATTTTCTTTAGTAGAAAGACTGTCGTTTCTAAGTCAAACTAAACAGGCAGGGTGGCATGTATGTTGTCTAGGCCAGGAGTGATGGGCTGTTGATCACTACCTGGGAGGCTGAAGGAGGATTGAAAATTCCAGTCCTGCTTGGGCTCCAGAGTGAGTTACGCCCTAACTCTGCAATGGTAGGACTCAGCCACAAAATAAAAGGCAAAACAAGAGACAGAGATATAGCACAATAGTGAGATCCTTGGGGTTATTCTCCAGCTCTGAATAAAGAGGGATCTATTTCTAGGTCTCGGATATCTTCATTCTGAAGTCATTTAGAGGTTGCTTTCATCAAAACTCGCTTGCTATGATATGATCATTATTGATTCTCTTTCTTTCCTCTTTCCTCATTCATTTACCTTTGAAGCAAGTTCTCCTGGCTCTTTCTTTTCTAGAAACCCGGGGACCTTCTTAATCTCAGGAAGTTCAAAGCTCCATATGTACTGCAGCACCAGCAGCAGATTGGCATAGACAACCATGAAAGGAGAGCTGATCATGGCATATTTCCTCCTGTTGCGAATCATCCAGAGAGTGCATGACCAAATCAACAGCACGAACGTCAGCCAGCTGTGGTAGGTGATGCTCCATGCCTGCAGAGCCATGGGGACATAGGACAGCAGCTGTCAGTACAACACACTCAGGGGAGTTCAATGTTATCTGTGCAGAAAAGACATTTAGACAGGAGAGACTTGTAGGTGGATAATGGAGAGATTCCCAGCCTTTTGTGAGGGAAGGAAGAGTGGGAGTAGAGATGGCTGAGCATGGCATTGGCTTTGTGCTTCCTTTAGGGGAGAGTCAAAGGCCTTTGACTCCCAATACTATTTTGCAGTATTAAAGCAGATTTATTCTCCTCCAGTATTTGGAGTCAGTGGTTAGTTATGGTCATGATGAATGTGGGCTATAGCTGGGTGAGAAACAGGAATTTTGAGGATCAGAGATTGAGATTAAGCATTCATTATCAGGCAGACACACATGATAGAAATTAGAAATATTACAAGAAGAAACCACATGTGAGTCATCTAAACACTGAACAAGTTAAGAAAGGTTATTCTGAGCTTCCGTAAGGACAAAATAGTGGCTAGACCTTTCAGACAAATGAAGCATTTGCCTTGTTGCCACTAAGTTCTTAGCGACTAGAAGTGTCTTGTCAACGACAGCTGGCAGAGCAACCTGCCAATCAGGCTCATGGATAATATCAACTCCAGGAAACTTGTTACCTGATCCTCAGTTCTCATCCTGTAGTCCTTTGTGCAAAGGTCCTCTGAAGTCTGTTTTGGATAGGGCTGAGGCTAACTGAAGGCAATCCTATTCCCAAACTGCAGTCTCCACCCTGGCTGAGAGGCTTGGAATATGGACCTCTGGTACCCTGGAGGCTGCTGTGAATACTAACCATCATGGCGATGAGGGCGCAGATGTAACTCTGCTTCATGATAAACTGAAACACGGTGACCATGGCGTGAATTCTCACACTCTTTTTTTCCTCTTGGCTCCCTTCCCCTTCTGAGTCTTCTCTCTTGTCTTCTTCTTCCTCTTTCTTTTCTAGAGAGACAAACGCTTTATATGACTAAGTATGGAGGTAGCTGAGATCCAACACAATGGCAAATTTCCACACTACATCACATGTGTGGTTTGGGCAGGGTCTTCTGGTATAGGAAGTGTCCCTAACTAGTATAGCCTCTAGTAGTCAAACAGAAGCAATGAGTTCTGACTGGTGGGAATAATAACCCAGGCATGCTGAAAAGAAAATCTCCGCTGATGAGAGTAGTTTTCTCTGGTATTTCCATCCTCTGGTCTTCATGACTTTGATTTTCCCCTTGAATAGAACACTCTTGACTAGATGGACTGCCAGTTCTGAGATTCGGGGTTTGTGGGTTTGTTTTGTTTTTGTTTTTGTTTTGTTTTTTGGTGCTAGGGAATGGGACCCAGGGCTCAATGTAACCCAGGTAAATGTCTATCACTGGAGCTGCACCCAACTCAGATTCCGTTTTAAAGGAGTGTGGTTTTCAACTCAGGCATCTTCTCTCAACCAACAACCATCTTGCTTTTAGAGAAGAGTCAACTACCATAACTTCCCGAGAGACTGAGGTAGCCCAGAGCTGATTGTGTCAGGTTGGCCATCAGTTGGCAGGAGTCTCAGGTCAGCTAGCAGCCTCACAGTGGGATTAAAAGAAGATTCTGGCCCAGGCAAGCCTCCAGAGCAGATGGTAGGCTCAGGCATAATAATGAAAAGAAGCTGACTGGCTCTCAAGTCAGAAAAGCCATCTTTATCATCACACCCAGACACCTGACCCAGAGGACTGTGTAGTACCAACTATTAATCTATGTCAGTAAATGTGGTCTCTTTGACTTTTTTGCTTAAATTAACTGTAATTCATATAAATAAGGAAGAGTTAGTTAGCACCGTGTGTGTGTGTTATGGTGTGTGTATGTTGTGGTGTGTGTGTGTTATGGTGTGTGTATGTTGTGGTGTGTGTGTGTGTTATGGTGTGTGTGTGTTATGGTGTGTGTGTGTTACAGTGTGTGTCTGTGTGTGGTATAGATTAAGGTCACTTCTCTAGCTGGACCTTCACAGTACTAATTTCTCATTATTAGCTCTTCCACTCTGTGATCCTTCCTAGTGTCGGCCATGTGCTCCTGGAACCTGAGTTTGTATTCCTGGGGAGACTTTGGCCCTGACCAGGTTTCTCCCTTACTGAATGCTTCTGATTTCAAGGTTTTTTCTGTACATTGTTGAGCTACTCTGCTGCCCAGGTGCCAGCATATAGAGACACTTGCTCTGGGTGACCAGGAGAGCGTTTGTGGACACCAAACAGCCTGCTCAGTAGAGTCTTCTATAACTGGCCTCTTACCACTGCTCTAATGGGTATTTAAGGTAGACGTTTCCTGTGATCTCTACCCTCTCACTGTGCAGGCAACCTCTGTCCCCCTTCCTCTGTACCCCACCTTTAAACTCTGTTACTAGGTACTGTGCCAATTTTCTGAGCATTCTCTCTTTTATGGCATGGCTCCCCTCACCAGGGGTGGATGAAATCACCCAGTCTTCTCTTATTGACTTAAAATCATCTTCTTTTAAAATTTTTCTTAAAATATTATCCAGAAAACTATTGACCTTCAAATTTACTAATAGAAAACCCAGCATACAGATGCATAGGTGGGCAGATACACACACACACACACACACACACACACACACACACACACACACACAATGTTTAATACCATAAAAAGTTAACATGTTGCCAGATGAAGTTACTCATGCTTGCAATCCCAGCATTTGGCAGGCACAAGCAATAGAATTACTGTAAGTCTGAGGCCAACCTGGTCTACACCTAGGCCAGACATGGCTGGCTACACAGCAAGAACATGTTTTGTGAAAGTTGTCACTCAAATTCTTCTCACTTTTTTATTTTTCAGCATTTGTTCCCCTCATGCCACAAGAACCAAACATGAATAAAACCATGCTGCTGTATATTAGAAGAAAATCTCTAAGGAAATAGCCTTAATTTTACTGATTATGGATGCCAACATTTCTATTTAAAAACAGGGGCTGACTGGTAAAGAACCAAATCATACATGAAGCAACAGGAAGTGGCACCAATTTTATGAATGAAAGAGGAGGAGCGTACACCTGAGTGAATCTGCTCACTTCACGGGGCATTACCTGAGGACTCCTCTGAGGGTTCCCACCGGTACTGAGGAGTTGTGTACAGGTCCGCCTTGGCGGGGCCATTCTCTACGGGCAGACTTGGGTGGATCGTGTGGTAGTCCACGGGGTTGCCATTCACGGTCACCAGCAGGCCCTGCCAGGGGAGCAGGAAAGGGGACAGCAGTGATTGCAGTCTGGCCTCTCTGTAAGCACACCTCTTCCCTCCCAAAGTCTATGCATAACCCAGGATGAAAAGCTGATTAGAGGCTGAACCCTTTAATAAATTTCCAAATAATCAAGATGGATCTTATAAGCTTTCTCCAAATTTGGTCTCCACAGACTAGTGATAGTAAAATGCTTTCTGAACTCCTGCTACAAACCACTCGACAGACTCTGTCCAAATGATAAATACAAACTCCAGAGAAAGGTTTGTGGAGCCCTTGCAGATCAAGGTCTCCTCTCTCTACTGAAACCTTCCAGCTATTTGGCTATGTATACAGGTCCTCCATACCGTTCCTGGGAATCTACCCTGCTCTTGTTCCAGATCTCACTCACTTTGCACAGGGCTACCCAAATGCTCTGCAGGTCTTAGGTGAGACATCCCAACTTCAGGGCTGCAGTACATTAAATGCAAATCCCTGAGTGTTCTTTTCCTCCCCCCTCTCTGACATTATGGATTCGAGATAAACATAAACATACATACAAGTTCCCATAATTAGCACAACTACAGATGACCATGTTTTAAAGACAAATCAATAGAGCTAGTGATGATAACTCGGTCAGTAAGGTACTTGCTTTTTAAGAACCAAGAACGGGGACCTGGATTTGACTCCTGCAATGTACTCAAAGAAAGCCAGCCATGATGGCATGCCTTTGTAGTCTCAGAGCTCAGGCAACAGCGACAGGCTCACTGGCAAGCTAACATAGGCTAAAGAAAGTTCCAGGCTAGTAAGAGACAATGTTTAAAAAATAACAGTTCCTGAGGAATGGCACCCAGGGTTGTCCTCTGGTCTCTGTACTTTCACACACACATGTACACATTTAATTATACAACATATGAACATATGTGTGCACCCCACATAAATATATGCATGTGCACACACACACACATACACACACACACACACACAGGACAATGCTACAAACAGGGCTTTCCTAAAGTATAAATCTGTTTTGTATGTTATATTCCATCTCATACTTTAGACAGATTTTTAGAGTAGTAAAGCCAATAAAATTTCTGCAAAAAAGAATTGAAAAAATTTACAGGGAATTTACAGATCACTCAAATGGATGTAACTCCACTTGTTACTTTGAAGTCACTTACATAAGCATAAATGACAATTCTAAGGGTATACTAACATCAGATGGTTTGTAGTCATCTTGGGTCATGGATAAAAGCTGCAAAAAGCAAGGCAGGACAGCATGTTAATTGATAAGCTAGAAGCCGTTTGAAGTACATCTGTATCTGTACACGTTTCTATGCGTAAACCCAGCCTCTAACTAGCTGCATGCTAGTATGTTAGAAGTGCCATGCAAAACACAGCAGACCAGTGCAATGAGCGCCACCGCCCTCTGTTCATTGTCACCATTTCCCAACCCAGATGTGCAAGTATACCCAGATGTGCAAGTATACAACCAAATAAGCCAATCACAAGCCGTGAGATTATAAACACTTTTGTGGACACAGTGAGCTCTGCCCTACAGTGACTTTCTGACACTCTGTGCTTCTCAGCAGGACCTTGCCAGACTTTGTATATGACATGCCGTTCAGACGTCCTGTTCCAACATGCAGAATGTGAAAGGGGAACATAGTTCAGGGTGTCTATTCAAGAAAACTAACATCGTCATGTGTTGTTTGATGTCTAGGCACATCCTGAGGACTGCTTCATTAGGCAATCTCACTTTGGTGTGATCCTATACATACACTAAGCTCAAAGGCACAGCCTGGTCCACTCTCAGGTTGTAAGGCATAGCTTACCATTCCTAAACTACAAACTTCACAGCATGCTACTGCACTGAAGACTACCACCCAGTGGAAACAGAAAGATCATTTATACACCTAAAAACAGAAAAGCTGCTGCAAAAATATGGTATAAGGGACGCTTGCTATGAACAGAGCCTGGAGGACCAGAGACAGTTCTGAGGGAGTCAGCAAGGAGCATCAGTGGATGTGATGGCCAGGCATGTGATTGCACCTGCTGTGGAATCTATAAACATTGTACATTTAGCACGCACTAGGGAGATTTCAACAGTGTGACCTTAATATATGAACCATGATTTTTGCTGTGATACTGTCATACTATGTCACAGGTTGTAAGAATTTCTGAGGTCATTGGAATCTTAGGGAACCAATGTCCAGTATGTGGACCATTATCATGTTGTGTCTGACTCCTGCTCATCCTGGTCCATCAAGAATGTTCTCAGGCCCGGCAGTGGTGGCGCACATCTTTAATCCCAGCACTTGGGAGGCAGAGGCAGGTGGATTTCTGAGTTCGAGGCCAGCCTGGTCTACAGGGTGAGTTCCAGGACAGCCAGGGCTATACAGAGAAACCTTGTCTCGAAAAACAACAAAAAAGAGAATGTTCTCAGGAGAAACTGGCTTTTATTTTGTTTGCTGTGTAGGCCCCACATTGGTTGTGGTGATGATTGTAGTGGTGGCGATGCTCGAGGGGTGGAGATGGGGATGTGGTGGTGGTAGTGTAAAGTTACTGCTGTTATTGGGTCTTAATTATGTTTGGGGTCCCAGCTTTGCTTTGCACACGGGCACCGTGGCTTCTTAGCCATTAGGCAAAGATCTTCAACATCTCAACAGAAATAATTGTAACAATTTTTTTCCCCTGACAGGGTCTTGGAACCTTCAGAGCTCCATGGGACAGAGTTTGCACATGGTTGAACTATCCTATCACTATAGTTGGTGAACTGGGCTGACCTGGTGGGACACGGGAAAACGCTCAGGTATCTCAGACATGATGTCTGTCTCATGGTGCACCATCTGTGCTGTAAGGTATTTCCTCTATCCTATGACATACCCTACCTGCCCCACAGTTCAGTCCTTCCTCACAGTAGCTTCCTCCAGTCCCCTCAGCACAAGACCGTGGCACTGAGGCCATAGGTATGTATATTGTCTTGAAGAAACTTGTCTGCCATTGAATGTATCAGGGTCTCCCTCTCAATTCTCTAAAATGCTGGGTGTGACTTGCTGGCTCCATCCAAGAAAAGAAAATTTGTTTCAATGGCTTTGCAAACAGGCTCCTAAGTCCATGTAGCACCAGCCAGAATGAATTCAAGCTGACGGGCAATAGTGGTCTATTACATATAACTCATGAGAGCCAACACTCTCCCTGTCAGAGCCTAAAAAACCGAAAAGCCTATAACCACATTCTGGCAGAGCCTGGATCTTCCCCAGTCAGTTACAGAACTACCACTGTGAGTCATGGAGTCACTCAATACAGTGAACAGCTCTGCTGCAGTGTAGTCCACCTTGAAACTATCCTCTCTCAGAGAAGTGCCAACAGTTTATTTACTAATTCTTGTATTAAGTATTTTAAATTAAAAAAAAAAATCAGGATTTTTTTTTTCAAAGTGATTGATATATAAAATTGTTCTCCTCTGGGGTCTTGTGGGAGCAGGTACTTCCTTCAAGAGCCCCAGGGTTGGCTGTGTCAGAGGGTTCTGGAAGTAGCCACCTAAAGCAAATTACTTCTATAAGTCAGAAGCAACATGATCTGACCCTTGGTACTAAACCCCACATTCAACAACACAATACAGACATGAAAAACTAAATGGGGAGGCGAGCATTCTTTTTCTGTGCCTTACTTTTCTCTCATCTGTTGGGTACTGGGTTGCATACCACAGGCTCCGCCTCCTCTCTGCTGTGTTCTGATTGGAACTGCAATCCAGGATGCCCTCATCTTCCTTTGACATCTCCTCCTGCACCTGAAACACAGAATTATGGGAGCAGGGGTGCTCCCCAAAGCAGATCCACAAACCATGGCACTTGGTCTCATCTGTTCAAAGTAAGGGTATGGCATAGATGGGATTTGATCAATACTCTCCTAAAATAACTCAATACTGTCAGGTACGTCATATAAACACCACTATGGAACGTCACCTGATTCTCTTAGTTTCCCATGTTACAGATGTTATGCACACATGGCTTCTCCATGTGTATTCTAAACTGCACCAGAAAATAGCAACGTAACTGGTTCTCAGGGCAAGCACTTCTAAAAGAGTACACAGTTAGTAGTATAAGCCTCTCACTGGCGAATCTTTCATTAAAACTTTTTTTTTTTTAATGCTAGGATTTTGCAACATAGCCCAGGCTGGCCTAAAATTCACAATTCTCCTGACTTAGCGGAGTACCGGAGTGCAGGATCACAGACATGCCTCACCATACACAACAAGGTGATATTTAGTAAAATGCAGTTTCTCTGGAGCTCTCCCAGTAGTCATGAGGCACAGAATCCACGGAGTGAACTCAGATGTCTTTCCAACAAAGGTGCTCCCATAAAAAGGGAATTAGTTAGAGTAGAAAGTATGGACCTGGGTTCACTGCCCAATCTTGGTTCTAGTGTGCAGCAGAGCAACCAAGGGAAACACCCTACCTCCCAGAGGCCAGGTAGCAGCCAACTATATGCATAGTCCCAACTTACAATGAGTCAACATCACTATTCTTCACGTCTCAATGACTGGAAGTGATAAGCATTCAGTAGAAATGGTGCTTTAACTCAGATAATCTGCTGTTAAGGGTGAACACTCCTGCGAATGTTGTTTTTAACATTCAATGTACTATAAGTGGCAGATGATATTTAACACTATTCTAAAGTAGCCTTTGCAATAGATGACTTTGGCAACTGCAGGCTGAGTATGTTTAAAGTAGATTATGATTGGTTATGATTGTCAGCAGCTCAGGAGCATTATAAATGCATTCTTGACTAAAGAGTATTTTCAAGTGATGCTGGGTTTACTGGGAAATAACCTTGTTGTGTGATGAGGAACGGCCTTAACTCTTGATACTATCTCTTCCTTTTCCTATCCATGTCCCATACATATATGGTAAACTTTCACTTCTGCACTCACATGTGATGGCTGGCATTCTTCACCGAATATGCCAGAGCTTCTGAAACTATGGTGGGAATTGCCTCTTGTCTTCTCATATTGCCTCAGTAATAAACTTTTCTGCTTCAGCCTATTTAAATTGCAGAATGAAATGCTTCATATCTAAGGGCCGTGTTTCATTTGCCCCTACAGGAACTGGCCTTAACCCTATTGTTGCCTGCAGAGCCTATAGCTCAGATTGCCTTCCCAGCTGTCTCTACCTCCCCAGCTCCAGAGACGTCCATGACGTTAATGCTAGAACATTACACAAGCCTGAAGAAATCACAGAGCAGTCACCAAGCTACTGCATTACCTGGAGGGCTATATGGAATGCCTCGGGGAAAGCTAAGCACACCAGGAATTCTTAGAACTTGAAGGTCTTAAATTCTGTAATGTACATGACATTATTCAGAAGTAGTTCTTGTTATACATTTTAAGTTGTGGAGGAAGCTAACATAATACAAATCTTAAAGTATTTTATTAGTGTGGCCAATTTTAAAAAGGAACTGGAGAAAGGTATAACACAAGATTTGTTCCTTCTGACCTCACAGATACAATTTGTTACGTTGTATCCATCAATTGTGTCCCAACTTGAAGACACCAACACAAAGGAAACTAACAAGGACGAGATCTGAGTTACTGGTACCCTCCATGAGAGACACGGAAACAAAGTGCCATGCAGGAAGGAGATAGATTCTCGCTTCTTTCTGCAGATGGTAGATCTGCCAGGGATAGAAGGTGGCACCTGTCTCATCCAGTTTCATTGACACTGTTTAATTTGGATTGCATTTACTCTTGGGGGGAGCTGTTTTTTGTTTGTTTATTTATTTATTTGTTGGTTGGTTGGTTTTCCTTGTAGAACGCATAGCTTTAATGAGTATGGGCTTGTCTAGTGTTATCTGACTTCCTATTGGCCCCCAAGTTAGTACATTAAACTCTTGGCCTTCAAGATGTGTCTCCTGAAACTGGTAACATGTGGTTCTAGCCCATTCAGTGAGAATGAAAGCAGGAAAGAGAAAAGAGAAAACTGCTTTCGGGCCCAAAGCTACCAGCATTTCCAATGAGGTTGCATCTTGGGCTGGGGTTCAGCAGGCATGAACAGTGACCCTGTAGATGGAAATGAGAAAGGCACCTCTAATGTGGGTCAACATTGCCCGTACATCTAGGAGACGAGTGGACAGAAGACAGAGAAGAAAAGAAAAACACACAAGCATCGGTCTTCCTGTTCAAAGTGTCATAGCCTTGTTGGTATTCCTATAGGGAACAAGCTAGTGTCTGTCCCATGTGCTTGAGTGGAGTGTCCCAGTTCCCATGCCTCACAGTAGAAGCCATGGGCACCAGTGGGAGTTGAGCTTTTATGACAACGTCTAACCTCAGAGGCCAGAGTGTCAGAGAACACAGAGACACAGGGTTGTATGGTCTTAGAGACTAACACTGCTATCAAAGATGGGCTTGAATCCAATGTGAACCCTTCAGTATGTGATGCCAGAACATGTATCTCTCATGCTTCATTTCTCTAACCTATGAGACAAGCACAATATACATTTTTTTATTTTAGTTATTTAATGGGTGAAAAGTAGGACACACAAAAATAGCCAGCATACTGTGTGTTGGCTTAGTGAGTGCCAAATAAAACCTAATCTTCCATTGTTATTACTAACTGCCACTTGTAGCAGCTCACACAGGTGCCAGTGGGGAGCTGGCTGCATCTGTGCAGATAGAATTTGCATTCACTCAGTACTTGCAGAACTATACCAATGTGGGTAAAACACTACCATTTTGCTGAAATCATAACTCCCAGAGATTCTAGGTACTTTGAAGATAAGATCAGGACACATTTCCAGAACCTTACTAGAGGCTCTTGCAGCCAGATGCGGATCAACGTGGCCAGCGTGTAGTACATCACCAGCAGGAGAATGGGGTTGGCATGGTGATACCAGGACAGGTCTGGGTTTACTATGATCTTCCAGGTGCTGGAGCAGTCTGTTTGGATAACAGACTTGATCCCAAACAACCTATTCAAAAACAAAGAAATGTGGATAGCTGCAGTCAACTGTGACAGGTCAACACATCCAAGAGTAGATACATAGCTACACGATTGCATAATATATACTGAGACATATAATATACATGCACAGTTATGGGTTAGAGTATAGGAGGGAGAAGAGAAATCCTGAAGGACTCAGGATTTTGCCAGGTGGAGCAACTGGGCTGGGAAGAGGCTCAGACATGATAAAGAGACATCAACGTCTCCATCTCTCTACTTGATATCACCAAGTCTCATGTCTCACTTTATCTCTTTAGTACCCTCAGGGCTTCTCATGTCTCCAAAGTATTTTCCTTCTTCCCCACAACAATTTTATGTGTATCACAATCTGAATTTTTATTACTGTTACTTCATTGGCTCGTTTCCCTGCCAGTTAAATTTTAAGTTCTTCTGAACAGGGAATGTATCTACTCATCCCACCTTCTGGACATGCCTAGCATAGAGAAGGGTTTATATGCAAGCATATTTGATTGGATGAAGTACTCCAAGAATTAGGTATTCACAGTTAGGGAGAAGTAGAGACTAAAGAATGGTAACATTCCTTCTAATAAAGAAAGGGAATTGGAGAGATGGCTCAGTGGTTGAGAGCACTGACTGTTCTTCCAGAGGACTTGGGTTCAATTCCCAGCACCCACTCCTAACTGTCTGTAACTCCAGCTCCAGGGGATTCGATGTCCTCCTCTGGCTTCCATGGGCATTGAATGCATATGGTATAAAACCATCCATACAAACACAACTTCAAAGGGGGTGGGGAGAAGAACGGAGGGAGGAGTGAAAATATAGCTCCTGAGAAATGCTTCTGTTGCTTAGAGCTTTTAGCCACAGGATCTCCATATTGATTCAAAATGTAGATTGCACTAAGTCTTCACACAGCTTTTAGAAATTTATATTTTAGTTGAAAACCAGCCCTATCAAAATCATGGAATTATTGAAATGCCAAATATGAGACAATATATGAGTGAGCCCAACTAAATAAGCAAATATTTCATTTCAGGTCAGACTTGGCATGAATTCTAGTATTATGGGAGCAAATATTGAACTTGGTCAGAGTTCTACAGCTCAGACATGAAAGCTAAATATTATATAGTAGAATTTCTGTGAAATTTATCTCTGTCAAATTTCATTTATGGGTAATTTGAGTTTTTCAAAGCTTGGTAATTAATGACTTACTTTGAAAGAGGAATTTACAATGCTTGTTAAAATTAGAAATGGTTTATTTTAAAAGCTAATTTCTACCATGTATCCTGAATGTTCCTGATTACATAATGGGAAAGTGTGCAAAATATAACTTGTTCAGAAATGTTGAAAATGTGACATATTAAGAAATCCATTTGCCATGCAGTTTTCTTTTAAAAAGATGCTACTAAATGGTTAAGTTTTGCCATGTAGAAGAGCTTCACCTCTTTCTATTGTCTGTGCTGATGCTTTTAAAACATTTGTTTATTTTATGTGTAAGGTGCTTTGCCTGTATTCATGCCTGATACCAAGAGAGGACAAAATAGGGGTTTGGATTCCCTGGGATTGAAGTTACAGACAGTTGTGAAGCATCATATTAGAGCTCAGTATCAAAATGGGGTCCTCTTAACCAATGAGCCACCAGCCCCCTGATTTTACTGTTTCTAACAGAAATTGTTACCCTTTCCTCCCTCCCCTCCCTTTCCTCCTCCTCCTCCTTCTCTTCCCCCTTCTTTCTTTTCCTTCTTTTTTCAAATAGGTTTCACTATATAGCCTTGGATGACCTGGAACTCCCTACATAGACTGGCCTTGAAAACAGAAATTCACCTGCCTCAGTCTCCCACCTTCCCAGAATATGTCCTTTCACGTGAATTAGCATACCCCACCCTGGTGAAAGACCGTCAAACATCACCCATTCCTCTCTTATAAAACTGACTGGTGCTGTGTTTTCTATAACCGTGAGGGGCAGTGTACGTGCATTGCTGAAGTTGGATTTAAAAAAAAAGAAAGGCAAAAGCAAACTACACCTCTTCAGTTTCGCAGACGCAAAAGGAATCAGCAGCTCCTATAACAAAGTTGCTTCATTATAGATCTTTTCTTAAGCTCAGTAAGAAATTTGTGTTGAAATTAGGTTTTAAATCAAAACATATTGAAAGATCATTCTGTATTATATTAATATGTACAATTCATACATATTAATTAAGAGAAAAAGAATATGTGTATAAAGAAATGTTTGAATACTTTATCCTGTACAATTAACATGTGTCAATTGAAGGCAAAACCAAATGTATAAAGATCAAAGGAGGATGAAGTACTTTTCTCCATTTAGAACCCTAAAACTTACTGAAAACGTTTTTGTAGCCCTAGATGACAACACTGATTTCTGTACAGAGTACACGGAAAGAAGAGCTCTTCCGATAACCTGGCTACCTTGGGGTTAATCTGAGAAGGACCTCTCAATTTCTGAGGCCCCACCCTTCAACGAGAAGAGGCCTCAGCATCCTTAGCTTAGACCTAGTTTTGCTCCATCAGAAATTCAAGAGGATCTCTCCACAGGTAATCACAAAAAACCAAAACCAAAACCAAAACAAAACACTTCATACCATAACCAGTATATTCCCAACAGTACTGTGACTTATTGCAGTCTGAATTTGCCCATTTTCACACCAATGCTGAAGACTTGCAGTTTGATTTGCAGCACATAGGCCTCACCAAATGATCAGAAGATGTTGAGATTTGGTCTATTGCTATGTATTGCAATGCTAAATTCCATGCCTGAAGGTCTAGGCCTACCAGTGACTTCTCATGGTTACGAGCTTTGTTCTGCAAACCTTGTTCCTTGATTTAAAACTATTGGTTAAATACAATTGCCTACAGCCAATTACTGGAAGGATTAGAGGTAGGTGGGTTTGGAGTGAGCAGGATAGAGGACACAGAGAAGGAGGAAGCCACTATGAGGGGAGAGGAACCATGAGTACATGGCCAGGAGAAACAGCAAGTATCTAGGGTACACTGCTGGGGAAGTAGCCAAGCCTGCAGTTAGAAGCCAAATAATGTAACCATAGTCTGAGTCTCATTTATTTGTAAGCTAGTTGGGGATAAGCTTAAATTGTTGATATTACAAGAAGCTACCAAATGGTTTCTCTTACTGTTCTCCTCACTATGATAAAACCATACAGAAGCAACTCATGGCACAAAGGGTTTATTGTAGGTTATGTTTCAGAGTATGCACACTTTCATGTTGGGAATGCAAGCCGAAGGAGGGCATGGAGGGCTACCCCTTCATATCAAAGTGGATAAAGAACAGTGGGCCTCAGCCAGAAGTGGACCTGGGACAGAACTCTTACTTCTAGTGGTCACATGTCCTAATGGTTCTATAACTTCTTACAATAATGCCACCAGCTGGAGACCAAATATTTAAACATATGAGTCTTTTAGGGCCATATCAAATTCAAGCTACAAAATATGGCTACAGACTATCCATTAATTGTCCATTACTAGAATATCTTTTTAAACAAAATCAATAGTGTAAAACCTATTCTCTCTCTCTCTCTCTCTCATACACACACACACACACACACACACGGACACATGGACACACAGACACACACACACAACAGTATGCTGTAGTAAATGTTTGCATGTTAGATGGACTTTTGTAGTTGAAATTTTACATCCTTTTTAGTGCTGGAATTCTAGAAGTCTATGCAGTATCCAGCCATTGGATTATCTGCTCAGCTTTTCCTTTTCCAGGGTTCATCTAGTCACTGACAATCAAAAGAAAAGTGTCTGCACAGAACATGCATTCAGCGACTCAGTCGGGTGCTCCATAGTTGTCTCAGGATTACTATTGCTGTGATGAAACACCATGACCAAGATCAAGTTGGGGAGGAAAGGGTTTATCTTTGGCTTGCACTTCCAGACCACTGTTCATCATTGAAGGAAGTCAGGACAGGAACTCAAGCAGGTCAGGAACTTGGAGGCAGGAGCTGACGCAGAGGTCATGGAGAGGTGCTGCCTACTGTCTTGCTCCCCATGACTTGCTCAGCCTGCTTTCTTATAGAACCCAGGACTACCAACCCATGGTGGAACCACTCACAATGGGCTGAGGCCCTCCTCCACTGATTACTAATTAAGAAAATGCCCTACAGGTTTGCCTTCAGCCTGATCTTATAGAAGCATTTTCTTTATTGAGGTTCTCTTCCCTCAAATGATTTTAGTTTGTGTCAAGAGTTTACACTGAAATGAGATTAACGACAAGCTTCTAGAGTTTGTTTCCAGAGCTGTCCCAGAGGACATCAAGCTTGTACTCTGTACTGTGACTAAATGGTCAGTAAGAAAACACTGCATATTAGGACATTACACTGATACCAGGGATGTCATGTAATCTTTACATCTTTTCACCGTTTCCATGCTTAACTTGTTGAAACGCTGTTTTGAACACATGGGTCAGTGCTCATCTGCCACATTGAACGGCTGTGACTTGGGGAATGCTCAGGTCCCAGTAAGGCTGGGTTGGGAAGTCTCTTATTAATAATGCCTTCCTCTCCATCCTTCACCTCCAGTTGCCTTGTTCCAAGTGATTAACTACAATTTTAATTCCTTTTTATTTATGATAACAAGGGCAGAGAACGTTGTAATGAAATAGTTATTAATTTAGCAAACAGTAGGAGAATTCAGCAGTGTAAACAACATTTTTTTGGTGAAAAGAAACTCTACTTATGGAGGCTGCATGTCATTTAGATATTACTGATTCTACAAAAGTCCCACTTAGGCATTGTGTTCAGGAATCTTCACAATGCAGAGGAGTCCTTCAGTCAGTCTGTGCTCTCTGGACTCACTCTCCCCAGTGTCCTGGCTATGATCCATTTATTATGGTTATTGTATATGTATAATGCAAATCTCAACATGAAATAGAAAGCCATTCCCCAGTAAGTAAATAATACCTTGCCATGCTTACTGGGCAGCTGACATTAAGGCTTATCAATCTACTCCAAACCATGTCTATGAGCTGCAAAGAACACATATTGTCACTGATACCTACCTTACCTCTCCAACCTCTACCTAACACCCTTCCCTAGTTTTCTTGCCAAGACATGGCTTACTCAAAGTCATATATTACATTGAGAAAAACATCAAGAACTAGAAAGCATATCATTTGAAAACTATGGTTCATCTGTTGTTAATCTCTGGCCTTTATTGGTCATTTCTAGATTAAATGATGTCATATACAGAGAGGGAAATCACAGGATCTGTCATATAATATGTGATCCAAAAAATCCTGGCTACTGCTGTTTTGTTATTGCTGTGAAGTATGACATCAGCTTGGCTTATGCTAGCACTGGCAAGAGAGAGTCTCTATTGGCCCCATTTAAAATGAATTTGAACTACAGTCCCTCACAGAGGGATGTACGTGTCTCCATACATGTCTCTTCATAATCTCTTCAGAGACACTGGGATGTGGCACTCAGTGGGAAGTTTGGGATGGTGTATAGAATTATGAGTGCTGGAATCATGTTTTACTGGTAATATCAGGCTGTTCACCAAAATACATTTCTTTCACCTTGGCAATACATTCGAGGAAAGGTCAAAGAGCCACAGAGTACTTGCAGCTGTGGACAGATTTCAGCCAAACATAATCTCTTCTGCTGCTGCCTGAGAGCACTGCCATTCCTTCAGAGTTTGTATGTCCATTTTTTACATTAAGCAAGTAAGTATTCTGCACAGAAATGTCTTACAGCTTTCCATGCAAAGAGGAAAGGGACCTAGAGAGAGCATTCCATCTCATGGACAGATGGAACCTGAGGACTGGTGCTGTGGCAAAGCTTGACTTCAATAATTCAGTGACAGTTATCCAAGTCTAGAGCAGGGACCAGCTTGGCACTCAGGATTCCTCTCAGTGCAAAGCAGAAGCCCCAGGAATTCTCTCAGCTGTACCCATTTTTTTTTTTTTTTGATCCAGTCTGCAGAGATCTCCACCATCTTTGAAATGCCTGGCTAAGTGTCAGAACCATCAGGGAGTTTAGAAGCAGAGGTGGCAGGGGCATGCCTGGGGGGGGGGGGGTACTGTCAAAACCTCCTCAATCCAAAATTTCTGTGGTACAACAAAAGGCCAAATATTGAATTGCTGGTGAGTGCTGCAGAATTGATTTGTATTTTAAATGAAAATCAAGGATTCGGTGTTAGAAACGCAGTGACTACTGAGACATTCACAGAAAGCAGCGACATGTGTTCGTCCAGCCATCTATGAAGTTTTCTCCATTGTGTGCAAATAGCCTCGTCGGAACCAGAGTGGAAACACTTTTAAGGAATCTTACCAGAAAAATCCCCTCAAGTTCCACGGCATTCCTTGGATCTGAGCACAGTTCTGCCTTTCACACTTGAGCTTCTGGTACTTTGGTCTCCCACTCCTCCCCTCCCGGTTACACTATATTGCATCATCCAGAAAACACAGCCAAGACTTGGCCTTCCTGTTTCATTAGTCTCTTACTTAAACTTTAGACATGTTTCCATGTGTGTGTGAGAAAATGTTAATCTGACAGATTTCACACTACACTGTTTTTTTAAGCTTGGAAAAACTTTACACGGAGTCCCCCGGGCTCTGCATTATTCCTTTGAAGTTTTGAAAGGCACATACATGTTCACTATTCTCCAATTATCTGTAATTGGGATTTTTTCCCCTATATTCTTGGAACACACTGCTTCGTAATAGCATTCTGTCCAAGGGACAATTTTGTAGCTGGCATAAATATATTCAGGATGATGATTACTATGAACAAACCGAGTCCATTTGGAAATGTCTTCTGGGCGACAATTCTTTCTAGGCATTATTTCTCTGATGTCACATGTAGGACTCACAAGAGAGTGTTTATGCATGGTGAGTAGTTTAAGTCGATGGCTGCTATCCCTTGCCTGGATGGATCTCACCATGGGGAAGACATGAGAAGGGACTGAGAAGCAGGATACTGGGGACCATGTGATCTTCCTTGCTCTTGGGCTATTTCTTGTGATAGTAACTCTTGCATCTTGGAGGAGCACCAGACAAGAGCCGGATCCATAGGCATTTCTGTTACAGGTATCATTCTTCTTAACTGGATATAATGTCAGTATGAGCTTCAGCTTCATATAATGAAGTATGAGCTTCAGGGACTTGTCTCCAAGTCCCTGAGAGCTGATAATCAGTAAAGAAGAGATCATCCACAAGCGTGTGGTGTGCTTCTGCATTTGGATCTGTGTGAGTGCCTCATAACAACCCATGGGGCATCTGGATTATTGCTAGAACACATGTAGCTTTGAGGCTCAGTGACCGGGAAGGTCGCAAGTAGTGAGTCAGTCTGCTGGCTTCAAGTCAGGACCCCACACTAAGAATTGCCAGCAACTCCATACCAACACATTTGAAAACATACACAAGGCAAATTCCTTGAAAGAACTACTAAAACTCAAGGCTTATAGCTATAACAGAAATTAATTTTTTTCTTAAAAAACTCCAATAAAAAAAATTTCAAATTAAAACACAATGCTAATCATCAGAGAAGAGAAAATAATTCTCAAGTCACTTCATGAGCTTCGCATTCTCAATTCACTTTGTGAGGTTACCATTATCCGATACCCACACCAGAAAGAGACAAGCCCATAATACAAAATGATGGAGCAATGCCTATTATGAGCATCATTAAAATGTTGCATACGTTGTGCCTTAAGTTCACAATCATCCTGCCTCAGTATCCTGCATTCTTGGTCTCTAAGAATGCCATACTATGTCTATCTTAAAGCATTTCAAAAAGAAAAACTATATATTTACCACTAGCATACTTAGAGAATATCACTGCTTTTATCATAATGTTGCTTAGCTTTTTGCTTGCTCGTAGTATTTAGAACTCTCAGACACGGACCGCAAAGTGTGAGGTCAGTAGGTTTTTAAAATTGACAATGACCTTTCTTCGAAGTTCATTTCCTCATGTATTACCTTATCCCATCATGACTATCTCTGGGGTAAAGAGTTCAGGAGTTCAGGAAATCTACGCCAGTATGTAACCTTCTAGAATGCATGGTCTTTTCAAAGCCCCAGAGAATCAGATCCCACGGTCAAACTTTGTGGATTCAGGGCCTCAAAACTGCAATGGTTTGTGGGACTCACACTGTGAGTTTGACCTTAGTAGCAAACATTAAAGCTTTCTTTGTTTTTAAACTCAGTATCTGTACATCACCATGCCCCTGAAGTGTATTTTCCTATGAATGCAATGCCCTGACTCCGTCAAGGCTGCAATTTTATGCCTAGTTTGTAAAAAAGATCAAAAGACTCAGAGTACGTGTTCAGGTTCCGACAGGTGCTCTGCCCAGGAAACAGTCAGACCAGGATTCTAGATCCCTAGGTGGTGACCCAAGAGCACTATATTCTTACCGTCACATTCCCAAGACTGTGAGGCCCATTTGATCCTTGATGGAAGAGATGAGAATTGATGGGCAGAAGGTCATGACCTGTGGTCAAGTGTCTGCAGGTGGGTTGCTGTCATAGCTATGGACTGTGTATGAATGAGTTACATAGTCTGACCAACTGAAAGTTTTTCTAGTTGTTACTGCAGAGCATGAGATAGCGTCTCCACAAAATCCTAAAGAGAAACCCTTTCTGAGAGATGCCTCATATAGAAAAAGGCAAATAGAGTTTTGTCCACAGTGTTCCATTCAAGCTTAAGGTCTGGAAGATGTGATGGGAACACAGAGATCACTGGACTGTAGAAACAGCCCAGATAAGATCCAGCAACCTGGTTAGAAGCTGCAGTTGTAGGTGTCATTGCCTGGAGGATACCACATTGCCCTAGGATTGGGGGCTACACCATACCATGTGATCACAAGTTGTGACATATTGTCCAGACAGACTCAGGGGTCCACATGCTTAGATCCCATTGGTGTGTAAGCTTACACACTTCCACTTGCCTTTGAAGAAAGCAATTCATTTTCCTTTGGATCTAACTGTTCATCTTTGAGATGAACACACACAAACATTGTCTGGGACCTATAGACCAAGTCACATAAGCATTAAGATCCTCCCTAAAATGATACCAGTGTTTGATAACAATTGTGCCCCCTGCCAAATTGCCAGTGGAACAATGTCATCCAAGACATGCTGACTCTTGTCACAAAAGGACAAAGAACTATTAGCTGCTTTGGGTTTAAGTGGACATTCTCTAATATTAAAATGAAATACTTTACATTGATTTTCCCCCATTCACTGGGCTCTTTTCACATAAAAGTTTTTGCCAAAATGAAAAATGAGGTGTAACTGAGCGTTTATTTGCTGAATCAGTTTACTGGCCCTCAGACCCCTGGAATGCAACCCAGACATATCTAGTGATGCCAGCTGAAGCTGAAAAAAACCTGGACCTTTTAAGCAAAGCAAATGCCCAGGCTTCTAGTAGAAGAGCAAATAGAATTTCTTCACTTCTGAGTACATGCCACCTTCCTTACAGCAAAAGAGAAAGATGAGCACCGTGAGGCTTTTATTTCTCCTTTCAAATAAAGATATCTTACAGTCACCTCACAAGCGGATAAAGAACACAAATGACACTGAACTTTTAAATGTTTGTCCTTTAACTTTTTTCTTGTTGGTCACAGAGTAAGCTTGCCGTGTTGGCATTCCAGGACTTCTTGTCTCTATGTTTACAATGCTTTAGTGCTGAAATAAACAGGCCTTCCCGTTCATTAACCGTGATTCATTTCTAATCATAACTTATAGGAGCTAGTGGATAAAAGAACAGCATAAGGTATTCTGGGTTCATTTAATAGACTGTGCTATTGTCCTGAGGGTGGCCAGGAATCTTGCCACCACGTTTTCATTTTCCAATTGTAGTTTAGGGTTAACAAAAAAAAAAGTAACAAAGATGAAATCAGGAATCTGAGCAAAGGAACGCAACCTTTCTAGCGAGTCTGTGAACACGCAAGAGAAAGCTTAGAGGTTGAAGTAAAAGCTAGACAAAAACAGGAAGGAAAACCAAGGGCAGCTCCATGCTTTTCATGAGTGGAAATAGGATCCAAAGAGGAGGAGAAATGAAGGCATGGGTTCTGATAATTCAGCTGGAAAGATGGAGGGATGGGTAGACAGACAGACAGAAAGATGGATGATAGAAAGAAGATAGGTAGGTAGGTAGGTAGGTAGATAGATAAGAGGGAAACAGACCGACAGACAGGCAGACAGACAATAGATATCATCTTGCATGGGTGTTATCACTATTCTTTATAATCACTGGGATCACATCCTTGTACCCAGCTCCCACATAAGCTGGTTCTTCAATCAGAAAGCAGTTTTTAAATCTTCTTTTAAGCTTTCAAACGGGCACTCTGGTAGTAATCATCTTTATTTTCCGAAAAATGTAATCAAAATTTTTTGTCACTGGTATGACACACAACTTTCTTGGTTATTATTTGAAAGAGTGAAATCAAGAGTAAAGAAAGAACTGTTTTGAAAGTGGAATTCTGTGAATCGTTGTTTGGTTTCTTCTACTTAGATCTTATGATTTTAGGGTTAATCATGTATTGAAGTGATTCTTAAGAAAAGGCTAATGTCTGGAAGGCATTAAATTTTAATATCTGAAGGATACAACGTAATGGGTCATGATCATCAGGTTAGGAACAAACACTACTTCCCAGGAGTTTACTGTTGCCATGGCTTGTCCGCTGATAAACAGTCTAACTTGCTGCTAGTTGCTGTAAGAGTTGAGAGTAACTAGCTTATGCACAATGCATCTTCTATAATAAAGTATGATCTTAATTCCATGACAGCTTTAAAAAAACCAGTTATGGTACCTGGTGCCACTACTGTTATATTAGCTACAGAATAGCAAATCAGGAGTCAAGTATAGTCCACTACCTGGTCTGCTTCACCTGTGGTTTAATATGGTTTATACTTTGTAAATCTATGGACAAATTAAAAGAAAAATAGTATTTTAAGAAATATTAAAATAATACAAAATTGAAATTTCAGTGTCCTGACACAAAGTTTTGCTAGAACATGGTCCTGTTGGTTCTTTGTATCTAGGTTTGGCTGTTTCACGAGAGGACAACTTCTTCCCATAACCGTAAAAGAGTTTATGGCACATAAAACATGAACTGTCCCTTTTCGGACAAAGTTGATAATCTTTACTTCCCACTATCATCCTCTAGGTGGCAGAAAAGAACCTAAACTTGGAAGAAGGAAAGCTACTGACCGGCAGAGGATGTTTACATTTCCAATTAAGTCATTGCCTAAAATGCCAGCACTTTCAGCAGTACAGAGTATTTTTATATATGTGCAATAAACCAAAAAATTAAATGCTTATAAGAAACCGAAGGATTCATTTAGCTCACTGCTAATGTCTGCACATAAAGTCTAGCATTTGTCCGTTACCACCCAAAACAAATATTATGCAATATGCACCATTAAAGAAACTCCTGAGTTTTAATGTGTCTATATTGCCTGCTTCTCTTATTAAACTGAATTGCAGTTCTTAAGTTTACAGGTTAAGACCATCCGCTGAGCCATTTGGATTTGTCATTATTGGAGTGCCAACATGCATGCTTGTGTGTGTGCCTGTGTGTAGGTCAGGCAACTTGCTCTACAATCCTGGATCCTAGTACTTTTAGCTTTATATATTTTCTATACTCAGTTTGTTATTGTTTCTGCTGCTCGGTTGGTCATTATTTGCTTGGCCTGTAAGAGGTCTGTCTAGCTAGATGCTGGGAAATGTTTTTGTGTCCTCTTTTCAAACCCCACGTCTCTGCTGTCTGCTCCAGACGGCAGCCCCTCCTGTCTCCAAAGCTAGCAGCACCTCTACCCAGAACATGCTCTCTTTCCTTCTGGACTGTGTTGTCAATAAAACCACAGTGCTAGACTGCTCCCCTGCTATGCCAACCCTCTGCTTAATGCACCAACTGGCAAACTAACAAGGTCCTACAAAGGCTGAGAGGGTTAGCAAAGGAATGAGAGCTCCTTCTGACACACTGGTGGTTTCTCCTACCTTGCATAGTAGTCATTGGGCGGGACAGCTTCTTGGAAGAACTGAAACTGGTACAGATAAAGTCCAATCAGGTGCCCAGCTGTGAAGATTGCCAGCAGAACACAGAGGCAGCCGAACAGCAATGGGTCAAAAGTCCGGCACCAGGACCACCAGGTGCACAGACCCAGAAATACGAAGAAGTACACTGCTGAGGTTAAAGATGGCAGCATCATGCCTAGGGAGAAAAACGAAACCATGACAAGGGGACAGGGTGATGCCTGCCACTCAGTGAATTTCCTTTGTGCGCTTTAGCATTCGATCAAGATTTAAATCCTACTACATCTTTCATGAATGGGATTTGGTTTTAACAAAATCCATCAATATCGTCAAAATCATAAATACTTTACCGGTTGTAGGGAAAGTCACACATGAAATGAATAGTGGTCTGAGCACGCTTTAAGACAAGATATTGAAGAAATCCTACCCTCAGCATTTGAAATGAGGAAAATCTTCCTTTCTTACCAGAAGGATTGAACGCACACTTCACTCTTTCCCTTTCCTAACTTGTCCCCCCGACCCCAGAACTACAAGAATATAGGAACACTCATTCCGACTTGTCTTTATACCAATTTGGGTTTTTTTTATTTTTTTCCAAATTTTTCATTCATTAATTATTTTTTTTCACTGACGATTTAACACTTGTGCCTAATGCATACTGACCATTCTCACGGTCAACCCCCCATCTCTGTACTGCTCTCCTCACCCCTTCAAATCTTTCTCACATTCATGTATATTACCTTTTAAGAATTCATTTTTAGGTTTGCATGTAAATGCTTGCATGTGTGCCTCTGTGTGTGTGTGTGTGTGTGTATCCTCACGTGTCTGTAGGCATCTACAGAGTTCAAAAGAAGTCATTGAATTTGGGAATTACAGGAGGTTGTGAGCCACTCCCACCTGATGTGGGGATTCTGTCTTAGGTCCTCTCAAATGCAAGGGCTTTTAACCTTCGAGCCATCTCTCCAGCCCCTTAGCTTTGTTTTATGATCCCCTGAGCTTAACAAGGGCTGTCTGCATGGCCCTGATGTCGGACTTTTTTCCAACTACGATTTATAAAAACATTATATAGTGTGGATGTTGAAGTCTCATTACAAGTTTGTTCTACCTGCTGATGCAATTCATTTACACATGGCTTAAAGCAACTTGGTCATGGAGTTTGAACAGAGTTCTCATTAAAATATTGGCTTTTATTTGCTGAAAAATTCTACTTCACTCTTGTTTTATTTCCCTACTAAAAAGAAGTTATTTCACCTTTGTAACTTCAGTCTGAGTGAGTTCATTTTAAGAAGCTCTCAGTATGGTGGGCAGTGGGAAAGGAGGGGCAGCTTGAGATGACATTATGAAGGAACAAGCAGAATGTGGCCAACATTTAAAGGAAATTACTGTCTGTGGAGGGAGATCGCCATCTAACTTGGGAAGAAAAACTGTATATCTTGGAAAGTTAAATTAAGATTTCAAATATCCCATGATGTAAAAGATAGTGTCGGCCTACATACTCAAATAACTAATTGCCAACAGAGCAGAGTTCAAAGGTCACATAAAATGAGCTCACTTAGATATGGGAAAGACGATGTGACAGAGATTAACAGTCTTTTTGAAAGCCACAAGACCAGAACTTAACAGAAGCAGTGATGCTAGGGCGGTTTCCCATGAGGCTGGCTTCACAGGGGTCAGTGTTATGCTGTGACCCTGGAGTCCATTGCTTCTTCTTTCCTTTTTTACTCCTGTCTTTTACGTGAGTCACGTGGCCTGGGACTATCGCAGGGTGAAGCCCTTTGGGACTCACTCACCCGAGGAGCCCAGCAGGATGGTCACCACGACCTTGCCCGCTGTGGTTATCATATTGCCAATGAACTCCTTAAGCTTGGAGGCGACAGAGGCGAGCCTGCGGAATATTTTTAATTTTGTGCTCTCTTCCAGCTCGCCGTCCATGCCCTCTTCTCCATCCAAGTCCTCTTCATAAATCAGCGCCTCCTCTGAATCCATCTTTTCTCCTCCAGCCTAAAGAAATGAAAACAGAGAATACTGTAATGCATACTTCTATAAAGCCATGGTCCCCAAGCTGCGGGTCAGTCACTGGGGTCAGCTTCACAAATCAGTAAAATGATCAGCCCCAGGTCTTTTGGTATCGAATCCAAGACACTGTGACTCACCTCTACCTCGGGGTCCCAGAGATATGTCACACTCCCTTCCTGTACCCAATCTATTACAGGTAGAAGAAAACTGTCATGGCCATTCACAATCTTGGCTATGGTCCATCTGAATTGTTTTGTTTTGTTTTGTTTTCTTTGTTTTTGTTTGGTTGTTTGATTTTTTTGGCTTGTTCTTTTGTTTGTTTTCCTGTTGTTGTTTTGTTTTGTTTTTAGCTTTGTCTGTTCTGCTGCTGGTTGGTTTTATAGAATCTCAGAAGCAAAGCAGGGCAGAGGTGGGGTGTGGTCATAATGAGAGTGCTGGTGTCTCTCTTCCTTCTTAAGTTTATCTTTGCTGCCCATCACAGGATTCCTTGACCAGGACAGTGGGGTTGGACTGCTTGGACAATGATGCTGTGGCTTTCTGTCAGATCCTTTCAGAGGATGCTATGCTGGCTGGATCTTATAGGATTTGGTACTGTCTCATTAAGGACATAGGGAGAAATACAGACAGCAGAAAAAATTACAAGTCTGCAGGCACTATTTTTTAACTGAAAATGTAAATGGGGTTTTAACTGTTTTTAAAGACTAAACAAGAATTTTTCTTTCTCATTAGAATCATTCCTTAAAGGGGTTGGGAATTTTAAAGGAATCAAACATACAAGCTATGCCCAAAGATGAGGGACACTGTATTTGTCCCTACACTGACGGACTGCATATATTTGGCCTGTATAATTACAGCATCTGGCAAGGGGCTGTGGAGATTCTCAGTCCAGTCTACTCTACACACTTAAGAAGACTGGTGGAAGCCTAGCTTTTCTGATCTTCATGCCACAGGTCCTTTCTCGAGACCTTCTCCTCCATTACTCACAGCATTCATCCCTGGGTGCTGGCTCTTACTAGGCCGAGTTCACTGAAGACAATGGGCCTAGAAGGGTGGGTACCAACTTAAGGACATTCTGAGTGATTGGAGGATTCATAGATATTCTGTTAGTAAGGTAGGGGAAGATCACAAGGTACATGAGTTAGCCACTCAGTAAGAAAAGGCTAGAAGGTACCCCTACTTAACCTGATTCAACAACATATGTATATACCCATGAACATACATGTATGTGTCCACACACAAACACGCACACCTCCTAAACAACTCATGTGTGTGCCTATTCATATACACATATGTACTTCTACATACAGGTACATACCCATGCACGGAACATACACATATGTATTTATACACATATGCATATTCCATATAAGCTAATACATACATATGCACACACAAATATATCCATGCACACAAACATGTATATCCCTCTCCCCAACAGGATTTAATACTGGGCAAAGTAAATTTCATATATGTAAATGAGGTTCTTTTCAGTTCATCAAGATGTTTCATAGTCCTCTATACCTATGGGTTCTGCAGCTGCAGATTCACGACCAGATTAAGAACAACCATTTGAGAAAATTGAATGTGTGTTGAATTTATAGTTGTTCTTCTTGTAGTTATCCTTTGAATAACAATCTGTAACACGTTGGCATTTGGTTGAGAAGATGTTCATAGGTCCTGGGCACACTCTATACAGCTTTTGTAAAAGGGACTTGAATAAATGTCAATCTGGGTACCTTCAGGGCTTCTGGATTAGACCTCTCATGGAAGCCAATAGATGAGTGTATTTATATCTTTCCTGGGGGCAGAAAGAGGAGTCTGCACTTATTCATTAAGATCTTTTATCCACACAGGACCCTGTGTGTCTGAGAGTTCTAGTGAGACTCTGTAACACATGCATACGCCAGTAAAACAATCAGCATGCTAAACATCCCATAATAAAGCTCTTCAGAGAGGTCAAGCGGGATGCAGCTGTGACCCAGGGAGGTGGTTATGATAGATTCTGAGGTCAGGGAGACCCTCTCCAAAAAGGTGTCGTTTAGACTAAGATCTAAATGTCACAGAGTCACCATCTCTGTGAAAATCCCAGGAAAGGGCATCCTGGCAGGGGGAGGAGAGAGTGACAGGAAGCAATTGCCCAGGCCGTGGCCTCTTTCCCTTCCGCCTCGTTCTCAGCTGAGGACTTTGCATGGTAGTTTGCAGAGAGTATGGGATTGGGACGCTCAGACAACCTGTCTGCAGTCCACTCGTGATGCGCTCACTTCCTGTCTCCTCCTGCGCTCCACCCATCTGCTCAGCCCTGTCATTCTCTTTTGGATCATGCACCACAATGTGTTTCATGTCTGTCAGGTCACCATCAAGAAACTGACCCACTCTGACCTCTAACCTTAGAAAAATGTATCCCTCCTACCTGTATTTGCTTCCCAAAGTGAAACTCTTGGTAAGAGTCAGCCAGACTCCACTCCACCTCCCTTCATAATTCCTCTTTAACCTGCTCTGACTGCACTTTCTCCTCTAACCATTCTCTCCAACCAAGTTGCTCAACACAGTCTGTTCCACAGAGTAATTCCATTGGCTGCCTTGGAATAAATGGATGGACGTTGGAAGGTATAATGGGTAGAGTTGACTTTGAGTTTGTCTCGTTGCATGTGTGGATGCTCATGGCCCAGGCACCAGAACTCACTGGTAAATATGAGGAGAGAAGGGAGGGAAAGAGAGGATTGAGTGGCAGCCGGTGTGTTTATCTTTGATGAGGAGAAGAGACAGCTAAGGAGAAAGCAAGTATCACTATCACGTTGGCCACCCTCCCTCATTTCAAGTTAATCTCCAAGGTCCTGAGCAGGCAGCTAGCACAAGGTGGAAGGGAAGGTGGGAGCTGGGAAGGTCAGACTGGGGCCACCGGCACCCAGCTGAAGGGTTCCCTAGGGACAGTTCAGAGATGGCTCATCTTTCACTCATATCTGTACGGTTTGCCTAGGAGCATGCGACACAGGGAACAGTTGGAGGAGTGGAATCCACAGGTTCTCTTTGTCTCTTTTCCATGGGGCACACAATCTCCAGCTATGGGACTGCTTCCCTACCCCTGCAGGTCTGGCTCCCATTCTAGCCTTTCCTTTTTTCCCCATTAATTAACTTATTCATTCACTTTACATCCTGAGTGCAGCTCCCTTCTTCCTGGTCCCATCTTCACACCTCCTTCCTCCATTCCCTCCTTCTCTTCCCCTTGTAGAAGGGGAAGCTGCCCATGGGTACCAACCCACCCTGACAATTAAGTCTTAGCAGGAACTAGATACATCCTCTCCCACTGAGGCTCTGCATAAGGCAGCCCAGCAAGGGGAAGGGGATCCAAAGCTAGCCTTTCCTCTACAAGCAGAATCCATGTGCACAGCTACAAAAAGATTAGGGAAAAGCAGCTTCCCTCCTGACACCAGAGGAACAGGTCCCTCATGACCCGCCCCGCTCCACTGGAAGGAAGTCTGGCAAAAGTCTTACCACACTTGAAAAAATAAAAACATGGTGTGGACCTCCTGAGTCATGGGAGGAAACACACTCATAACTCTTAGGACAGATGATTCATTATTCTGTGATAGAGTGGCTACGGATGTTGATTACATCACAGCACTCTGCTCACAAGCCTTGATGAGGTTACACAAATGCCTTCTCTTGATCGCTCTGAGACAGGAAGGGGTTATAGAAGGTTTAAAAGCATGCCACCACACTTTATGGTTCTGGATGTTCTAGATGTTTTTGCATCAGCTTCCCTGAGATCCCCCAGACACAAATGTGTTTCAAACATGCTAAGCTGATAGGAGGTGTCTCTGCATCAGTGAGCCTCATTCAGTCAGGGCCAGATCTGCCACTTGTCACCTTGGGTGGCATACTAACGGGCAGGCCTTTTTTCTCCCATCAAAGATTCCTCCACTGACTACAAACACTGGGGTTTGGCAGGAATAGGGGATCCTATTTACTAATTAGCAGCCTTGCTTGTTGTAAAAATCTGGCACCTTGTAGGAACATGACTCAAACTTGGTCTTGAAGCAAAAACAAGGGGCCACTGGAAACAAAGATTTAACACCTATGATTCCTAGGCTACCGCCAGAATTTAACACCAGGTGAACCTTTAACAGTCTAAAATGTCCAAGAAAATCTCTCATAGAATTAGTACCTTTGGCCAGCCAGTGGTGGCGCATGCCTTTAATCCCAGCACTTGGGAGGCAGAGGCAGGTGGATTTCTGAGTTCAAGGCCAGCCTGGTCTACAGAGTGAGTTCCAGGACAGCCAGGGCTACACAGAGAAACCCTGTCTCGAGAAAACCAAAAAAAAAAAAAAAGAACTAGTATCTTTGTACTTTTGTCAAAATAGAAACTCATCTATTCTTTTAAATCTTTGACTTTGCTTCTTCAAACGATCCTGATTTTGACAGGAAGTCCTGTCCCCGGTAACAACAAGGATGGACTTCCAGAGCATTGGGCTCAATGGAATATGTCAGCCCAGAAAGGCCAACACGACATGGTATCACTTGTTTATGGATTCTGAAAGATGAGTTTTAGAATGGAGAGTACGGATAGCAATTGTCAGGGGCTGGGCAGGTGGGCAGGTGCAGGGAAGCCAGAGGCTGAAAGGTTTCACTTAGTAAAACTGTGTTGCAGTGATCTACGGCACATCATAGTGCCTACAGTATTAACTAATAATTATTTTAAAATAACTAAAGGGGGAAACTGATGTGTCTACAACTTATCCCACACTACATTGTACCCTACAAATAACTGTAAATATTATAGGTAAATTACAAATAAAACATAAAAGTACTACTGATAAGAAAAAGTCCCCAATTTCAGATGTAGAGGCAATGTTTTCGGGTGGATCTTTCAGTGCTATGGACAGTTTCCTACCTGGCCATTTGGTCTCTACACCTGCAAGGCACCCACAACTACCTCCTGCAGGTGGCCTGTTGAATAGGCTGTCCTTATCCATTGATTTTGACAAAGACAGAATTATTTCTGATAGGACCTGAGCATCCATGTTCCTTACCCTCGGCACCATATAATTCCATCTAAGGACATAAAACCCAAGACTATCTGAGGAACATCAAGCCAAGAGCTTGCTAGGATGCACCTCAGACTCACTGAGTTAGAATCTCTGGAAGTTCCTGGCAGGGATGATCAAAGACTCCCTCATAACTGTTTTACACAGCCATCTTGGCTCCATATCCTGACTGCTTAAAGACCACTAGCAAGGGTGTTCTACAGTGCAAGATTTGTTGTTTTTTAAGATTCCATTCTTTTCAAATCACATTGGAGAACTGTGTCTCGGATACCTCTAATTCCCTAAACACTTGGCCCCCCAAACTGAGTTTCAACTGCAGCTGAACCCCTTTTCTCTTCTCTGTGGTAGAAAGTGAGACATCTATCAAAGTCACATGGAATAAGCCAAAAGGACTGCAAGGTATCGGGGACATTTTCCAAAGTGTCACCCTTGTTTATGTATTATTTACTTTTTAAAGTTAACAATTTATCTAAACAGAATGGGATCATCCAACAGAAGAGCCCACAGATGGGAGGCAGAAGCACTGTGACTCACAGCAGAAGGAAAAATGGTCTACCTAGTTCTCCCTGTGATGGGGAGAGGAGAGGCAAGGGCCATGCACCATCACATCAGGCATGCCATCGCAGATGCTGTGCTGGTCTAATGTGGCAGCACTTTTATTCTGTTGCTGATCTTGCTTTAGTGCAAGTCTCCTTTAGAAGCTGTGAAAAGAGTCTCCTGCTGTACCACCAGAAGTGTCAGAATTGCATATCTGAGACAGCCAGAGAGAGATAGAACCTTTTTTTGCTCACTACAAGTAACCTGGTGCAAAGCTTGCAGGTGTCTAGGCAACTGCCCAACTTCTTGCCACTCTGAACAGTTCCATGTGGCCATTTTTTTGTTAGAAAACCTAAGGCCTGGGAAATTTAAAACCAGTGACTTTGGATTAAACCTCAGGTTAGAAATGAGCAAGCACCAAATGTCTAATTAGAAGGTGCCAGGAGAAGGATTGACTTCTCCCCATTCTTTGTTTATTGCTCTGAAAAAACAAAAGTACCATGGTGGAAACCCTATGCCTTTTTTTTTTTGTGAAGGCAGCGATCAGGCAAACATTCTGTCTGCCCAAACTCTAACGCGGTAGCCTGAGAAACATTCTGTCTGCCCAAACTCTAACGCGGTAGCCTGAGACACATTCTGTCTGCCCAAACTCTAACGCGGTAGCCTGAGACAC
>JADRCH010000015.1:12299404-12408045 GCA_019843965.1 Rhynchomys soricoides | reverse complement strand
GAGACACATTCTGTCTGCCCAAACTCTAACGCGGTAGCCTGAGACACTCAGGTGCTAGAAAGCACAGTGCAAGTTTTGAGCTTACGGATGAATTTACAAAACTTTAGCAGAGACTAAGAGACATAGCCTCAACGTTCAGCTGCTTTTACTGGAATAAAATGTCTTCCTCTGACTGTCCTTCCTTGCTCCCTCCCTCCTTCCCTTCCTCCTTCCTTCCCTTCCTTTCTTTCCTCCCTCCCTCTTTATTTCTTTCCTTCATTCCTTCCTTTGTTGGTCCATTTATTCCTTCCTTTCTGTTGTTTTTCTTTTCTTTTTGAGACAAGGTCTCACATAACCAAGGCTGGCCTTGAACCCCTCCTCATCTTCCATCTCCACTTGCCAAGTGCTGCAGTTATAGGCACGCACTGGAATATTCATTTAGACCTCCTCCTCCTCCTCCTCCTCCTCCTCCTCCTCCTCCTCCTCCTCCTCCTCCTTCCTCTTCCTCTTCCTCTTCCTCTTCCTCCTCTTCCTCTTCCTCTTCCTCTTCTTCATCATCATCATCATCATCATCATCATCATCATCATTATTATTATCACTATTACTTCTTTACACAGGCCAAGTTATGATTACAATTTCTATTTGAAAAAGCTTTGGTCAGAGTGTTATTTGAAAACATTTTATTTGCTTAAAAAGAAAGGTTTCAAACCTTATGAAACAAGGAGAAACAGTCACAAGGAGAGAACTAAGCCACAAGGTGCATCTTAGGGTTGTCAGATACTGTAGCACCGCATAGGTAAGCTTTTCTATACAATTTGCTGCTCATAATGCAACTCTTTTTTTTTTTTTTAAATTAAGGTTCCAAAGTGAGAATCTTCTCCCAGTGATGATTGGCAGCTCTGCTTCTGAACTGAAAGGAATACCAAACAAGACCTTAGACCCTCCACCAGGGAACCTTTCCTATACGTGAGGGGCAGGGTCTCTGAGACCTGCCCAACTGACAAATCACATTGAGGCCAGTGATTCAGTGTGCCACTGCACCCTCACTTCTCCAGCAGTGTCTCAGGAGAACCCCTGGATTGGTGAATGCTTCCAAATAGCAACTGCTGTCTTCATCAGTGGACCAAGAAAGGCCTAGCTGCCTCTAGGAAACAAGACTACTTGAAAAGGAATTCTCCCAGGCACCCGGGGATTAATCTTTCCATCTCTCCACTCAGATAAATAAGGAAGAAATAATAGCAACAAACACTATTCTCTTACATCTTCAGAACTAAACATTCTAGAGTACAAAAGCCAAGATTTAGAAGGAGCGGGAAGTGAGCAGAGCCCTTCAGAAAAGAATACATTTCTCTGCTTACTTTGGCTGTGTACTCCAATCTCTCTCACACTGACTCCAGATTGTTTAGTCAGAAGTATTTCCCTCATGGTAAATCCCCGACTCACCGCCCTTCCTCTGGCCTACCTACTTGGCTGGAAAGTGCTAAGAAAATAGATATTAATATCTGAATTATTTCCAATAAATTCAACTGAAATAGGAAAGAAGCCCCTAATCATTGATATATGTAATATTCTCCAAGCTCAGAGTAAGAACTGTTTGTGAAATCAATCTAGTTATCATGTGTTACCTTTGAATAAAGGGATTAACAATATATGTGTCTTGCATACCTATTAAACCAATTTCAAACAGGGTAGAACTGTCACAACTCTAAGTATAAAATAAAAACATGGTGTGACCAGGATATATGTGTGATTTAAAAGTAACACACATGTTTGTGCTAATCTCTCTTCTTCATCAGAGGTACACTAACCTTAAGTACAACCCCTCTCTGTGTTGGTTGTTGCCTGTGTTGCTCATTCTATAGAAACAACATATGTAAATGCCTTTTACAGTCATCCATGTTGAGTTATTCCTGGTACAGAGGGATTTTTTTTTCACTGAGTTGGGATGATTTAGGACCTTGAATAATAAGTTTCTGAATTTCTCAAATCAGAGAACAAAACAAGCAAAGGAAGTCAGAATTTATTAAGCATCCCCAGTAAATATACACTGTGCTATGAGCTACTTACATAACACTTTAATTTATAGTTGGAACAAATACATAATGCATTACTACTATTTTGGAAGCTTAGGATCAAACCCAGGGCCTCAGACATGGTCAGCACATCTCTTCTACTGACTTCATTTTATAGAATAAGAAAGGCAATAAATGTCTTTAATATCACATAGCCATTGTGCATTAGCCTCCATGTCTGCCCTCAAAGACCAGTCAGTTTCCAATAATTATCCCTTAGGTCTCATGTAAAGTGGGCAAGCACCAAAAAACAGCCGAACCTATATAGATAACAATAAGAAAAATCCTAACTATGCAAACTTTCAGTTAATGTGTTTAGTGCCACAGACTAGGACACTTTTTATTAACTATTATTTAATCAAAGCATTTTCAAAGCTGTAAACACTCCAAAATAATAATGCAACATAAAAATACTCTATTAAAATTTTCTATCAAAAATTATATCACCAACAGAAAAAAACTTTCCAAGTTGTATTTGATTTTAGGTTTGTAGATATGAATGAAAGATTTGTGTAGCAGCCATTCTGCTGTAATAAGTTTTACACTTTGTATCCTCTTCTGCCCTTACATATCAGAATATGGATACGTAGCATGTTTGCCTATCTTTAATTCATAAGATTTTAGGAAGTAATATAAATTCTAATTTTTATATCATACAATTATATTTCCTCTGTGTTATTTTGTTACAACTAAGCACTTGGGGCAATTTTCTGTTTATTTGTGAAATATGGAAACCCTTTTCCATAACTGAGGATTCCCCTTCTTAGATGTATGCACAGTTAATGTTCCCAATGTATGCACTTCCTGATGCTTACACAGTCAACATTCCTAATGTATGCACTTCCTGATACATGTATAGCTAAGGTTCCTAATATACAAAATTACAGTTAATTTATGTCTCAGGATTTAACTTCCTGCCAGACCTTATGACTCAATCAGATGGTAGATACCATGTTAAATGTCCAAACCAAGTATTTCTGGATAGCCTTTTAAAAGCTTTATCTTTGTATCTAAACAAGTCAATTACTTTTTACATTGGGGCCATCTAAACTCCCAGCACAATGTGAAGTCCTTAGGGCATTGCCATGCTTAGTGTGGGTCAAGAGGGAGTGTGGTGGGACATGTGGCATGTCACCCCTCCTAGATAAAACTTCAAATATGCGCCGCACCCAATGAGTGCTCCTGAAACTTCTTCAGTCAATATATATCTTAAAACACTCCTTCACTTTTCTAAATGAAATCTTTCCCCCTTCTGAAACACTTTAAAATGGTCTGGTTCAAACATTTCCAGCTTACACAGTAGCAAGTCAGGTAAAGTGCACAGCTACATAGTAACAGGGTGAAATTGCACAGGCTGGAGGGTTCAGGGTTCATGGGGTAATTAAGACTGATTTTCTTCAAAAGTTACTGTGTACCACTTCTCAGAATAGCCTGCAATAGCTCAAACCTGGAGAGCAGGTGGGTCAGAATGCTGTGCCCACAACTTTCCAGGCTTGGCCACCTGACATAACACTCCCGCACAGCGAGGCCAGCTGATCACTGAGGTGACGAAAGCATAGTCAGGCTGTTCCTAACTCCATTGTGAGACTCTCATGAAAGATGGCAATTACATATCAATCACCTGTGTCCTCACTAACAAGGTGTAGACACAAGTGTCTGCCCTGCAGCTTGACCCAGACTTTTTCTCATAGCAACAATGCCCACTCATGCCTCATGCACAGGGATCCACTCAGTGCTCTGCAGACTGACTCCACTCAGCCTCAAAGGGAAGGCCCTGGAGATCGAAGAAGAAAGACACAGGCGTTCACACTTACCAATTCTTCATTTTCACACTCAGAATTAAATTGGGCTGCTTCTTCTGTGTCTGGTTTCTTAACAATGGTTCTGCAGACCAGCCAGATGGCCAGACTTGCAATGAACATCCCGATATCAGGCACAAACACCCTGATGCCATTGCCAGCATCAGCTCCCTTCAAGCTACGGAAGGAAGAAGACGGGAGGAAGTTATCTCACATCTGTATGGTCAAACATCTTATTGCATTCTTCAATCTTCTTAGTGATTTAAAATCAAGGATATTTGTTTCTGCCTAGCAGTTCCCAGAAAGCTCTGCACTGACTTCTGAGTCTTTTCAGATCTACTGAGATGTAGGCAGATCCCACTGCTTCCTGGGGGTTTTAGAGCAACAGAGAAGGTAGAGATTTGATGGTGCAATCAGGGTACTAAGACAAAGCCATAAAGGAACCCAAAGGGACCACTCTAAGCATCTCAATAAATCACATTGATGTTACACAGTATGATGCCTTTGTTCATCATCCAAATGAAGCCATTTAAAAACCAATATGTAGTGACTGCTAGAAGACAGTATAATGCAAATATGAGTCAAGGCCAGATGGAAAACAGAAAATGTACTCCAAGAATCTTGCAATCTAAAATCTTGTCCTTATTTTTGTGCTTAGCGAATTTTGGCTTTCCATATCGCTCTAAGACAAGTCAGTCTAGTGTGTTTGTTTGTTTTTAATCTTAGAGAAGTGATGTTCAAGTGAGGAGAAACTTTGGGTTCAAGCCCAAGCCTGACAATCTGCCGCTGCTTTGCACATTCCCACAATCTCTCACTCTTGCTCTTTGCCAAAGACATTACACCACTTGCCGTCCTTATCATTTCAGTGAAAAGAGATATGAGGTCATGACTTCAGAAGAATAAAGATGGATACATATGTATTAAACATATGTGGATTTTTTTCTTTTGTAAAATGTAAAACTCCCTTTCACCGAAGCCTGGTGTTTTGAGAGAGCAGTATTAACTGGTTTTTAATGCTCTTCATGTTTACACGATGTGTGTGGTTTTAAACTGAGATCCTGAGACAGGGTGTAAGGATGATGAAGGGATTCAGTCAGAAGAGGAGGAAGAATGTGACCCTGCGGCAGATGATGTGACCTTGGGGCAGAGGCTTTGACCTTGGGGGACATCCAAGGGCAGTGAATACAGTACAAGAATGCGGTATACTGAGTGGCTAGTTCAGCTGGCCAGCACATACCCCAACTAAAATGTTTTGGGCAAAGCCCATACTGTTATGTAAAACAACTAAGGTGACCAGCAGCTGGCAGACTTGGCACACTGTCTGTGCACATGCCAACAGCCAGGACAGCCCGTCCTAGCATGTCAGATGCTAGGAGCACATCCTACTGTGCTCTGCTCACCAACATACTGAGGAATACATTCTGTCAGGAGAACTAATGAAATGACTAGGATCTGAGGGGAGAGTCAGTGAGTTACAGGTAGAGAAGCTGAGATGCTGTGTCAGTGAAGCAACTGTTCAGTGGAGTCAATAAAAGTGCAATGTCAAAGGCAGATTAGATCTTTGAAGATATGTTTGCCAGAGATAAAACACAATCAGAAACATGAACCAAAAGGTAGGTTGATGGGCTGCACACTGTATAACTGTATATGTAATCTAAACAGTCAGACATCCCTTTATATGGAAAAGGGGAATGCTCCATGTTCCACTTGATGCTTGTACATACCCAAAAAGGTTTTTTTGTGGGTATCTATAAACACCAAGAGGGTATTCAGTCTCACATGTAAAACTATGTGATATTTGCATATAACCCCCACAATTCTCTCTTAGAGTTTATTATCTCTAGATAACTTACATCACCAAATACAATGTTGGAAATATAGAAACAGTTCCATTGTGTCATTTAGGGAATAAAGACAAGACAAAAGGTTGGTACATTGAACATTGTCATTAATCCTCTATGGTTCACTGAGTAATTCCTTCATGCTAAGAGCTTTTCATATTTTATTTGTTACAATCAACTACACATTGAACTATCACTCTATATGAAAAACTAAAGTGCAAGAGGACTCCCAAGTGTCACACAGATGTAAAGTGTCACACAGATGTAAAGTAGGTTGTACTTCACTTCCTTAAAGTTTCCATAAGTGACTTCAAGGACTGGCCTTCCTTCTGGAGGTCCTCGGCCTTCTCTTCTGCTCCTTCCGCTGTGTGTGTACACTCAAAGAAAGCCAGAGCTGCCCATCAGGCTCTGTCTCTACTGTATAGGCAACCCAATCACTCAGCCACCCACTCTTAAGTTATGGTATTCTTTAGGCTGAGAAAGTAGAGTGACTTATTTTTCATTCTCTTCTAGCTGCATAATTTCTAAGAGTGACTCTTTGAGTTATCTTCTGAACTACATGATATTCTCACTTGACCTACCTTCTGATGATGGCAACAGACCTCCTTTTCCATCAGAAGATGCACTGACCACAGTGCAGAACCAAATGACCTATTAGCTACCAGGACAGATCCCAGCCCATCATTCTGCCTTAACAAGACTGGTGGGGACTCTGCCTTAAGATATGTCTCCTGCCCACCTCCTCTTTATCCTTATAGACTAGATCTGGACCACTACAACAGCATTCTGGTTATTTCTTTTCCTGACTGGTCCTCTGTCCATCAGGCTAGCTATCAGAGGTTAGCTATTAGAAGTATAAGGCTGGTCATGTTGGCCATCTACCCCTGGAAACATCTATTTTCCTGAGCGTGGCAGAAGGTCCTGCCTTCTTTCTCTCTTGCTGTTACTTCTTTGTATTCCACACAGAATGCAGACACCAGGAACAAGAAAGTGGTTGTCTTCTGAGGTAGTATGCAGTCTTTTTCCTCAGCTGAGAGGCCATTACATTCTCATCTGAACTGGCTATCAGGATCTCAACAATTGGGAGACTGAAGCAGGAGAGATCACCTGTTTGAGGCCAGCATAAACTACACAGTAAGACAGATGTGAAATAAAAAAAAAAAAAGAGTTCTCATCTACCAAGACTCACTGATGGTAGCAGACAGCCCCTTGGTAAAATTGTATGATTCTAACTTACTCCAGCCTTTATTCATAAATGAATTGACTACTTCTTCCTTGTGAAGCCCACTGTGCCCAGAACACACTAGGTGACTAAGCCTCTTGTTCTTTCTCTCATTTTAAAATCTTTCTGAGAATGGCTGCCTGCCTGCCTGCCTGCCTGGCTCACCCCTGGGTACTCTCACTGTTTTATGGGTAGGATGTATTCAGACACACTGCTGGCCCTCCAAATTGTCAGTCACTCTTCCCTGGACCGCGATCTGTGCAAAGTAGACAGTCACTTAGATTGATAAAGAGAAATCTCAAGCACATATGGGAAGAAAATCTGGAAATGGTAGAAAGACCAGAGAGAATCTGTTAATAATGTCTCTAGTTATTTTACCATGCAGAAAATTATTAAGTTTAAATCATTTTAAAATCAAAATTTATTTGTTAAAATAGTTATAGGTAAATGTCAACTGTCATGTAGGTGCTGGGAATTGAACCTAGGTCTTCTGCAAGAGCAGCAGGTGCTCTTAACCTCAGCCTTTTTTTCCAGTCCCTAAAATTAAACTTTAAATTATTAATATATTTCTTGTTTTATTAAGTTAGAATAGAGGAGAAAACATTTGCAAAACAAGAGATGGACCTAACGAGTATGACCCAACTAGAGCATTTTATTTATAAACCTAGTGTCTATTCTGTGCCTGGAATATTAGGTGTGAAGCATGGATTGCTGGAAGAGGGTGTATAAAGGAGTTAAAGTAAAAAAGACAGAAGGTCAACTTGGATAGGGGAAATTTCACAGGGACCCAGCCTAGATAAAGAGTTTTAGAAAGATAAAGGCAACCACTGGCTGCTGCAAGAAGAGAAATCAATATTTTCCATGGATAATGTCCCTCATAGGCTATCCAATCCAAGGTGGTCAGCCCTAAACCCATGTACATACTAAATGTGCTCAGTAGATTGTATGTGTGTATGTGTGCATCCATGTAACAATAAAAAATTTAAAAGAAGAGATCATGAACTTTTGAGGGCATAGATAGCAAGCAATAGAGTTGGAGTAGAAGAGAGGAGAGTCAAAATAATGTGTATATAGTATTTAGGGATGAACTTCTCAAAAATAAAAAATAAATATTCCATAAGAAGCCAGATGATATGGCTATACCAGCCAAGGTCAAATTTTTGTAAGAAAGTCATAAAATCAGAACTTTAAAGGATGCGGAGCTAACAAGGGACATGACTACCAAGGCAACAGGTGGGACAGCAGCAAAGGCTCCTGGGACAGGAGGTGCTTTCTCCATAGTGTGAGAGAGCTAGGCTAGGACCTACATGGGAAGAGGTTACGGTTCAAGTTGGAAGTCATATGGGACTCATGCCTGGAAAGGAAATCATGCAGAAAGAATGGATTTGAGAATGATTTCTCCATATGTGTTGATTAAAATCAACAGAATTAATTAGATTAACCAGCATCAGAAAGTAACATAAGTAAACATATGCATAAGGCTCTCCAAACTAATTATAAGCATATATTACTAAACATTTAACAACATATTAACCTTTATTTCAAGTAAATCGCCCATTTGGGAACAGTTAACCATGTTCACAGACAGACACCCTATTTACATAAACCAGTGGAATTAATGGATATTTCTCAAGCAAATGTTAACCTGAATCATGCTTTTCCCTGAGCACATGCCAATGACACATTTCACATATAAAAATGACTATTTAGTTCATCATGTTAGATATCATCTTAAATAGCAAAGCATTTCCTTTCCAATCTTGTTACAATCTCTATGATCTTATTTCTTCACAATGTAATTATACCTTTGAAAGGAAAATGTAAAGATTTCGCCAATTAAGACTAATTTTGTGAACAATAGGAAAGATTAAATTATAGCATGTTCAAAAATTGTACCATAAAATCACCAGTGAAGGCAAATGTATGCTAGCCCAAGGTCTATTATCTGTGAATCTAGATATGTCTCACAAATAAAATGGCAGTCAAGAAAAGTATAGCAAGTGTGCAAAATACATGTTTAAAGGTTCATGCCAAGTAGGTTAGACTGACAAACATATATTTTAAGCTGCAGTAGATATAAAAGTACATCTTCAAACTGTATGGTGGCACATACCTATAATCCAAACACTCTGGAGGCAGATACAAAGGTATCTCTGTTAATTTGTGGCCAGCTTGGTCTATATAATGATATGCTGGGATGCTAAAGCTGTATAGTGAGACCACTGTCTAAACATTTTTAATGGCATGTCTTATACGTACTATGTCATTTCTATTACTGAGAACTCCTTGTGTAGACCACATCTGGAAGACATTATGTTGGTAACTTTGATTTAGAAGGTTAATGACCAACTTATAGCCTAATACCTATGATGGCATTTGGTTTGACTAACTCTAATTGGGTTCCACATTCCAGTCCACACCCAGAGAAAAGGCAAGGCAGGTGCTTATAGGGATAATCTCTTGTGCATCTGCTTCCATGTCAATAAAAAGCTCATGGCCTATTAGCAAAAGGCAGGAAGTAGAAGGTAGGAGTTCTGATAGAGAGATTGGAACTCTGGAAGATAGGCAGAGGTGGAAGATTTGCCACCCAGACTCTGAGGAAGTCGGACATACGAAACTGAGGAGGAGAGGTAACTAGCCATGTGGCAGACATTTAATAGTTTAAAGGGGTTAAATATGCTACAAACTAGTCAGGGAACAAACCTAGCAAAAGGTCATGAGCATTGTTAATAAATAATAAGCCTGCAAGTCATTACTGGGGAGTTGGGGTGTGAGAGAGAAAGCCTGAGGTTACAAGTGCTCGTAGGCTTTATTTTCTTAACGTATAAAACAACTTCAGGTCTTCCCAACGCTAAGAAGTCCTTTGACTATGAAAACCCAAACTGATGAAGAAAGGAAAAGTAGACAGGAACAAAACAGGTAACAAGAAGAGTGGCATCTCAGGTGCTGAGGAAGAGCATCAGGAAAGAGCACCCTACAGAGATGGGCTGGGGTATTCAGGGTGTGACTGTAGTTCACTGCAGAGGACTTACTGAACACTGTGCCAGGTTCTGGGTTCCCTCCCAACACAGAAAAAAAAGCACAAAAATCAATGCTATTCCATGCCATTTACCTCAGGGGAGCAAACCCTCTGGGACAGAGCTAGCAGAAAGGTCAACTAGAGTGAATTGTGGTAACACAATTAAATCAGCACATGGCCATCTATTAAACAAATTAGAGCTGTAAAAACACCTTCAGATATTTTTCTGGTAGTTTCTGATACTCACACAGTATGAACTCTTAGTGCCCTGCTGTTTACCTTAAATAGGACTCTGTATGTGCCCCTGAGTGGCCTTCAGTGACATTAAGAACAGTAAAATGAATGCCTATCTAATTGCAAAATTTTACAAACCTAATTCCTGCGCTCTCTCTCTCTCTCTCTCTCTCTCTCTCTCTCTCTCTCTCACACACACACACACACACACACACACACACACACATACACACACACAGTATTTTAATTTAATATTCATCTACCCACAGATAGTCAGTCACATGAATCAGAATAATGTATTTGATGTGAATGGAGCAAATCTTAAATCAGATTTACAATTTCTTTCAGTATTGAAGTCAAGGGCTTCTATAATTAATGACTCATAATGACTCAGTTTTAAAAATCAAGGATTGTTTTGTTTCTGTGAGATTGAAACTAAGCCCTTTTCTCCTACTGAAGTAAGAGTTAAGCTCAGGGTCATAATTATCACAGGGTATAGTTTGTACCCCTATTAGTTCCTGGATTTGTATACTATAGACATACATTACTACTTAAATATTTCAATCCTCTTAGCTCACTGCCACAGTCCCACTGTGAACATATCTCATTCTCACTCCAGTGTGCTTCTGTAAATCACTTGTGTCATTTAGGAAGGGTCTGTTCAAAGGACTGGTACCTTTGCATAGCTCAAGACAGTCACAGAAATGGAGGGGCAGATGCAAGGCTCAGGGCATTACCCTTTGTCTTTGTGAGTGCTGCTCCCCAGGAGTGTGCTGCAGGTACCTGGCACCTGCACTTTCCTACTCTATGGTTCCTGAGATCATTGTCCTTGAGCATTGCCAGCCTCATATGAACCCTGTGAGAGCAGTACATCATGGGGACTGGCAATCGCTGCAAAGCAAGTCTGTCTTCATGTATGACCACTGGCATGCTACTAGCATGCACTACTGCTGCTGACAAAGATAAACAGAGAGAAGAAAGAAAACAGTATACAGAAGCAGGAGCACTGACACTCACCCCTTTCATTCCATGTCTCTTTTGGTAAGATCCTGAACCATGTCCTGGGTTCAGCATCTCCAACCCAAAGCCCTCTCTAGTGCCTTGGTCCCATCCCAGTACTCCCTCCTTATCTGCATCCTCTGGCTAACCCTGTGGTCTCTCTGAACTATCTCCTCCCCAGAGACTCTTTGGTATCTTTTGTTAGTGATGCCATTGTCTAACTGGTGAAGAGGCTGGGCCCACTGGATTTAGGCTCATAAGGGCAATGCTAATGGCAACCAAACATATTTGTCTTGAAACTGGAGAAATAGTGCCATGATTATGAACATTGGCTGCTCTTCTAGAGAACCGGAGTTTGATTCTCAGCACCCACATGGTGGCACCCAACCACCTGCAACTCCAGTTTCAGGGGATCTGCTTCTCTCTTTGGCTTTTGTGAGCACCAGACACTCACAAGGTACACTGACATATATGAAGGCCAAACATCCATAAACATAAAACAAAATAGTAAAAAAAAAAAAAAGAAAGAATAAAAATCCTCAATTGTTCAAACCACTGTTGCATTGAATGATGAAATTAATTTTGCTGGGATAGACAGTCGATGGCAATAGCAGAAGAAGACGATGAGAAGATTATGAGACTCTCTCCTCATAGACGCTGGACCAGAAAAACTAAGAATATTTGTGTGTCATGATTCAAATATAGCAAAGACTAAAGTAATCAGAATGAACTCTGTATTGTACAAGACCTCAAAGTGAACCCCATTCCTGTTGAATTAACTCAACAAATGTGTGTGAATGTCTTGGCAGACATGTCGTACTTACTGCAATTCATATCACAAGAATTTTGGCAGGCCCTGAATTGACAATGTTGAGGAAGACACTGGATTTTCCAGGGCAAAAAAGGCTGAGAGAGAAAGTCCTTAGTAGATATAGAAATGTGTAGTGTCTAAGTGTGTATGTGTAAGTGTGTATGTGTGTGTTGTAATGGGCAGATGCAAGTGTAGAACTCTGAAGGCAACATCTTTTCTGAGACATGGTCTCACTTACCCTAGACCTTGCCACTTAATCTAGACTTTGTGGTCAATAAACCCTCAAGATCAACCTACCTTAGCCCAACATACCACCAGCAGTGGGGCAACACACATGTACTGCCACACCCAGCTATCATGTTCCTGGAGATCCAAATTCAGGTTCTTATAATTACTTATTTTTGAAAATATTGAAGCAAAATGTGTGTTTTAATGGATCGTGAAACCAAGTGTACTTCTTGGAGTAGTCACAGTAAACAAAAAGGTTGAAAGCTGTTCTCTAGGGAAACTCTTTCCTACTGGGTGGGAGTCTATGGAGAAGAGAGACAAAGATAATATAATTTCTACGTTCAGATTTCTAAGAACTAGATGTGTTTCATAAGCCATATTTCTCAAATCTACAAAGGTATGTGTTGTGGGTATAATGTAGCCTAAGAGGCAGACACCAGGTCACCGCCAGCTCTCTCAAGCACATATGGAGAACATCCACATTGAAAGAGCTTCTCCTAAACCAGTACATGTCTGTCACCCCAGTGCTGGTGGTGTGATGGGCTGAGACGGGTATGTCCTGAGGGTTTGTTGACCAGGGAGTCTAGTCTAAATGGCAAGTTCTAGGTTAAGTGAGAGACAGTGTCTCAAAAAAATAAGGTGTTGCCCTTGGACCTCCACACATGAACCTGCACATGCAATACACTACACATGCATATGTGTGTGTGCACATGCAAACACACACACACACATACACACACACACACACACACACACAGAGCAACTGATTTTGGGTCAGGTAAGAATTGCCATCAAAATTAAGGCAAAACATTTTAGTTTCCATTTGAATTTTGAAGTTGCAAATGAGGTATATCAAAATTTTTACCCCAGTTAATTATAACTAATGAATAATAATCTGTAAAAGTATAATTAGTAACAGCTAAAGGAATAAAACATTAGCCCATAACTGAATACCTCACTGACATTTTAATTGTTGAAGATAATAAAAAGGGGCAGCAGAGACAATAGAAATCATTGTGCCATTAAATAAATGCAGGTTGATTATTTGTTCCTCGTTGATAATAACTGCCAGTAGCATTAGCATCTTACAGGATCTATAGATGATCATTATCCTAAAGAGTCCCTTTAAAGGGGATTGATCCTTGAGAGTTGAAATCCAGTGGTATTTGACAAGCAGATACTTCTCATATCAATGAATTTGGACATTTAAAACATGCTCATGTAATAGTTGATACCTTTTCTAATATGACTGTTGCTTCTGTTCATGGAGGTGAAAGCACCTCATATGCCAAGAATCATTTATTGTACATCTTCCCCTTTCCATGCTCCCATTATAACTAAAAATTGATGAAGGTCCTGCTTATATACTAGCAAAGACTTTAAGGAAGTTTGCAATTTATGGAACATTATCACATTACTGGATTCCTTGACAACCAATAGGGTCAAGCTATTGTGAAATGACATGGTCACATATTTAAATGACAAATTTAAAAAATATAAAGGATCATATACACCCACCTTAATGGTACATTGAGCCATGCTTACTTCAAACTTTTTTACTTTAAAGGAAGATAAGACTTCTGTTGTTGACCCCAAGCACTTTGGCCTAAAGAAGACACAGCCTAAATGTACATCAAATGGAAAGACTTAAAAACTAATCAGTAAAAAGAGCCAGATGTTCTTCTGGGTGATGTTTTGCTTATCTCTTTCCATGAAATGAATGAAGTCTCAGATGGCTTCTGCTCCAGTGCATCTGGCCAGGACAGTGCCCCAGAGACCACAGTACAAATGAAGTGTCTGAAGATTGATAACAAACCCATCAAGAGGAGACATACCAAGAAGAAGAAAAAGCTAATGACTTGGGAAGACACCAAGATTTTAACGTGTCAAGTCAAGACCATGGGGAGACAACAAGGACACTATACTACTGACCCCAAATGATGTTGTCATATTTGCTGACTATATTACATGTTAATTCTCAGCTTGTCAATGCAGAATCCAAATGACTTTTGTCAGGAGGGATAAAAGGTACATCTTTAATAGAGGACATGATATGTTGTTTTGCCATGTTAAGGATCACTTTTATCCTTTGGGACCAGTTGTCTGGACAAAAGATGATATACAAATATTAGTCCCATGAATGGAGGATTTTTGTTTGGGCTAATCTGACTGATCAATCCAAATGCTATGGTACAGATTTTGACATATTTAAGTACTCTGAGAGTGGAAACTATAGTTGTGTAGAGATGAAGAAAGGAATATCTGATGTACTGTTTACTGAAGTTAATATTATTGTACCCAGAATGGTGCTTTCTGTTGTCCACTGTTTAGAAAATAACATGGTGCTGTCTTTTTGTATCAGAGGACACCTGTCTATTCCTGAGCCCTTAAAAAGAGTTACTTATATGTATATGTATTATACACAAGTCACAGTTGAATCTACCTGTACCCATATCCATAGTACTTCTGTCAATGATATTTTTCAGTCACATTGGTTTTTGTATAAATATATTCATTCTCATTCTTACTGTAATTCTATCTCTAATCCTACCCTTCGCTATGGTAAACAACTGCTTTTGAGATGGGCCTTCTGGGGGAAGGTTGCCACTTATACTGCCCTTCCTGTGGGCTATAAAGGCTTAAGTGTAGAAGGCCATATTACACCCATTTTGCTCAATAGATCTTTGCAACTAATCAACAGAATTAAGAGAGCTCTCCCTGAAAATTATGATATTTCATTGCATCTATTGGATCCTGTAATGGTTGTTGCCATAATGATTTTTTATTAGCGGTCCCAGGAATATGACTGGAATAGAAAGAGACATTTCAAGAAAAATGACCCTATGATAAATAAAACAAGTAATGTTACAGCAAAAATAATGTTAGCAAAAATCAAGAGACAAGTGAATCGAGAGCCACAGTTTTACAAAATAGAGCTACTAGAGAATACTTGCTGCTCAAGCATAATCTTGGTTGTCAACAATTGCCTGCCCTGTGTTCTTTGATGTGTCAGAGTCGATAGCCAAATTGATGAGGTGCACAAGAAGATATACAAAAGATCTCAAGTGAACTTTGAACAGCCATCATGGTTAAGATGGTTTTCCCCTTTCTTTGTCCTCTGCCAGGTATTGGTATAATTCTGCTATGCTTTCTTGCTTATGATAGACTAGCCATGCAGGCAATGCACTCAGTCTTGGCCTATGTTCGAGTCCAATATGCTGAGAAGGTGTATTCTTTTGTGTTTGGGTGAAATAGTTTATGGATGTCTCTTAGGACCATTTGATTCATAATGTCTGTTAGTTTCATTATTTCTCTGTTTAGTTTTTGTCTGGATGACCTGTCAGTTGGTGAGAACTTTGGTAATGTTTATTGTTGTTGTTGTTGTTTCTAACAAATGTGGTGCCCCTGTGTTTGGGGCTTTAGTGTTCAGACTGAGATATCATCTTAGTAGATTTTTCCTTTCATGATTATGAAGTGTCCTTCCCTGTCTCTTTTGATTAATTTGGTTGAAAGTCTATTTTATTAGATATTAGAATGGCTGCTCCAGCTTGCTTCTTGGGTCTGTTTGCTTGGAAAACTTTCCCCAGCCCTTTACTCTGAGGTAATGCCTATCTTTATTGCTGAAGTGTTTCTTGTATGCAGCAGAATGATGGATCTTATTTTTGCATATCAAAGAGCATACATGGGCTGGACCTAGGCCTCTCCCCACACATGTAACAGATGTGCAGCTTGGTCTTCATGTGGGTCCTAAATAACTAAAGTGGAGGCAATCCCACAAGCTGTTGCCTATCTATGGGATATGATCTTATACCTGGGCTGTCTGTCTGGCCTCAGTGGGAGAGGACATGTCTAGCTACAGAAACTTTACGTGCCAGGGCAGGAGGGATAGCCAGGGGGCCTTCATCCTATCAGAGGAGAAGGACTGTGAGAGGGGGTAACCAGGAGGCAGGGCAGTGAGCAGGCACTGAATGTTAAGCACAGATGTTTGTTCTTTCAAGAGAAGGAATGCAAACCCGTGCTCCACCCAGAAGGCTGAAGTGGACATGCTTCCTAGCTTGGGAACCTTTGAGTCTGTGCAGCTGGAGATTCTCCTCTGGCACTGGACCCTCTCCAGACCCTTCTTATAAACTTGTTTTTCTCAGTCAATCTATAGAATCTATCTATCTGGAAGGTGTCACATGCGCTTAACAAAGACTTTTCATGTAATGATGTGCAATCTGTATTTAGCATACTTTGTTCTTCAAAGAGATTTAGGTATGTGCTTTGTTGTGCATGTGAGAGACTGAGTTATCTTCATCACAAGAATATTTTTCAACATTCATGTTTAAATACATCTTTTTAAAAAACTCCTTGGCGTTAGACACCCGAAGTTTGAACCAACACTGGTAGGAGAGTCAGGTTGGGTGAATGAGGCCCTCCCCTCCCCTGGCACACCTTCAGGAAACCTTATAATTTCCAGGGAATCTATGCAGATCCTCCTGAGCTCCCAGAGAACCCTCCAAGCACTAGTTTGTGAAGGAACACAAAAGTCAAAGTCCATTATTCTTCTTACAAAAGAACAGACCCAAACAGTAAAGTCACCAGACCAAAACTCTGATCAGTGGCTTTGGAGAGATGGAGACGATCACACAGAAGGGGTAAGAAGGAGGAGGAAGAAAAACCAAACTTGAGGCAAGGTGAAAATGAATAGTGAATGCTCAGTAGTAGCTCAAACCTAACGGCCTTGGCACAAAAGGAAGATCTTGGACAGCCCACAGCTGTGATGCGTACTTGTTGAAAATGACATTGACATTGTAGAAAACATAGGAACAGTTAGTGACCACAGTCAAAAAGTCACTTGTCAAAAAGAAATACAGCCCAGAGGCCCTTGAGTCTTCTTAAGCATCTCAACAGAAGCTGCTGCTGGCCCTTACCCCGGGGATTTCCCTACTAACAAACTTTATGCCAAAGATAAAATTAACAATGCTGAATGCAGTGGGAACTGCTGCTTTTGTGAATTATTTTACTTGAAATTCTGGGAAAATATGTTTTAACAGTTCAAGGTCAACGACAAAAGTAATGAATTATGGGTTTGTGGCTAAGGTATTGGGATACTTTCTTCTAAACAAAGATTTGTTATTTTCATAAATTAATAGCAGATAAGCACTCCTAGAATGAGCCATGGTTATTATAATTCATATACTTTTTTCTTTGAACCTAGCCTGTTTCCAAGAGTGGAACATCTACTCCAGCTGGGCCACATTTCCTAGCCATGTTCATTTGCACTCAAAGAGATCAAGTCATGCCTATCCTGTATATTGTTCTTGCAGCCCTGTATACATATCTTTCCTAGTGACAATAGGAACCTTCTCAGTTCACCAAGATGCAAACTAATTCCTGAGTTCTCCTGATGCCAGCCCAACTCTGCTTTTGTCTGCATGGCCCTTGGCAATGCAGTCCAATGCTGAGCACCCTGTCCTGTGTTCTTCTATGCCTCTCATAGTTCAGTGGCTTTCTCTAGATTCTCCAAGAGACACAGTTTGAACTACTGCTTCTGCATGGCTACTTCTCCCCTCAGATACCTCAGATGGCTTTTGTTGGCTCAGAAACATATGCCTCTGAAGTGCTTATGGACCATAGGCTGTAGGCTCCTTCTGACTTGATGGACAAGTCAACTCAGTGACCTTGTGACTCCACTCAGTGACTATGTCAGAGATTCTAACTAGAACCCAGTGCTGGGAGACACTGCTGCTTGGTGTCATAAGAAGCAAGGCAGCACAGCATGTTCAGAGGTGGAACTGACTGGGACAATGTCTACTTCAAACAGTAAAAACAGATCTCAGTGCTCTGCAGCGGGAGAGAGGGTACTTCATTGCCCTGTAGTCTCCTACACTAACTTCTAGGCAACAAATAGAATTAGTTTTGTTATTTATATTGCCTATCCTTTCCCCCAATATGTGGATGACTGTGAAAACATACCAGTATCCCTCCCCCAGTCCAAAGACAATAGCCCTCTGACTGTGTCTCTCAGTAACAGTGAATGAGTCAAACAGAAGGATCAACACTGCCTACCATTACTTTTCTTCAAGAAATTAAATGCCTGTTCTGTGAAAGTGCTGGTGACCATCCAGCAGCCCGGGGCAAAGCCTAAGCTCTCAATTTCACATCTCCGAGGACCAAGGTTTCTTCCTCCTCTTACTGTGGTCTGTGTCCATTAGCGTTCCAATGCAGAAAGCATTAGTGCATCCACTGCAATTACATTCTGCCCCATGCGGAATTCGATTACCTTTGTTGAGTTTTAAGTAAATAAATGTAATTGGTTAGAACAGCATGCGGAGGATTTCAAACCCAAACATTTCTCATGATGGCCAAGTGAAAACAATCTTTTCTCCCTTTATGGCAAGCAGATCAATACATTGCATCTGGCATGGGCCCTTTGCAGCCATGTGAGGCTTGGCTGTGTCCAACTCAATGCCTGAGCTTCCCTGTACCACTGGTGTGTGTACCTATCCATGTTTTCTCTTCTCTGTATGTTCCCCTCTCAGGCTTTTCACTACTTACACAGCAGAAGGGAGGATGCTTGCCTCTGGCTTAGGGCTCTCCTCTGCTATGTGTGTGTCCTGAGGGGAGCAAGCTATGGCTGCATTTTGTTCTGTGGCTATCCAATTCAGCTGAGCATCATCAGTCTGAAAACTCCAAATCAAAAAATGTTCAATTTTCTGCAACTGTTTGAGTCCACAGAGATCTAAGTGAAAAGGTGAAGATTTCCTTCACCTATGAAATTATAAAACATATCCTACAAATAGTACCTTCAGGCTCTATGTGTACAGAATATGAATGGATTTTGGGTTAAGGTTGGGTCCAATCTTCAAGCTATGTTTATTAAAATATTTCAAACTTTTAAAATGTTGACACCTAAAACACATGTGGTCTCAAGCATTTTGAATATGGGGTACTCAACGTCTATTCAACATCCTTGATCCTAAGACTCCTATGCAAAAATTTAAAAATATTAAATATCACTGTCTCTTTCTTCAACCATGGATGCCAAAGTGTTCACTGCTAGAATAAGATTAATGGCTTGCTATTTAGTAACTTCTGTCACATTTTTAAAAGAAAGCTGGATAGCTCCCAGAATTATACTAATAGGCTAAAAGTGAAATACAACCTATAATTAATAGATCATAGTTCTTTTATACGATTCTCCTAAGTGAGAACAACTCTTTATGTTATAAAAGAATCTGAATATTCATTTCTATTCATAAAAAGTAATTACTTAGCCTTAAAATTCTCCATGGGCTGTGGATGCGGCTTGAGGTTGGGCAGTTGGTTAGCATGCGTAAAACCTGACCCATGTCCCATTATCAACTAAATTGATCAATGAATAAATCAAGAAATTTTCAGGTGCATGGATGGAAATAGGAAATATTATACTGAGTGAGGTAACCCAGACCCAGAAAGACAAGTGTTGTGTGTTCTCTCCCAGCTGCAAATTCTATCTCTAAATCCTTAGATGTGCATATAAAACATGGGCTAACCACAAAACCCAGCAAAGTATAATGGACTAAGGAGGGAGATTGGATGGAGGATAATAGAATATAGGTGATGTGAAGTGGGAGATGGAATAATGAGGAGGGGCCTCCACCTGGGGAGGAGAGAGAGAGAGAGAGAGAGGAGAGAGATCAATACTAAAGGAGGTGGGACAAGGAACAATAACACCAAGGCTGTTTGATAATTTTATATTTATCTAAAATTAGACTCATTGCATATATGTGTATTGTTATATATGTATATACATGCATGTGCACACACACATGCACACACACACACACACACACACACGCACACCTTGAAGGAAACAAAGACAATGCTTCCCACAAGAACCACAAACCACCAACAACCAACAGCAATCAGAACAAGGCACAGAAATGTCCTTTTAAATGCTAGTCAGGGCAGTCCAAATAACTGCCAAAACAATGCAGATTATAGATATAGCCTTTTGTTACCTCTCAAGAGTTGAGGGTGGGTCTCTATTGCTGAAGATATCACACATAAAGGTCACAAAACTTGGATGATTTGAACTGGATCTTATATGAAAGCTTTTTCATGTGATCTAGCTTTCATGGTTCCAGAAAATACTATACAAAACACCTAGGGGGAGAAGCAGTTAAATAGTCCTGCTTATCTCTGACATCTATAAACCATGGCAATGACAAGCATGGCAACAAATGCATGAAGGTGCAATAGTGGCACTCACATGACGGTGGCAACCAATAGCTGTTTATGGGATTTAAGCCCAGAGTACAGGAGGGAAACCATGCCTGGCACTGGAATCCTACACAATTTCCCAGGGCAAGTAAAGTCATGAACCTTAGAAAAGAATCTACTCCCCACACTTTGCAAGACCAGCATAATTCCTCAATCAATCAATCAATCAATCAATCAGTCTGTCAGTCAAATCTTCCATCTTTAAATATTTTCTCTAGTATAGATGATGTTCCCTGAAATTAATCCAAACTCTACACATTCTTCTAAGTACTTAAAAAATGTCATAAAGGTCCATGGATACCTATGCAATAGATGGTTACTTTATACATCCTATGCCACATGGTATTGTACAACGTACTTATGGAAGAGGTTAAAATTTTACTTAAAAGAACTATATATACAGTAAAATCAGTATTAGTAAAAAATTACCACACACACACACACACACACACACACACACACACACGTTTCTGAAAGGCTTCAAGGATAAGCCAATGCAAGGAAGATGCTATGATATGGCACAAAGCCTGGGCACTCTAGGTAGAAACGGACTAGGAGAGATAGAGTAGCCAGTGCTAAGGAGAGGAGTTACTGGAGGAGTGGTACTGAAGGCCTTGAATGCCAAGCTGGGTGTAGGGAGTGGAGGACACTCTAAGTGAGTAAAGTTCCCAGTGAATGTGTATGTGGACACGAGACAGTCATGTCAAGGACCCGAGCCCCAGAAGAACGGAAGCCTTCTCTCCAGAGTTGAAGCTCAGGAGGAAATGGTGAAGCCTTCCCTCTTAATCCATATATGGATGTTGACAGTATATACAGAAAACATCTACCATACCTCCTTCCTTGTGGGTGTGTGCAGCCTAAAGATCTCTCCTCTTCAGAGACTGCTCCTACTAAGATTAGCTAAATCTGTCTCCATGTCCTATTGTACACAATAAACTCTGCCTCCTTGTTTTTCTGAAAACAACAACTCCACCCATGTGACACTGTTGTATACAACAATCTGCTCTGTTCAACACTTTATAATAAAAGGCTGAGCTGGGGCTGGGGAGCAGGCACTGCAGTTCCCAGTGCCAAAACAAGAGCCAAAACAAGAGCCTAGACTACCCAATGCCTACTTTCTATCGGTCTTTTCTTCATTCTGTCCCTACCTAAATCAGATCTACCCCTGGAGCCATGCATGACTCTGCAAATGGGGACTTGGAATTCTACAGGTAAGTAAATGATCCATTTACATTTTCATTTTCCTCTCTAGAAGAATGAAATGAGGGGGAAAAAAATCCCTCTTCAGGCAAGAAAGGGCCTGATCCTCTGTAATAATAAGAGGTATGTAGAAAGGAGAACCTGTGTGTTGGAGTCCTTTAGACTTGGAGACGGTTCCTCTCCCAAAGATGATCAGCAGCATGCTTGAGAAGTGATGGCAAATGACAGATAGGAGGTACGGCAACCCCGAATACTGAGAGTCCGGCCTGGTGAAAGCTTCTATGGGTTTGTTTAACTACAGAGAAAGCAGTGGCTGACAGCAGAGGAGACAGGAAGGAAACGTGGTAACTAGCACTCAATGGGAGGTCTTTCTGTCTCCTGTGCCCACTACCTATGGCAGGAAGCCACAAGGCTATAGGTCTGATGATGTAATTGTTTGCTAGAACGTTTGTGTTCATGTAGAAAGGTTTGTATGAAAGTGTGTATATGTGCCTGGGGGAGGGGTGGAACATTTCCATAAGAAAAAGCTGAGACAGTTCTTATTAAATCTACTTTTATAGAAGGTGCCATTTTACCTGAGCAAAGTGTCTTTGTCCTTAGCTAAGGTGTGTCACTGACTGAGGCAAAGAAAGTGCATTTTATTTTCATGAAGGCCATGAAAGATCTGATTTCAGCCCATACATAGACTGCAGCTCAATACAGTGCAGTACATACAGACGCTGAGCTTGTAGGCAAGCACCTATCGACACAGCTCTCCCAGGCCCTGAGGTTCATTAGGTTCAGAGACCCTGGGCCTCAGTTCTACCCTGCATCGAATAGCACAACTTACCATCTCATGTTTTCCACCCAGCATGCTGCTAACACCCAGACTTGAACTCCCTAAGGGATGTGTTCTAAGGCTTGTCTGTTCACAGTACTAGTGAAACCCAAACCATCATCATCATGAGGAGCCCTCCAGTGCAGAACAAGGTGCCAACGTAAACACTCAGGAGCCCTGCTTTAGTTCTGACAACTGCCATCTATTGCCTTGGGGACTCTAGGAGCTATAATGACCCAGTACAACAAAGAGCGAGCTTATAAACCAGTCATATTTTGAAAGGAAATAAGTTTTAATTAAGGATTACATTTTTTTTTCCCTAAAGAAAAACAGGTCATTTTACCAAATGTCTATCAAGTGATACCTCTGCTGGGATGAATAAAGGTCAAGATTATCATTTCACAAGTCGGAAGCCAAGGTTCTAGGTAAATCTCAACAGTTCAAAAATATAAATCACCTGCATTTATCACACAGATGATACACACTCACACCATACACACACACACACACATTCTATACACATACCCACATCACACCATACACTCACACCCTACACACATACATACTGTATACACATACCACACACACTCATATACCACACACACACACCATACACACACATCACATACAGACTCTCTCACACACACTCACACACATACATTCACACATTATACACACACACACACCACACACACTCACACACCACACCATACAGTCACACCCTCACACATACATCCTATACACACATATAACACACACATATACTCACATACCACACACACACCATACATGCACACCACACACTCTCACACATACGCTCACACACTACATACACACACACACCACTCACACACACTCAAACACATACCTTACACACTCACTCACACCAGACACACATTCACACCATACACACACTCATAACACACACACACACACACACACACACGGAATATAGAGCAGGATATTCTCCCTCCTTCCATTCCTCCTCCCTCCCTCTCTCTTATTTCCTGAACAGAGTCTCTCACTAAACCCAAAGCTCACAGCTTCAACTAGGATGTTGGGTAGTTGAGGGCTCATGATTCACTTGCTCCTCACCCCACCTCTACCCACCCACCATGCTGTACCTGGCTGCTCGGGCTTTTTATGGGTCCCTATGCTTTTAAAGACTTCCTCTTAGCCACTGAAGCATCTGCCTAGCCTTCTACAGCCCTTGCCCTAGTCCCTTCCTTTGACAACGTTTATAATTTTAAAATAGCTTGCTAAAATTTTCAGGAGTGTTTACACACCCACGCTGGGAAAACATTTACAGGCTTCTCTTCTAGAGGGTCAACATTTGTTATCATGAACCCACAAATAAAATCAAATGAAGATTTGTTATGATAGTTACCCCAACATGTGCTCTCATTAAGGCAGAATGATTTCCATTCTTTTTTTAAAAAAAACAACAACAGCAACAACAACAACAAAAACAGCTAACATCAGTGCAAAGTGACTTATTTAATCCAAAGGGCTGTGCTGCATTACTTCTCCGTGAAAGTTACTGCTGGCTCAGAAACAGCTCCGGTTGAAGCCACCCCTCATTTTGTAGTCGTGATTAAAGCAATGAGGTGATTTGAAGTTCATGGCTTTCTTTTCTGGAGGCTCCTCAAGAGGCAAGACAAAAAAGTACACATCTTGATATAAACAGTCACCTTTCATGTTATACGTTAGAGTTCACAGGTTTGTGACCTCAGCTTGAATGTTCAGAACATGAGCCACTCTGAAAGTGAAGACCTATATTTTCCTCAGTGGTTTTCTCTTGTTTCTTGGGTCTAAGCTTCTGTATGGAACAGCATACTATGAAAACGGCCTTAGGGTCTGCATCTTCATTATTTCTAAATAACATGATGAAGAAATGTTAAGTTCCATCACCCTGTCAGTCAGTTGTAAAGATGGAGAATAAAAACTTTAACTTTGGCCTTAAATTCTCAAAGGACATAGTCATTCTCCAAAGGCAAAGCCAAAAGTAACAAAGTATGGAGAAGAACAAATGACATTAAAGCATGATCTGTGGCAAGGATTTTAATTTGTTCATCAAGCATCTTTTTCATGTTCCTTATTTCCCTATTCTGTGGCTAGAACCAAAGGCTGCAAGGCAACAAGGGAACTTTTTCCCAGGAAGCTCAGGATAATGTCGGACCCAAGTCCGACAGCCAGTGTGGGGAAACCAGGAGAGAAGCATCTAAGGGGTGGCTTTCAGGGTGAGGGAGAGTTCAGAGAGGAAGTAGATGGGAGTGTCCTAGAGGGAATCACAAGACAGGACTGGAAAAATGACAGAGTGGGAGCATCAGCCAGCCTTGTACAACTATAAGAAGATACAGGAGACAGACAGCTATATACTGAGAAGTTTGTTCAATTTTCGAGCTTCAAAGTGCAAAACAGAGTGACCTGATAGTTTGTCCTCTGGCACATGCCTAGTAGTGGAAGGCAGCATCATGGGAGATGGCAATGGCAGGGATGTGTGCAGACTGAAGGTCTATAGGGAAAAGACCCTTCAGAAAGCCAGAGATGCATCCAGGGATAAGCTCTGACTATGATTTGTTTTCTCCAGAACTACCTCAGCCCTTCCTGAAGGCTTACCATCTACTAATCTAGCCACCCTGGAGGCCAGGCTTCCAACACTCTCAAACTATATCTGAAGCACACTGAAAGGTGGAAGGACTGGTGTTGGTGTGACCTTCCTTGACTGCTAGGGCAGGATGGGAACCTTCCTCATTTCCTGCCATAGTTCATCAGTTGAATTGGTTCACCAAGCCAGATGTAAGATGTCCCAACAACAAAGCAGGTAGGGATGCCCACTCATCTTGGCAATTGGGTCAACTCAGTCAGTAGCTGGAGGAAAGAGACAGAAACAGCTTTGTGGATGGAAAGGCCAGAGGAATGAAGTGATTTTGCACAAGGAGAAAAAGAATGAAGCCGGGTCATATTCCATGCACAGCAGGAATGGCCCACCCTGACCACAGGTGGCCTCATCATCCAGCAAGCTGCTGGGAGGTAATGACAAGGAAATGGTAGCTCCTGACTCTTTGGTCCTGTTGAAGCCAGTTCTCCAAACACTGGCCAAATGCCCTGAGGAGCTCTGTCAGAAAGTCCTTCATTTACTCTACATCCTTCTGAATAACTAGCTCTGGTGGGTACTGGAGTATGATAATCAGTTTACCTCAGATACTGAAGGACTTACCTGTGCAAAGGAGAAGACATGTAGAAGTGAGTTTTCAGATAGTGTACTGCATTTCATAGTAGGAGGACTTGAGAGTTGTCATGGGAAAGTCTGGACAAAGCCTCCGCAAAGGTCTCACCAAGCAGCAGGGATGATTAAGGCGTATCTAATGGGTGGATGTTTCTCTGTAGTGGGCACAACAAGCCTGACAGCAGACAGAAGGCTGCAGTCTCCCCAAAGACATAAGCAAGTCTTTGAATCATGTCTACCTACACTGTGGATAACTGCAGGAGCACATGTGTTCACTGTAACGGCTATGTTTAGTGTTTTAGTTTACAGTTTAAAATGTACTTTGGAGTGACAAAGTGTTTCATTCCACTATCATAAGAAAGCATCGAATCAAACACACATACAATAATGTTAACAATGATGTCATGTCATCTGAGTCTTGGAGTGGTAACACACACTTACTGAGAATAAAGTCTTGGCTTTTTAAGTGAAAACGGGCAAGTGATCAGTAAAAGCCTGTTATTTTTAAACAGGCAGCAGTCAGCTTGCCCTGAAAGCAGGAACCTGTTGTACTGTGGGCAGGCTGCTGGGCTCCAGGCTAATTACCTGATGATTTTTTTTTTTTCTCAGATGAAACCCACAGCTTACTTTGGATGGAGAAAGTACGCCTAGACCCTGGATTCTGATCTTAGTGGGGTGCCTTGGCTAGCGTATTACTGCCTTTCTCCTAAATACTTCCCTAGAGTGACAGATGCAGTGACAAATGCCTCTGGCAGGTAATAGCATTTCCAATCCAGTGCACAGTTATCCAAGCTCATGCTATCTTGCTGAAGCATGAGTGCCACCATTGACACTTGACATAGATGCTCAGTGCCCCACAGAATTCCAGGGTCTTTATCACATGGGTCCAAAGGAGAACCAAACCTTTGCTGTGTTAAGCCACAAGAATTTGGGCCATCCCAGTTCATAACTCTTACTTAGAACACACAGAGTGCCAATGAATGTACACAGCCACACCTGCCTAGCCTGTGACTAGGTTGACAGATGGTTATGAATTATAAATATTTATAATCATAAACCGCACAGAAAAAGGTAGGACTTTTGATTAAATGTTAAGCATGTTTTTTCTATATTGACAAATAGAGCCTATTTGTGCTGCGTGGATATTAATATTGTACTATTATGTTGGAGAGGGCAACAGAGCCCCACATTCAGGAACCTCCTTCATCACACACCTCTGTAAAGAAGTCCTGATGTTTCCAAGCAAAGCATGCAGTTGTTTGAAAGCTGAACATGGATTCAGTCATACCAACCGTGACAATGTACATTTATTCTGTTAGTGTGTATACAGTCACAAGGTATCCAGAAAGGAAACATCTGGATACATCTCAGAGGAGGGTTCCCCTAAGCACTGCATGTGGGAGGCAGGTAGAGCAGATCCTACTGAAGTGGAAACTTCTGGTTTCTTTGGAAAGTTGCTCATGTCAAATGATGGTTTGCTGGGGCTCACAGGTGAAAGGGTGTCTTGCTACAGCAAGCACATAAAAGACTGTTTTCCTGACGCAGACACGGGTGAGAGGATGTTTGATACAGCACACATGGGAAAGGACCTGTGATGAAGGAGTGTAAATATGACCACAGACAGTGGGGGTAAGCACTGAGCATTAGATTGGTTTGCTCTGCCTCACTAAAGACACATGTGTATTGGTTCGTCTTACATAGCATTGTTGAGATCAACTTGTGGTAAAGCTGCCATTGAAAGAAACTCACCCAAAAACTTCTCATGCGGTTCCTGTGCCAGCCTTAGGCTGGTTGGTTAGCCTGGCAGTTTCTTCAGAATTGAACTACAGCTGCCTGGTGTCTGCTTGCTGAAAGGACTGGACTGCAGCTGCTGGTTTGTGCCTGGGGTCAAAGGACTGGTCTGCAGCTGCTGTGTACTATTTGGTGTTTGCTATGAGACTGAATTGCTGCCAAGAAGATCGAGCTCACCCCCACAGAACTATTACTGAACAGGTCCACTTCCCCCGCATCCTAGTAACTTTTCTCTCCCACTACCTCTGCTGGGTGGTGGGCTAGAGGAGAGGTTGAACCCTTATTAAAAGTAGGCTGCAAAAACTCTAAGCCTACATCCTATGGTCTTTCCTTTTAGTTATACGCCACCAACACCAAGTCTGAGCTTTCTTTCCTTGGAGAAGTTTGAGGGTTCATTTGACAACATGACTTCTTCCTTAAAGGGAAGTCCATTTAAAATAGTATGTTGTCCTTCAGGTAGATGAGCTTCCCAGCAGGACTTAGTCATGGGAAGGTATCACCACTTACAACTAATCTAAAGAATCTGAGACTTTATTTAAGGTGAATTTTGAATTTTCATTAAAGCAATGATCAGGTTAGCCTTGAGGAGAGAAAAGAACAAAGCCATATGTAATAGCCCTGCTAGCCATCTTCACACCTACTCCAGCACAATAGCTCCAGAGACTTACATCTGTTCTATTTTAAGATATGATGTAATACACAAAATACTCTTTCCCCTTAGATGAGAAAGCACCGCAGCATTTTATGGCATTTGAAGACTTGAATATTCACCAAAAATACTCTCAGTAGATCTGCAATATATCACTAAAACCATGACTGAGATTACAATTTAAAAATAAACATGCCACTTGCTATGTGTCCTAATAAGATTTTTATTTGGAAGCATGTGGATTTAGGGAGGCATTGGAGTATAGATATTATACCATCTGGTTTTACTCAACATAGTAATAAAATGAAACTAATTGATAAGACTTGCAGCATGAGGCTAGATCTCCAGAGGCACAGGAATCATACACACACACACACACACACACACACACACACACACACGATAGAGCATTTGAAAGCCTAGTGTTGGAAACCAGGAGCTCCTGTGACCAATGCAGGTTATCATGAGGGCTGTACCGGAATGAAGGAACCTGCATAGTTTCTTTAAATCTTTGTTATCTGTGAGACCATAGCCTATAGCAGGAGACAATAAATGACCGCTATAATCTAATCCTGCCAACTGCCTGTTTTTGTAAATGAAGTTTTCTTGGAAGGTAGCCACACCTACTGTCTCTAGTTGCACCTGGTCCAACTGCAAAATTAAGAAGCAGCAACAGGAGTTTTTGTCTTGGATTGCAAAACCCTAAGAGGTGTGTTTTATGTCCCTTTAGACTAAAACTTTGTCAAGTCCTCATCTATGAACTAGTCATGATTTGGTAAGTGTTTGGTACGTGGTAGCTGTTGTCATGGAATCAGTCATTACTCATGCAAGGGGCTGGTGTGCTGTAAGCCAGGAATTAAGCTTATTTTCAATCATAAAATCAGGTGGAAGTATCTCAGGAGAAGCTCTCCCACAAAGGGATTCACTTAGGAGACACTGAAGAATCTCAACTGATTCTTTATGGAAAATTGGCCAAGGTCAGGAGTATTAAAGGAAACTGAGATACCATTTCTCACCAAATGGGGAGATAAAAATCTCAAGAGTGATGGCATACTCAGACACCAGGGAAACTGACATATATGTCTGATGGGAGCAATGGTGCTGACTTAGAGGGGGGGAATATGGGATTTGGTGTGCTTACCAGTATTCTGTATGGATTTGCTCCCTAGTTCTACCAGTGAGCCTATCCTCAAGATATTTAGCAAAATATAGATGTGTGTAAGGCTACAACTCATGGTAGTCTTTTGGTGTGTGTGTGTGTGTGTGTGTGTGTGTGTGTGTGTGAGAGAGAGAGAGAGAGAGAGAGAGAGAGAGAGAGAGAGAGAGATGCTTGTCAACTTGAAAAAAATCCATACTCATCTGGGAGCATAGTCTCTGGCTATGGCTGTGAGTAATTATCTTCATTTGGGTTAACTAAGGCAGGAAGACCCAGGCTAAAATTGGGCAATACAATCCTCTGGGCCTCCAGTCAGGGCCTGAATAAAACAGAGAAAGCAAGCTGACTGCTGCAATCATTCCTTCTCCTCTTTAATGACTGCAGATCTGATGAGACCAGCTGGCTCAAGCACCTGCCACTTTGACTTCTCCATAAGGGACTATACCTTGAACCATGAGATAGACTAAATACTTTTTGTCTTAAAATGCTTATGTTGGAGCATTTTATTACAGGAACAAAACTGAGACAATCTCTAAAAGGAAAAAGCCTGGAAATATTAGATATTCAAAGATTAGCTTAACCACTGGAGTTATGCCAACCCATAAACAAATAAATTTGCATATTACCATTTAAAGAGAAGAAAACAATTTCAAACATCAGTAGTTTACAATCTTCCAATCATATATATCAATGGAACATTAAATAAAGATACACAAGTCTGGAAAGTACATCTCCACAGTCTGATTATTACTATCTTGTTAGTATTATTTTGAAAATGTGCATTTTGAAATGAAACAAACAAATTTATCTGCAGTGAAAAAGGTGAAAGCCAATAAATCAGGAAAGTTGAAACCTTCCAAAGGCTACACTTGAGTTAGAAATATTCTAAATTTAGCATTTATTTTTCTTAGAAAGTATATTTCCTAGCACTAGCTACTGGCAGGACCCAGAATCGATGCTACTCCAGAACTGTGGAGTATCTCTAGAGTTCAGATGTGGTTTCAAAGAACCATCCCTCAGGAGAGAGACAAGGCTTTTAGAGGAACAGATGAACCTGATGGGAGCCAACATGGGACAGCTCATTGTGACAGAAACCATGAAGCTCAACAGATCTGTCAGAAGGGCAGAGAGATGGGGTGGAGCTGTTCCCAAATGCTAAACATGAAATTGATAGAATTTACAGAACATAGTAGGTAGAAGAAGAACTTACGTACCCTTGCAGAAAGATCCAGAATACTTAGTGTTGTATACTCTCTAAGACAATTGACAGGTCCAGTTTCTCAAAAGATGAGTAGTAAAGAAAAGAAGCCAGGAAGGGTTGTGGGACACTAATCTAAAACAAGAGACTATCCAAACCAAGAAAAGTGCCATTTTTCATGGGATCAGGAAATTTAAATATTGAGTGGGCCTTCAGGGATGCTAAGACTCACTAACGTTTGCAGCCTTAGGAATGGCGGCAGTGTTAGAATTCCAGAAGAAAGTGTTCCTTTGCTTCCTCAGAGATGAGTGTCGATGTGCACAGGAGAAATGACATAATGCTGGAGACTTTCTTTAATATATTTGAGGGGGAGGGGGAGAGAGGGAGAGACAGAGACAGAAGACATAGAAAAGATGGCTAGTCTAACTGAAGCTGAGTGGTGGAGATAGCATGTCTACTTTGCTATTTCCCCTGCGTTGGGTGTGTCTAAAACTTTTCCTAATGTGAAAGAAGGATCAGAAAGGAGATGCTGTGGTAGAGACTCCACACTGCAGCCTTCCCCACTCTGCGGAGTTGGCCATCACTCCCTGCTATCGGTCCACTCACCGCTCTGATATCCTTAGGAACTAACTATAGGAAGTTACAGGAGAGTGAACTGTGATGGTGCTGGAAGTGGAGAGGTGTGTACCGGGAAACAGACAAATCCTCTGAATCTGCTCATGAAAATGGCAAAGCTGATGCTGTCGGGTGAGGACTGACTACTATCACTACTGAAAAAATGAAGTATAAAATGATTTCTCTGTGATTGAATGGCTATATTCATATTAAAAGTTTTATATTAGATGTCATATGCTCCTAAGAGAAAGCCATTTTCTCTATCCCTATTAGTTCCAAGGACAGGTGGCTCCACTGAGTAGATACTGCAGCCACCTTCTGGAAACCACTGGGAGTCATCTCCTTGTGTTTTGGGGAGATGCAGATGTGGAAATGTTTAGGAGCAGGTGACAGGATCTCAGCATTATCTTAGAGCTGGTAAGATGCAGCTGTTTTAACATTTGCGAATAATCAATATAAATACAGATGTGTTTGTATTAAAACAAAGGGTGAAGGCAGCAGCAGGTCAACTTTACCTGCTGGAGCTCTTCAGTTACAGAGCTAACCTTCAGAGTTCTGTAGCTCAAGAGGTGATCGCCTATCAATGCTCATTTAAAAAAAGATTTATTTATATGTAAGTACACTGTAGCTGTCTTCAGACACTTTTTCTTCACTTGCTAGCTGTAGCTGTCTTCAAACACCCCAGAAGAGGGCATCAGCTCTCATTACAGATGGTTGTGAGCCATCATGTGGTTGCTGAGATTTGAACTCATGACCTTCAGAAGAGCAGTTGGAGCTCTTAACCACTGAGCCATCTCTCCAGCTCCCATATGTTTTGTTCTTTTGAAACAACTTTCCATGTGATCCAGAACAGCCCCAAACTTAGCATGTAGCCAAGGAGGGCCTTTAACTGATGATCTTCCTGCCTCTGTCTCTGAAGTATTATAATTACTAGGCAAGGGTTTTATAAAATAAAGCACTGACTTCACAAAGACAATGAGGCTCAGAGGCAGAAGGTAACATCATTTCCAAGGTTAGCAAGTCACAGCAGCCAGCGCAAGACGATGGATTCACAATGGAAAAATCACTAAAAACAAAATGGGACAGTAGTGGCTAAATGTGGGCTGTGTTAACCCCTGCTTACCTTTCAAAGCCAATCTGCCGGAAGGTCTTTTCCCATGTTGAGCCTGCAAGGTAAGGAGACCAGAGTCAGCACAGTCATAGACTCGTTGTCACTCTGCTGCTTAACCCTTCAGTGAACCTACTTCTCCCCACCATGGTATCTCTGCCACATCCAGTCAGCACATGGCCTTTGTGTATAGGAATTAAGTTCATCATATCAGTATTCATCGTCTCTTCCTAATGCAAATATTTAAAGCCTTCACTCATGGTTTTCATTCAGCTAAATTAAATACTGCGGAATACAGCATCAGTGTTCATCTCTCCCATCAAATTGTAATTTTGTACTTGACCACGCCCCCAACAGACTTCTAGTAACCACCATCTTGCTCTTCTTCCACAAGATGAGTTTTTCTGGATGCCCCAAATGTTAAAAAGCAAAATCAGTCAAATGGGATTGCATCAGACTAGAGTTTGCAAGCAACTACAGAGATCTCAGTTGAGAAAAATGTGAGTCCCAATATCATTGAAAATAATGAAATGGGGGCCAGGGAAGAGGGCTGAAGCCTTAAGTATTTGCTATGCAACCATGGGGACCAGAGGTGGGATCCACGCAACCCACAAAAGTGCTAACTATTCTAGTAGACACTGTGCATGTGCAAGTTAAGTGTTTGTGATAATCCACAGTATTTTTACATTTTTATTTTAGTCACTATGGCAAATAGTCCCCCAAACTGGCCCTCAGTTTGTAAGTTGTGTGTGTACCAGTTAATGACTGAAAATGATTGCTTCAGGTTGTTTACTGATGGTTTATTCTGAAAGCACAGATGGAGATTTCAGCCTTGAGTCTCCAGAGGCTGCTAAGAAGATGTTCACAGATCCAAGGAAACTAGGCTGGCACTGACATCACTTTCTTGAGAACTCAAATACTTTATCTCCAAATCACCACGCAGATGTCCAGGGGCCAGGTAGGCTTCCTAGAGGGCAGGAGATTACAAAGGACTAAAGAACCCTAAAGGTTGTCTGGACTAATCTCAAGAGAGGCTGAATTAGTCTTGAGAGACCATTAAGACAGTGCTTTACCAGGAGGCTGGGTCTATGTTAACTGGTCACAATGGAGTATTTTAGATAATTTAAAAAATACGCAATGGAAGACCAAGTTTCAGGGATGAATGACACACTGATTTAAGTGAAATTCAGATGTATTTTCTGGAATGACATCTCTGAGACACTGTTGAATTCCAATTTGTTTTGTCAGTGGGACTTAAATCTAACCAGGCCAGGAATTTCTCTTGGCCTCCAGGCCAGAGAAGTGGCTTGCATATAAATATCTTTCCTTCTGTGAATGTCATGCAAGACAATGGAGGATCCCTTTCTCGGGAATTCTTTGAAGAAGATAACCTACTCCAGAAGTCTACCAGTCAGACAGTGGTGGAGAATACATGCCTGTTAGTAGAAGTCAAGTGCTCCAGCTGGCCACCACCTGGACCACATTATAGGAACGATGATTCCTGTCTGAGGGTAATGCTGATAGTCAGGATCAGACTGGGGGTTGGTAGAAGTAAGGTGATGGCAAGAGGACTTGATGCTATTCTTCCCAACTTCTGCTTCCAATGAAAACCAAAACTACCATAATTTCCCTCTATTTCCACTGTTTTTCCATATCTTCTTGATGTACTCTCAGGCTTTTTTCTTCTCTTAATTCTAAGAAAATCCTTTTTCCTAACTGATTTAATTTATTGTCAAGGTAAAATTAAAATGCAAATGATGTTGAACATGTAGCTTTCAGTAAGAAACAGGCCCTAAGTAATTTTCATAAAATGTAAATTTAATCAAACAGGCAAGATAAGGTCATGGTCTTAGCCATTTGGTACAGTTTGGGATAAACATGGTTAAGCCACCAGTCCATGCATCATGGAGACAGTAGAAGGTCTTCTGTCAGTTCTGCAGTATCTCGATGTCCTTCACGTCACAGGCTCATCCACTTTTGCTGTTGGTACTCGCTCACCATTTGCATGTGTTAGAAATGGGTCTGGATACATTAAAATATGGTTTCTGCTCTTAAGTCCCAACTACATTAGAGGTTTGGGTTTTTATGTCCTTCGTGAGCACTTAGTCATGATAAAACAAGAATTTCTCAATAAATGAAACAGACATACCCAGATCCTTTGGCACAGAGAATATTTTTGGCAGCTCATTATGCAGTTGCTGAAGAATTCTTTTAAAGCCATTAGCCATGGTCTACAGCGGTAAACTGATATTATTCGCCTTTGCCAAAGTAGCCCCACATGTCAAAAACAGCAGAGAAAACAAAAGCACATGGCCAACTTCCTCAATTGAACACTTTTCAAATGAGATTAACAGGGGTCCCTCCCCTGTGGTTTTCCATGGTATAGTACCAGGAACCCACAGTCATCTGTGGTTGAAAATATTAAACGGAAAATTCCAGAAATAAACGGCTCACAAGTTTTAAATGACTTTCATTACAGTAGATTGCCATAATTATTCTATTTTATGAGCTGTTATTGTCTTTAACCTTATTGAGTCTCATGTAGAAGTAACACATTATCCTAAGTGTGTATATAAGAGAAAACACAAAAGTCGTAGGGCTTTTCTCTAGTCTCATCTTAGCATCCACTGGGAGTCTTGGAACAAGTCCCCATGGTTAAGGAGGGTCACTGTACCCTACAGAAGTCTATTTTCCGGAAGAAGGCAAACCACAGAAAGAAACTATAAACACACAGGAAGAGATGAATTCATATCAGAATGGGTTTTATTTTCTTTCCAATCTTGGATGGTGTAATTAGAAATCATGAATTATGATTCTTCGCTTGTTAAGAGTGCTCATTAGTGTACCAACATCCTAGTCAACAGAATTGTAATCTAGAGCAGAAGATGGTAGAGTATGGAAGGAATCAAGCTGGGAGTGTATTGTCATTCAGTTGAGAAGGAAGTTCTCGTCCGGCCTGAGTATTCCCTAGGTGGTAAGACTCCATAATACCTCTAAGGCCTCTTAGCCTTGACTCTTAGGAGGTAGCTCCAAGAGAAAATGGTCATGCTGTCTCCCCAAAGAAAACTTTAGCAACTGCCCCTTTCATGCAAAGGATGTTCTACCTCTTGATTCTCATCCTGTAGCTCTGTGTGCTTATTAGCTTTCGAAAAATTACATTGATTTATTTGTGTGTTCATGTGTGTTTGTAGGGAGGAGCTTGTGCATACCACAGCACAAGTGTGGAGGTCAGAGTGGACAACGTGTGGAGTTGGCTACCTCCTTCCAACATGTAGATGCTGGGGATCAAACTCCTGTCAGCAGGCTTAGTGCAGTAGTGCTTACCTGTTTATCCTTTTTAGCAGCTCCTTATGATTAAGAGTTTATTGTTTTCAAAGTCGATTATTTTCATGCAATATATTTTGATTAAGATTTCCCATCCCAACTCCTTCCATATCCTCTCCAGCCACCCAAATCCATAGCCTCTCTCTCTCTCTCTCTCTCTCTCTCTCTCTCTCTCTCTCTGTCTCTCCCAAATACAAAAAAGCATCTACAATAACAACATCAACAACACTAAAATAAAAGCAAACAAACTAGAATTGGACAAAATAAGCAAACAAATAGGAGGGAGGCAAAGAAGAAGCACAAGAAACACATACAAACGCTGTGGCACACACATTTGCACACAAAGAAATCCTATAAAAGTAACAGGTTTAAAACAAAACACCCAGACAAAGCCTTGTGAGAGAAAGAAAAACAAAAGGTTCCCAGTTTTGTATTGGCCACATACTGCTGATCCTGGGGCTTCCCCTTGTATCTCCAGTGAGACGCCATTGGAAAATTAATCTTTCCTTTGTGAGTAGTTATCGAGTGGAGATTGCTTTTGGGTTAGGGATGGGAACTTGTGTCCACTTCATCTCACCACTGGGATCCCATCTGGCATAGACCACTGCAGGCTTTTTGCATGCCACCACAGTCTCTGTGAGTCCATGACCTCATATGTCTGTCAGTTTAGAAGGCCTTGTTACCTTAGTGTCCTCTGTCCCTGCTGACTCTTTAAATCTTTCCACTCTTGTCTTCCACAGAGGACCCTGAACCCTAAGGAGAGAGATTTGATGGAGACATCCCATTTAGGATTGAGTGTTGTGAGGTCTCTTACTCTCTGCATATTGTCTGACTGTGGGTCTCTGTATTTGTTCCCATCTGCTGTAGGAGGAAGCTTCTCTGATGATGGCTAAGCAAGGTCTGTGAGGATACAGTAGGATGTAGTTAGGAGTCATTTTATTGAGCCTTTAATTGATTGGTAAATTCTGATTTGAAATATTCTTTAAAATGGCTAGAAATTCTTAAAAGTGCTTTCATCATTAGCTGTATGGTCTTTGTTTCCCCCAAGTTAACAATAGAACTGCTTGCATCATTAGACCTGTACAAAGTACTAGTCTTACATGGTTTAGCTAAGGAAATTCTCTTGAACATGCAATGAAATCAGTACAATTTTTCTATCCTACCTTTAGGTGAGAAAACAGAGGCTCAGGCTAATGTCAACCTCAACCTACCTTGTCAAGTGTCAGACACTGTATTCAGGTCTTGCCTTACTTGACAGTTTGGTTGCTTGTTCCAGAATCCACTTGATAGAGTCCCCTTAATGGCCCTAGTAGCTATCAAAAAAGAGTCTTCAGCTGGCACCTCATTCTACTGCACAATGTGAGGGGCTCCATTATGCTATGATGCAGCCAAAGGTTCTCAGCAGAGGCTGTGCCATGCCATGCCATTGGACTTCCCAGGCTGCAGAGGCAGGAGTTGTTTATGCTCCTATTCCTTATGTTCTTAGTCAGTGGCATTGGGTTGTAGAAATAGCTTTGTCTTCTTTCCCCTTTTCTATCGCTGTCTCTATTTGATCTGCCTGTAGTATGGGATTCAATCTTTTATCCTACTTTGCTCTCTGGATTGGAACATTAATCTTAGAAGCATAGAAGTGGCCAAGTTGCAGCTATCTTTCATCAAGTCTGTGATTTTCCTTGATTTTGTTAAATAATAAAAGTTTCAACCATATAAATTCATGTCAGTAAAAGGCCAAATATGGACATTTGGTCCATACAGAGCCAGAGTAAGCATTCATATTCTCTCTCTCTCTCTCTCTCTTTCTGTGCTATCAGTTTGAAGTTGTATAACTTTATTTGAAGAGAGGCATGATTAATCTAATCACCACTCTGTTTCTGCTTGTCTCTGTTTCCTCAGACAAGTCACTCACAGGTCTTGCTCTTTGATATGATAATCAGAGGATTTCTATACAATGTTGTTGTTTTTTTTTTCTTAAGTGTTACTGTGAGAAAATCAAGATTCTCTATCTTTGCATCACTGGGAGCTACCTTCACCACTGTGTCTCTTCACTGATTCTTCTCATCTGCAATTCTTTCAACCAACTTCTTACTCAAACTATAGAGAAAAGTGACTCAGTTTTCCTTACAGTTTCAGGATGTAACAACACCATTAAAAAAATTTGTCCAGCAAAGCATATCTTTCTTCTAGTTGAATGGTTTTATTCCAAGTATGTCTTAGACACTGAAGTGATTTGAACCTAATCCTGTCTCTGCTATTTTGAAATAACTAGAAGAAAAGGAGCAATAATCCCCAAAGTGATGGGTTTGCCAGCATATTTCTATAAAACAGGAGTATTTTCATATAGCATAGGAGCTTTCAGGCAGGCAGACATGCCACCTGGCATAGCATTTAGTCAGAAAGCTCTCAAGTACCAGGAAATTGTTCACATACAGTCTCTGCCAGAGGCTTCATTTACATCATTTTTTTTAACTCTTGAAAGGAAAATACTTTCAAACCTAGTTTTTAAAAAAGCCATGATTAACCATGAATAGAATATGAAATTGTAAGAGAGAAGTAGAGTTTTCTTTCACTTGACCAATAGTGACATTCAAAGTATTCTACAATGAGATACAAATCCCCTCATTAAATAATGGATTAAAAGTAATCTTTGACTTCTGGCTTAAAATAGAAATTGGACTGGTAGTTTGAAATGTGTCCCATGTAGTAGTTACAGACATATGGAAAACAGTGTGTGTGTGTGTGTGTGTGTGTGTGTGTGTGTGTGTGTAGGGGGCGTGTACATCATTTTACAAGAATCATAGAACATTTGCCAGCACATTAATCTCACCGACCTATGCTGTTCATATTCTAATAGTCTCTGTATGTCTCCCATAGTAACCAAGCAAATGCATTGCCCTTAAAGAATGTTCAGATATATTTCTTCCTTTTCCTCACTGTCTTCCTCTAATTTAGAAACACTGACTTTATTATAAGGAGCCGATCCAACGACCCTGTGTACATAGATGCTTTGTTTTGAGGAAGTCACATGTGTTCATCATCATCATCATCATCATCATCATCATCATCATCATCATCCTTTCGTCCCCTGACCTCTCCTCTTCCCTGCCTTTCCACATCCAATCACACGCCCGTACATAATTAGCCAAGAGGAAGAGAGTATGTTTGTTAACTGATGGGCAGGGAGGACCCCCCATGGGATTGCATCTTTTGAGAAATAGAGGGCTAGCCAAATAAAGAAGTTATAGGAATGCTTATAAACTGACAAGTCCTGGAAACTCCCCAACATGAACAATGGAAACAACCTAAAAAAGCAGCAAGTACCAGAGTTTTAAGACACAATTTAAATGCAGTGGCCAGTATGTAACTTCCATCTTTATGTGGACACAGAGCAATGAGAAACTAAGATGTACAGTCCTTATGCGATTAGGAAAATTGTAGTTGACATGTTGTCCCAACCTATTCAAGCCCATGACGTTCCCATGACTTTCCATTCTTTACGCATCTGCTCCAACAAGAATGTTTACATTTCTTTTATCACAAGATGGTCAAAAATAGAATCTGGAGAAAATCCACAACATTGAGAAAGCAAATCCAGAGGGGGGCAAATCTTAGATTTTAAAAGGGAAGAGTAAGACTGTGAAGGGAGAAGGTTTTCAGGAATGAGTGGTCAAGTTTAGGGAGAGCTGCTGAGGTCTCTGAGGTCTCTCGGGGAAAGCACTGACTCAAAGTGAAGATGGTTAAGCAGAGACCAGAAACTGATCCTCCGATAGAGCATCTGCTGGCAGAACTTCTGGCTCTCTGGGCTCCATCCCCTACGCTCCAAAATGAAATGAAGGAAATTTCAGTGGATAGCAGTGTGAAAGAATAGTTTTGATTGTGCAGCAAAGTTGAGAGGAGGAAAGAAGAACAGATTTCTATTTTTAAGGTCAGGCTCAACGGGAGTGTCAAGGGGTGATGGGAATTGGCAGGGATGATGGGTAATGTGGTCCTTCATATGTGGTGTGTGAGCACCTTCACTGATCAAAAGGAATGCAGAAGGCTGAGCAAAGGTTGATGACCCAGAGAGGATGGGAAGTCTCAATTTCTCATCAGTAGAGAGGTAAGACTTGTCACCGGCAGAGGAGTAGGCCTTAGAGGAAACCGGAAAGATGGTTGTAGAAAGAGATACTACACTACAATACTGTAAGTGCCAGCGATGAGCAAGGAGCTGAGACTGTACATGGAGAACAATGAGTTGTGATATATGCAGAAGGCCCCTGGTGGATTACATATTTGAATGTATATTATGAATAATCTACATGCTGGTCACTCTTTGCAGAGAACCACTATATACAGAAAACCAACATTAGGCAAAAGCAAGTCACATTTCAGATGATATAGGAACACCCCTAAGCATTTCTTAGGACTGGGCTGCTTCTGCAAGGCCTCCATGGTATACTCTAAAATCTACCTTAAAAATAAAAACCTTCTGATATCCATTTGTAGATTTGTCTTCTGCCTGTTTCTAATCAAAGTTAACTTCAGAAGACATTTCCAGTGACTGTAATTCCACTTCTTTCCAAGCCAGGTGCATGGGAGTTTGATAAGTCTCCCAAGTATTACACGTGCTCAGAAAACTGACCTTGGGCTTTGACCACACTTACCATATGGTGTCTGAGTTCTCAAGCAAGACTTGGGATTCTAAGGTTCCTGCAAGAGACACTAATGTGCTTGTGGGACCTCCATAAGGTGATGTGTGATAAAACTGAGATAAAATAAAAAACAAATCGGCAATGAACTTAGTAGATGAAAATCTCCAGAAAGTGTAAATTATACCCTTTCCCTGACAGTTCTTCTTTGCTGAGGTACTTTCTTTCAGGAATGTATGCAGACCACTCATGAGCAACCTTGATCTTGTCCAGCCTATCAAAGGAAAGGCTGGATCCAGGGAGAGCCCTTGTGGAGAAGTCTTTATGACAAACATCAGGAGCCTTGCAGTATTGATCTTGTGTGACACAATATCTTAAGAGTTAATATTTAATTCACATGTGCTTATTTTTTAGGCCTCAATATGAAACTTTTCAGGGGGCGTTAGTGACTTAACTTACATTGCTCCCTTTGCTGGTTTGTGGCTGCATATGTCCTGAGTCAATTACAAACATGAAGTTGATAGCTTGTATGTTGGTTCCAGCAATCACTGAAAGTCATTAATCAAGTAAATACCTGGACTTCTGGCAGGGCAAATGACAATGATTTAGCTCTTGTGGCAAAATGATTTTGGCTTTGTATCTGTATGACACACCTTGCTATGAGTCACCTATCATATTGGGACACACACTACAGGTCCATGAGTTGGTCGAGCATCTCCAGAAGGAAATCAGTACAACTATAATGTCTTTGCACAACTACACTGAAAATGTCTATGTCATCTCTCACACAACATAGGCTATAGCTAAAATGCCACAAATACAAGATTCTTAGCTAGGATTTTTTTTATTCTCTATTTTTATTTATGTGTATGTGTATTACTTGTGTGAGTGAATGCCATGTGTGTTCTGAAAGTCATGGAAGCCAGAAAAGTTGTCAGATCCCCTGGAGCTGAAGTTACAGGGGATTGTGAGCTGCTCAGTGTGGGTCCTAGGAACCAAACATAAGCCCTGTGCAAAAACTTCAGGCACTTTTAACAGCTGAGCAATTCTCCAGACCCCTCAGCTAGTATTTTTTAAAGACTTGTTAATTTTTATTTTATATGAATGTTTTGCCTGCATGAATGTAAGTGCACTGCATATTCACCTGGTGCCTATGGGGAGCAGAAGGAGCCAGATCTCCTGAAACTGGAGTTACAGACAGTTGCACGCTGTCATATGGGTGCTGGAAACTGAACCCTGTGCTTCTGGAAGACCATCGGGTGCTCTTAATCACTAAGCCATCTCTCAAATTGTCTGCTAGAATCATAAGTGGAAAAAACTGCAAGACAGTCAGTGATCTAAAACCTTAGGACAATAATTGTTCAAGATAACTATAGTCCAATTTCCTCCTTAGCCCTGCATTCTAACACAACACACACACACACACACACACACACACACACACACACACACTTAAGCAAAGCCATTTATCAAAGCTCGGATTTAAAATGAATAATAATAAAAAAAAGCTTTGCCATAATTTCCTTGTACTTTAGCCTATCACTATGTTTTGTGGCTTCAGTTAATCCACATTGTGTTATTAACTTTTCCTTTTCACGTATGTTTGCCAATACTCTCCTAGGTTATCTTACAGGAAACGCATAGAAAGTCTTAGAAGGTCAAAGGAACAAACAGCATTTGTTTAAATGTGAGTTTTTCATCAAGAGCTCGCCAAGCCTACCACAGTGTTCAGCCTGGTGTTTATGAAGCCGGCCTTCATGCGAGAACATGAATCATATCTTGGAGATCCTGTCATTTCTGCAGAAACCGGAAGCAACTCTGTTCTGCCAGCTTTCTGCGTGTGCCAATGGAGGAAACACTGGGACAACGAGCAGAGGTAAGGTTGGCCAATGTGCCTTAGAGAACAGTCACATCTGCCCAATCCAAGCATGCTTCTGTTCTCTTGAGAGAAGAAGAAAATAAAATATAACTGTTTCCCCTTCTCTTATTTGCACTCTTGTGGAGCTCTGAGTCTCAGTGGAGGGTTCGTAGGTTTTGGTGAGGTGGATATTTCCCTAACATCCCTCTGGCAGCTTACATAGTACACCAGTTGTTTCGTACGACTTCGTTTCTATGAAGCAAAAATTCCAAATCGCAGGTGGCACATGTCACATATACTCTCTTACAAAAACAAATGGAGCCACAAGGGGACACTGACACCCTAAATGTCATAAAAACAAAAAGTCACAAGCACAATTCTGACTTGCAAATAGCGACTTAAACTTTTACTTTCTCCACATATGATTCAAATGCAGACAGAACACCACGGTGCTGACTTACCAAACAGAGGTATCAGACACTTTATAGCTCTTCAATTTTAATGTAATTGATAATAGTCAATCAATGTAGTCATTAGTTATATGTAAAAAACTCATCTTGTTGCATATCACACTTTCAAACAATGTGATTTCAAGATTGTTTTAGTTCTGGGAGCACTGCCTATTTCTCTATGCTTAATTCTAAATTATTTCAATTAGCTTTGCTGTTAGGATTTGGGGATCTTCACTGAATGAAAAGTCAAGGACTACTGTGAACAGAAATGCTGGGCTGAATCAACAGAAGTGTCCAGTGATCTATAAGGAAAACATGGCATGTTTGCACGACGGAACGCTAAGGACCCACCAAAAGAACGCAATGCCATTTACTATGAATACACATGGTGAACATTATAAAGTGAAATAAATCAAGGCACAAGAAGCCAAACTCCTACGATCTCACTCATATGTGGAATCGCAACAAATGGAGGTCATAGAAACAGAGGGCAGGAGCATGGTACCAAGACACGGGAAAGAGGAGAGAGAAGTGGAGATGGAGAGAGACTGGTTAAGAAAATGGCCACAGTTAACAATATCATATAATTCATGGGAACACAGTTTACTAGGGAAGAGGTCACTACAATAATCAGGCTACATATGTACATACTACATACACACATAGATATATACATACATACATAGGTACATACATACATAGGTACATACATACATAGGTATATACATACATACACACATAGGTATATAATACATACATATATACATGCATACATACACACATAGGTACATACATACATAGGTATATACATACATACATACACACATAGGTACATACATACATAGGTATATACATACAAGAGATGAATAATAAGTAAATGAAGATAAAAGTCAAAATTCAATAGTTTATATAAAAAGGAAGTTCCTGTATGTTATGCTATGTTATAATGTTATATTCTCTCTCTCTCTCTCTCCCTCTCTCTCTCTCTCTTTCTCTCTCTCTCTCTCTCTCTCATCTCCAGACTTAGGGTGAGGTGGACTACAATCTGAATTGACTTTTCTGACATCCTTCATTCATTCTCAGCCATACCCACAGCCCAAGCTTGTTTGGTGGCTTCTCTGAGGTATAGATTTCTGCCTTTCAATCACCAGGATGTCTTTCCTACCCAGCTTCCCTCTGTGGATCAGTTTACTCACCCATCTGAGTCAGGGAACAGGGATAATCGACCTTTCAGGGCTGGGAGTACCTGCTGGCTGGCTTCTCTGAAGCTGGTTGTGCTAGAGTCTGGCAAGTGCTTGAGGTCTTCACAGTTCACCTCTGGGAATCTATAATCATAGCCTAGACTCACCTATAGCCAGAGTCCTGACCACACAGATATCCCAAAATCCTAAGCACCAGTCCTTTCCCATTGGGTTTCTGTTTGGTACTCATTTGTGATGCTCCAATAAGGGTTTAATGGTTGCTTTTGACTGACAACTTGACTAGAGAGTCTTAATGGGGAATTATCTACATCAGGTTGGCCTTGGGACATGTCTGTGGCGAATCATCTTGATTATATTAGTTGAAGTAAGACTATGCCCCTCCCCAAATGTGGATGAAGCCATTCCTGGTATTTGGAGTCTAGAATGTGTAAGAGCAAAGACTAAGAGAGTGTAGCTGAGCTGTAGTAGTAAGCATGCATGTGCAGATCCTCTCTCTCCTCACTGTGACTGCGGCTAGCTTTTTTAAGTTCCTAGCACCTTGACTTGCTGCCACAGTGAACCTGGAACTGTGAGTTTAAACAGTCTTTCCCCCTTAAATTGTTTTCTGTCACAGTGTTCTGTCACAGCAACTGGAAACAAATCAGTATGCGGGACTTATTTCTCACGACTGTAACTGCAGGAAATCCGCTCAGTCAACCAGGAGAAATAGCCTCAAGAAGGAGGCTGGAAACCTGGTCCCAGCAAACGAAGTATAGACAAAATAGAGGCAAAAAAATGTAGCCATCGGTCAGCCTCAGGAACCAGACTCCATGGTGTGCTAAGTTGTGCATCATTCCTTCTGGTCCTCCACTGTGATGAACGGGAACAATTGAAACAGGGACAAACTGAAAGCAGCAATCGTTGAAAGAGGACTCGCAGGTCATTTTCTTCATGTTCAGTAACACACCTCCATCCCAAGCCGCTCTCTCCAGGTCCTTCTTGGAAGGACGACAAATGTCATCAGTCAACAGTCGTTGATGGTGTTTGACTGAAAAGCTGGCTCTCCACTGACCAGAGGTATGAAGAAAGGAACGCCGCTGCATGGGTCCTTCCCCTAGGGCAGTGGTTCTCAGCCTTCCTAACTGGGGGAGGGGTGTCTCAGCCCTTTAGTACAGTTCCTCATGTTGTGGTGACTCCAACCATCCAATTATTTTCGTTGCTGCTTCATAACTGTAATTTTGCTACTGTTGCAAATTGTAACATAAACATTTGGGGGGAAGGTTTGTCAAGAGGTTTGCCACAGGTTGTGAACCCGTCTTCTGGAGGCTTTGTGGCACACAACTTGGAAACTACACAGAACAACAGGTAAGCACACCTATTCCCCATGGCTGTGGTTGTGTACTTAGATCACTAGAGAAGTGGAGGCAGGAGGAATAGCTAAACCCAGGAATTCAAAGTCTGACCTCCGGTCTCAATTAAAACAAGGAGGAGAAAGGGAAAGAAAGCAGGTGGGAAGAAGAGACTTCACCCCTTGGCATACAACTCTCTTCCAACCTGTTTGTGTGAAAGGGACGCCAGCATTTATCTTTTGCTATTTTTCATTTAGAAGTCAGAAGGAAGGGGGAGCTTTGCACTGGTCATGGGGTCACACACACAGGCAAAAGAGGCAGGCTCCACACTTCCTGGATGCCTTTCCTTTGTTTCCGTACATTGTTGGCCCCAAAAACATCCATGGGGGACTCTGATTCAGGCACAGGAACTTGAAGTGGTCTAAAGAGGGCAACACTGGAGTGCAGTATCCAGGTCTCTTTTAGGGAACTAGCTATCTGTGGGGTAGCCAACAATGTGGAGGCTGCCACCCAGGTCATCAGAGCAGTGCTGATGTAACATAGCTTGCGATGGAGAAGCCGTTTCTCCAGGAGCACGATTTCTACTGATATACATTAAGAAGATTACATTCACACACAAGAATGTCTGAGTAATCTCTTGGCACACAGCAGGATCCCTGAGATTTAAATCTGAAGCAGCTGAGAAGCAATCAGTACTCACTGAAAGGCTGAAACATGCTTCCAAATGACTTTTAAGAAGCTTACCCATACATAGCAATTTAAAAAAAAAAAAATGATGTATTAAGTAGACACAAGATGAAAGCTAAGTGGTCCTCTTCCTCTAGATTTGCAGTAGACACAAACCACCTACAGCTCACAGGCATGTGGACAGTGAACAACGGGGCTCTCTTAACTTAATATTTCCCTCTGTATGCTTCAAGAACCATCAAAGATACAAAACTGCATCTTTGGGGGCATAAAATGCATACGAAGAGAGAACTTCCCAAAACCCCCAAAACATAAATGGGGATTAATGCATTTAGTCGATGGGGGATTAACACCTGAATGCACATGTAATTCAGTAAGAGACAGTTTTCGCTCTGCCTTTCCAATCTGACGTTCCATGGAAGCAATCCGTTGCCACTCGTGCTAAGGCCATTAGGAAAGCTCAAACAAATTCCTTGGTTTTAAAGCCAGTATCTGTATGTTTCCAATCACCGACAGGGAGAGGGGAAATTGGACTGAGAGGAAAAACCCAGAGTCCTTCAAATCGAAGATCGCTGGTGAATTCCAATTCAGGGATCCATTGGAGCATAAAACAAAACAAAATAAGCTCTTCCCCCACCCCCGCCTGCCAGACAGCAACTTAAAAAGAGAAACTGAGGCACAGCACTCCATTCTGAGCAGAGGAGTCTGCTGATGTTCACGCCTTTGGGGAGTGACTGAGCATAGCCACACTCAATCCTTCCCATTGCCTCTCTCTTCTCTTCTGAAAGGAGGGGGCAAGGTTTCACTTCCTGCCTTTAGTCCTCAATACTCATGGGCCCTAAATAAAGCAAGTAAAAAGGTTTGCTGCTTGTGAATAAATGTCTTAAGAACAGAACACATGATTTAGTCACGTATGTCTCGGGCCTTCATCCCCTCTCCTGGTATTCTTCAAATCCATTTTAAGCCCAACAGCTTTTCCTGGATCCAGCACTGAATTAGCCAAAAGTCCCTCTTATTTATTGGTGACCTAAGGAGATTTGTGACTCCCTCCTTTGAAGCAGTTATTTCTCCCCATTTTCCTGGCCAGCATGTGTCATTCTGGGTTATAACTCAGAGCACGTGGGGTCAGCCTGGGAGTAGGGAGAAGCAGTGCAGGGGAATTCAGAGCCAGGCATGCTATCTCTAAGCCAAACATTCCTCTGGCCCATTAGTACAAAAATACATTAACGGGACTTCACCTTCCTCCCTTGCCTGATGGTTTAATTCAGATGCATGAGCAGGAAGAGGCAGAAAAGTTGCTTTGTCTCTGTGATCACTCAAAGAGATTTACAAGTCCACACTAAGCTTTTGGCTAACTGTAGTCTCGCAGTTGCTGGTGAAAAGGTATCTGCACATTGGTCTTTATGTAAACACAGCGCTCAGTGCAGCTGCAATATAAATCAGAGCACAGAGAATATCTATGTGTATCAGATGAGCCCAACCATCTTGGCTCACTACCTTATTGAAACGTAGAACTCAACGAAAAGAGAGAGTGAGCAAACAGCAAATGCCCACAGACACCAAGACCTAGTGCTGGATGAATGGGGACATCCTGCTGCCAGTAGTGAAGCAAGTAGTGAAATTCTGAAATATTGTAGCCAGCTGGCAATTCTTTTTCCTCCATCTTCAAATGACATTAGAATGTTTAAAGAAACAAATAAACAAACAACAAACCTTCCCTGCTGTGGACTTAATCTACAACTTTGTACTTCAGAAGTTGTACTGGGACCATTTCAAATAAAGTTTAGGCAGGGAGTTGTCCTACAGCCTTTGGAGGAACGGGAAGGAGGCCATTGCAAGGGACCCAAGTCTCAATCCTTTCTATTCCAGCACAGCCCACTCTCAGGGCAAACTCTGTGAGTACCCCTGGCCTCCCACTCTTCCTTGTGCTTTCGGGATCTCAATACCATAGCATACACAGAGTGCTCCAATTCACATGCACGACTCAAGTGAGATCATAAAACTAAAGTCAGGGGTGCTATCTCAGCCCATGGGCATGGGCATGGCACTAGTACTCCGAGGACCCTCCTATCACCATGGAGCTGTAGGACACAATCACAGTTTCTGTGGTAGGGTCTGTTTTTTACCTTCTAGAGAAAATAGTAAGTTTATAACTTTTGTCAAAATTGATTGTCTCCCATTGTCTATATGGATAGATTCCAAGACCCTCCCCGATGGATTTTGGAAACATCAGATAACACTTAACTCTGTGTATGCTGTGTTTCTCTCTATAAACATATACCTATGACAAAGTTCAGCTTACTAATTAGACTCAGTATCAAATGAAAAACAATAGTAATACAATGGAACAATTAATAACAACATCCTGTTACACAATTGTCAGCATCAATGTTCTTGTGCTTTAGGGCCATTGCCAAGCAAAATGTGGCTTCTCCGAATATTGCATTGCAGTAGCAGACATTCCTTCTGACGACTGAGATGGAAGTTGCTAAGTGATTATCAGTGTGTAACCTTATATAACAGGGATAAGCCAGTCAGAGGGATTGATTATTCATGCCTTGGGCAACAAAGGCATGATGGGATGGGATTTCTTCACACCTCCCAGAATGTTTCATAATTGAAAATGTACGTATTAATTCCTCCTGTACCATTTCCCACTTGGTATTTTTGGATCGTTTTTGAGTGAAAACATAAAAATGAAATTGGATAAGGGGAGAATAACCACTCCAGGGAGCTATTAAAAATTAGTTTTAAAAATTCTGATTCAAAGGGCAATGTGCCTTGGGTCTTCTTGCAAGTAGCTCAAGGATGCTTTAGATGTTTCTCAGATGTTTAAAATAAATTTTAAAAACCCGATTTCCTTAAAACCATGGGGCATCTTATAATCTCTGCACTAGGCTGTAATGATAAAACCAGGAACTTGACACATTGCTCTCCAAAGCTCCAGCTGCCCGTAACCCATGAGAATCAGAGATGTGAATGGCTACCAGTGGTAAGCATCCGTCCTCTTCTCTATTGCGTGTCTGCCTGGCCACCAATGGTAACTGTCCTACTCTCTATCTGAGGTATGCATGGTCTCCAGATAGTAACTGTTCTCTCCTCTCTACTAGTGTGTCATCTAGCTATCTGAATATGCATGTGTCTATAATTGTAATGGACTATGCGAGTTCCTATTTTCAAAGTTTTTTTTTTCTGCTGGACAAGTGATAGACATTCATTTAGATAACTACTAATCCGCTCCTATAAAATGTAACCACTCTTAGTGGGACTTGTTTGTTGTTTTTCTTTCTGGTTGAGAGAGAGAGAGAGAGGGAGGGAGAGAGAGAGAGAGAGAGAGAGAGAGAGAGAGAGAGAGAGAGAGAGAGAAGGCGTTCACATGCTCTGTACATAACAGACTTCTCTTAGCTTCAGTGCTAAGTCTGCCGGGAGCACATCTTCCTAAGAGGTGTGGTATTTTAGCCACAAAGTGCTTCAGTGCACGGATGCACCTTAATTGAATTTGCTACTCCTCTGAGTGAAACACTTAGGCTATTTCCATCGTTTCTTCCCTTCCTCCCTCCCATACTCTCTCCTCATTTCTCCCTTGAGGGTGGAAATAGTCCTGATTGTTGCAGTTCTACTATGTGTCCTTAGACATGACTCACTAATATCAAAGCATAGAGTGTGAGTGGCTGTACGCATAGCTTTTAATGTGTGTCCGTTGAAAGCTGCACTCACCTTTGATTTGAACCTTTGCCATGTTGAGACACTGCATGATCTCTGAGCATGAAAACAATTCCACAAGACTCAACAGACTGTACACATCACATTATCTTTGGAGAACCTTCATGTGTTATGATAAATCCATAAATACGTTCTCCTGTTTGTAACTATGTCTGGAGCAGGTGCTCATGCTAAGCATGTATGTAGGCTCATGAGGAGCAAACCATGCTTAGTGCTGCCCTTTGTGAGTACCTCCCAGCATAGAAAAGATGCTGAGGAGACAAGGAGTCCCCTAAGAACTGCAGAAAGTTCTAGAAAGCAAAAGACAAGAAGTAGCCTACGTTGATGAGAATTAGGAAGGGTTTGCATGCACAAGAGACAGGTGGGCAAAGACATTCTAGGTAGGAGGAGTACACAGTGAGACCCTGGAGGCAGAGTACCCAGCTGATTCTCATAAGAACTCATGAGCAAAGGTCAGGAATGGGGTGTGGGGGAAACTGCAGCCAGGAAACAGGGCTACAAGGCTGGACGTTGTCAAGATACAGTTAATTTTATCTGTTGACTTATTTTGTTGGCTACAATATCTCATTCCCCACCAACTAATATCTTTTGTGGTAATGTTATTGAACAGAACATTTTGTTTTTGTTTTTGTTTTTGTTTTTTGTGATTTCACATTACAGTTACTGTTTGAATTTTTTGAGGTTGGTTACCAGTCACCGTGTCACAGGTAGCTGTGGACACTCTGACGTGATACACAGCAGCCTGGTGACTTCCGTTAATAATACATTTTTAAAACCTAGGAGAAAGGGTTTTAAAAGCTTCCACCTAGAGAAATGATAAATAAGACAAATACTCTTAACCCAATTTAAACATCGCATAATATTTATATGTACAGACATTATGCATACCCTGTTAAGAGGTACAAATTCTGGTTTTTTGTTTGTTTGTTTTGGTGTATCTGTTGAGCTTTTAAACTAAAATGAATATTTGGAAAAATGATATGAAAATTCTTTGCAGTTTCCTGGTTTTTATCTTTCCTCATTTTCTATCAGAGTATCCCTTATGACTTTCTGAGAATATATCTTTAGATTACTAATAATTTCTCATGTATTTTACAATATGTTTATGAGCTTATTAAATGTTATTTGCCTCTTGACAGGTGAATACGTGTGTGTGTGTGTGTGTGTGTGTGTGTGTGTGTGTGTGTGTGTTTGCTTCAGGGTTCCCACTATCACAGGAACAAAGTACTTATTTTTAATTTTCTCTTTGTGACTTACACAGAGCCACTGTCGCACAGATATGTAATACAAAGACTTATTTCATGTGATGTAATTAAGGTGCAGTAATTAAAATGAGCTCTCCAACATGTCGAACAAGCTCTGCCTATTAAAAACGTTCACATGGTTGAGATTCCATCAAAGTGCTTTTGAAAGAAAAACTGAGTGCCCTTTAAGGAGTCACATTCTACTATTTTGACATGGTGCCCTACTGTGATTGTTCTAGCATATGAGCAAGGAAGGGTGGGCATCAGTACCCCTGCATCAAAGAGCAGGACTGGGTTATCACTGCTGAGTCCTAGAACAGAGCAGACCCAGGTCAAAGGCCAAGCACCAGAGTGGTGTCCAGGTCCCAGGTGAGTGTTCAGATTCCAATAACTCTCAAGGAAAGGATACCACAGTGAGAAGCATGAGAAGGGGGCTTGGTGAGCTGACTCCCACCCTAAGTCAGACAGAAAATCCTTTTGAAATTGCATTTTAAAAAAAGTCAGAGAACACATGTTGAGATGATAAAGAATTCTGAATGGTTTTCTTTGGTAATCTAGATCTTGTGCAAAGATTTAGAAATGAGTGTTAGATGCTGCCAATATCGTGTGTTTGAACACGTTTATGTGTGTAAGGGAGGGGGAGATGGAGAGAGGGAGAGAGAAAGAGACGGACAGAGAGAACACGGACATAGGAAGGAGCAACAGAAAATAACTACCCAGAACCATTAGTTTATCCATGTCTCTCAGGAAGTATATGCCACGACAAGGACCCCATTCTTTAACTGTTCCACGGTACCTTTCAAAGAAGTAGGAAGTCTATTTTCTTAAACAACTTCCCTTTTCTCTCTACTTACTTTTTAAGTAGTAAGTAGCTATACAGCTGGAGCTTATAGAAAGTACTTGGCTAGCATATCTGAGAACCGCAGGTTCAATTCCCAGATCCACACAGCAAACAACCATAAATAAGCATAGTCATATAACACTATGTGTCAGGCACTAATTAAAGCTTTATGCATTTTACTTTATTTCCTGTCTATAAGATAGGGAGTGTTACTCTATCCATTCTACAGATGTGGGAACTGAGGCCAAAGATTCTTGACTGACTAGCCAGTGTCCCATAGTGTTAAGGAAGAGAGCCAGAATTTCAAGGCAGAATGTGTGTCTTTAGACTAACCATACTGGACATTTATTGCTCTGGTCAAACTGTCTGTGCTTGGGTCCTTATTATTTGTGGTAACTATAGATAGCTGTTACTATGGGATTGTAATTTTCTGCAACTGAAGAGATTGTTAGTGTACTTTTGATGTCTCTTCACCAGGGGAAAAGCATGCCCTGGGTTCTCTCAAAGATGTTTCTTGACATACCTACAAGCTCATGGAGCATATTCCTTTTCTAGCAAGAAAACGGTTTTGTTTCTCTTGTAATGAGTGTAGATGGCCAAAGGAGGCGCTGCTCTCAGAGACCTCAGTGCTGCTGTGCAGAGGAGTCTGCTGCTGGCCACGCAGGGACAGCCTGAGGAGATGTAGAAATGACGGGAGGCAGACCTGCTCCCTTCAAAAGAGGAATCAGATGAATACTTTTGAGAGTATCTGAGGAAAGAGTCACTTGTTAGGGGTCCCGTCATTGGACGTGTAGAGATGGATGAGGTGATGTACAAGCTTCTTTGAGCCTCAATCAAACATTAATGTTTGATTTGCTCTAAAGGAAACATTTTTGGCACGCACAAAAGGAAATGCCTGAATTGGAACCGTGACAAATCCTGCTTTCTTGGTTAGGCAAAAAGGGCCAAGAAGGGTCATCACCCCAGAGCTAAGGCTCTTAATTCTGCTGCAGTTAAAATAAGACTTGATGTGCCAGGTTTGGGGGATACCGAGAGGGACCCCATCCACTCAAGGGAGAAAGGGAGGGGGAATGGGGAAAGGATTGCAGGAGGGAGTGATCGGGAGGGAGCAGTGAGCAGGATGAAAAGTGAATAAGTAAAATAATAATTAATAATAATAATAATAATATTTAAAGAAAAATAAAGAACCATGGTAACCAAGCTGTGCATCTCCCACAGGTGTGTCAAACATGACCTGGACTGCTGAGCACTCCTAGCAGCAAAGGTGACCAGGACCAGCATGCAGGCTCAGCCAAACTGGATTTGAAAGAAACTTGGACTCCTCACTAATCATTTTCCTGTGACATATGAAGAAGGCTTTGGCAGCCGTGACAATGGGAAATAATCCACTTAACACCACTAAGCTGACCACTCTCTCCTCTGTGTGCTGTCACTGGTTGGGATCTTTGGAAACAACCCTAGAAGTCACTGCAGAAGACCCACAATTCTGTTCTTCGTGGCCAGGAGCTGATCTGCTGCAGTGACTCAGCCTACAGGACTGGTTCTGTCACCCCTGTGGTTTTCTAGAACTCACAACACTGCGTCTGCCTTGTCAGAGCAGGTCTGGAGAGCTCAGAAACTGCAGCATCAACACTGGCTTTTTATTTCTTAAAGCAAAGCAAGCTTTACTACTCACAACACCTCCTTGAGCTTACAAAAGCTTGCTTAGCAATGTGTCCAGGAGAATGGACGCATTCCAATGTATTCCTCAAAGGCTAACCTGAGGGGGCAGGGATGAAAGGAAGGCTCACAACACCTCTTGGGGTGGATGGGTCACAAGCAAGCTAACAGTAGCAAGCTCTTGATAGAAAGCTGTTCCTAGGCAAATCTTCCCTACCAGGATGCCTTCATTCTGCTAATGTCTCCTGGCCAGAGAAAGCCGATGCACAGAGGTAAGTTGTAAAAGTTTTTGCCCAAACTAGAATGCCTAGGGAATTCTTATGCCTGGATGCAGGAAGAGCCAGATGTCACCATTAAAGGGCAAGTGATCAAAAGCAAAACTAATGAAATGCACCATTTTAGAGATAAGAAAAACAAACATGAGAGATGGCTCAACAGGTAAGAGCACTGACCGCTCTTCCAGAGGTCCCCAGTTCAATTCCCAGCAACCGCATGGTGGCTCACAACCATCTGTAACAAAATTTGATGCCCTGTTCTGGTGTGTCTGAAGAGAGCTACAGTGTATTCATATAAATAAAATAAATAAATTAAAAAGAGAGAGAGAGTTCAAGGCCAGTCTGGACCAAATAGAACTCTGTTTCAGAAAAACAAAAAGAAAAAAGAAGTAAAACAAACAAACAAACAAATTATGTTTTCCTGGGTTACAAATGGAAGACAGAGTGGCAGACAGAGTCAGAAAGGACCCCTTCCTGCATCTGCTCTGGCCAGCATCTACAAGGACACCTCTCCCAGCTTCTCCATCCCCATGGGTCCACCATTAGCCTCCTGTCCAGATTTGTTTAGCTTTCTTCAAATATTTTGGTTCTATTTGCTGAGACGAAGTCTTGCTAGGCAGCCCAGGCTGTCCTGGAACTTCCTATGTAGCCTACCCAGCTGGCCTCAAACTAGCAATGCTCCTGCCTCACAGCTTCCTCTGTACTGGGATCACAAATGCCTAGCCACTACACCTGGATTCTTCTGCTTTCGCCCTTTCTAGCCCAGGGGTGTGCGTAGGTTCTGACCTCAGTTACAACATTATTTTAGAGTGTGTTGTTTTATCCACAGAGACAACTAGAGCACACTGTATAGCTCAATAGCACAAAGAAAGATGAGTATTTAGTTGATGAAGAGTAAACTGTTTATTAGAAAGTTACATGTAATGGCCAGGAGATGGCACACAGTTAAACACTGCTCCTTGGAACACCCCAATGGAGCCAGGATCCCATGAAGATGAATGGGAGGGGAACTCCCATGCTTAGTGCTCACCGCAAGCATAGGGAGGCCTGAGAACTCTCCCTCTGGTTTGGGGCCTAAGCTCTTGGAGATGTACTCCTGGGACAGCGTGTTAACCATGCCGATATGTTACCTGTCTTCGGCCACACACATTAGCTGGGGTTTTGCATAGGAAGGATCTTGACCAACTTCTGGACATGTTGCTGAGTGACATTCTTCCCTCTCAAAGGTGTTGTTTGGATGGCGGTCCATAAAGTCACATGAAAGTTATCCTTTAAGAATTGCTTTAATGCAGGACACAATAAAGCAACACAAACAGTGGCTTTCAGAGAGAAGATAAAAAATTTTTTAAAAAATTAAAAATAGCTTTCTACAGGAAGTTCTATAGAATAGGTCTCACAAATGCAGGCAATGCTTTACATCTAATAAGTAAGTGGGCACTGGAAACTGTAAAGGTCCCATTTTATAACCGTAATCCAACACACAGACTAGCAGTGAGTGTGGCTGCAAGCCTGGGCCTCCATCACTAGAGCATCCTCATTTCCAGCGGTTCTCAGCCAAACTGGAAAAATAGTGGGAAGAATGCTTTGTAAAAATCTGCAGAAATATAAAACATGAAGAAGTTAATACTCTAGACATCTATTAGGTATTAATAGAAATCATGGTCTGGCCACATACAAACACCTATTTTAAGCACTGGCTTCTACCAACATCCAGGGCCAGACAGAGGAAGGAAGGACTCATAAATCAGTCTCCTTGAGAGGACTCTTTAGGAAGTTGATGCAGATTTTATATTTTTAACTCTGAGTTTTAATTAGCTTTGAACAATTCCAAAGACTACTAAAGAAGAAAAATAGTAATTATTTAGGCTTTATCTACGATGAACAATGTATTATTCTAAAAGTGACAATTTTGAGTCTCCATGATCGCAGAAAGAATTGTTGGTGATCTTAACAAATAATTTATTCTGAACAATAAAGATTTTCCATAAAGCAAGTTTCTAAAGTGTGAAAGAGACAATAAGACAACAGAGATTCATGTCCTAAGATGAGATTATCTCTGTATCATACCCTTGCAAGAGAAGATGCCAGAAACTGGGTGCTTTGGTGACCTTTATTTTACACAGTATGAGAAATTTTAATCTGAGCCTCTGCTTAGTTCATGGCCATATATGCATTTGTTCTGGAACCCATGAGGAGATTGCAAAAGAAATTTCTGCTATATCTCATGAAAGTGATTCATGGGTAATGAGAAATATATACAAACAAGAGTCTCTAATTAACTCTAACAGCTTGGGCAAAGGCAGTCTGAGGTACATATATTTTCTCTGATTTTCATTAAGACCAGTCAGCTGTCTGCCTCAGAAAAACAAGATTCCAGGAGGAACTGGCCAATATTCTCTAGGAAAATGCCTCATTTTAAAGGAAAGCTTTACCCAGCTTTGTTGTAAACACAGAGGTTTTTAATCCATTCAAATAAATGCTTAAATGAGTGTTTATTTGTGGGAAGTACAGTACTCAAGATGTGCAGATTAGTAAGCACATGGCAGAGTTCTGGCATGAACTAGTGAAAAAAGCCTCTAGAGTCTTCTCCTCAACAGACTGGATCATTAGCAACTGAACAATGCAATTCTGCAACATCACTGGGTCCTAAAGTTAGTGCTTCAAGGATGCCAAAACAAGTTTGCTGACCCTGCTGGTATAATGATTTCCTTGTGTCTGTAAGTAGCGTTCACATATCTAAAGAGATGTGTTTTCATCACTACACAGTAGAGGGGGTTAGAGAAAGAAAATGTGTCGAAATTTTCTTTAAAATTTCAAGAACTTCTTAATAACTAAAAAATAGCCTACTAGTTATTCATGACCAAATTTCTTGCATCTTTCTACAAAGTTACAAAACTAACTTAATATGCCAATTATCTAGAAATTTTAATATCAACACATAAATGACTTCTATTGGAGGCATGATATCCAACTAGATTCCGTAAACAATAATCTTAACTAAAAAAAAAAAAATGTTGAGTACAGTATTTTGAGAGATCTTTTAAGTACATCAATTACCTGAAAAGAAAGTAAAGAATCTGTGAATGACTAAACCTGAGTAGACTCTACAAATACCTGCCTTGCTCTGGTAATGGTGGTAATCAAAGACTGTGCTTATACTTTATTATTATTAATACTTAATACTTTATTTACATTTCAAATGTTTTCCGCTTTCCAGGTCTCCCCTTTGGAAACCCCCTATCCCATCCCCCCTCCCTCTGCCTCTATGAGGGTATTCCCTCACCCACCCACTCCCCTCTTCCCTCCCTGGCATTCCCCTATACTGGGGCATCTAACACTCTCAGTCCCAAGGGCTTATCCTTCCACTGATGGTCAACAAGGCCCTCCCTATCCACATATGTGGCCAGCACCATGGGCCCCGCCATATGCATTCTTTGGTTGGTGGTCCAGTCTCTGGGAGCACTGGGGGGCCTGACCTGTTGGCACTGTTGCTCCCTCCCCATGGGGCTGCAAACTCCCTCAGTTCTATCAGTTTGTTCTCCAGCTCCTCCATCTGGAACCCCACGCTCAGTCCAACAGTTGCTGAAATGGCCATTGTTTAGAGTTAATATAGTAGCCCAACAAAACACAAATAATAATGAATGAAATGAGTACAGACCCATGTATTATAGTGAAAGTCAAGCACACTAAAATTAGCTGGGGAGAAAAATTAGACTATGTAAAAAGGCAGAACAGTTAGCCAGAACACAACCTCAGAGACAAGAGTAGAGGGAAAATCATCTGAGAATGTCTACGTTCAGGTAAGGGCTAGTCGGAAGATCCAGGCTCATTCTCTCACTTAGACAATCCAAAGTAAACAAAGAGATAAATATGGAATTTTTTTTTTAAAAACGATGGCTCTCAGGCCACAAATGGTGATGGTTCCCCAAACTAAAGACAAGAAATGGAGCAAAGCTAGCTTACACTTGGGTTTCTGTCACAAGAATCCCCACCCCCAACCCCGTGGGGAAGGTAGGGAGGTGAGGGAAGCCTGCTGGTGTCTAGGGGGATTTCACAGTACCACAAGGACACAGAGTAGAGAATATAGGGGGACAAAGGAAATTAGCCTGCACAAAGTGAGTCTTAGTGGGTATTGTGTATCTGAGCATACATGACAGGAAAACAGTCAACCTGAAGAAGCCCTGAAGAAACCACATAGTAGACTACCTGATGGACAGGACCAGCAATGCTGCATTACCACCAGCCTAGAATTTCTGAGAGCAAGACTTCAGAGGGTTTAAATGTCTCTCAACAGTAGCATTCCAAATAAAGCCTAAGAGTATGTTCATGGAACAATAGCATCCCCCACTGAAAGTGAGGACTATGCAAAGTGAGCATCCAGTTGAAGTTACCAAGCATATAAGGAATCAAAAGAAAAGCATGATTCTTAATTAGCAAATACTCAAACAAAAGTGCAGAACTTTCACAGGGGTTCAGACAAGCAGACAAGAAAATCAAAACAATTATTGTGAATGCATCCCCCATGTTCAAAAAGTTAATTAGCCAGAAACAAGAAATAAAAAGACCAATCTAGGACACCAACTATTACTATCTGAGATAAGAAGAAACACTGAATGGAATTAATATCAAATTAGAATTTGCAAAATCACAGGTAAGCAAGTGAGAAAATATAACACCAGGAACTATGCATGCTGAGACACGGTGAGGAAAGAAACAACCAATAAAGATTAAAATTTCACCATCCAGGTCTGAAGAGCTGAGTGGCACAGAACCTGTAGAATCTGACCTTTGACCCTGACATAACAGCCCAACAAAGTCCAAAGATAATGAGACTGTAAATAAGGTCCCTACACTCAGTGAACTGAAGGTATAAAAACATGAAGTAAATGATTCTGCAGTACATCATATTTGAATGCTTTAAACCAATGAAAATTGGTTTGATCTCACAAAGCATCCAGAGGGATGCTGCATGAGGGGGAAAGTGAAAACCAGGGGCCGGTTACTCATCTGAGTCAAAGCAAAGGAGTATTTTAAAGAACCAGGACAAATATTTAAAGGCTCTCACCTCGAAATGCTTTTTATAACCTACAGGAATAACTTTGAAGACAAAGGTAAACCTGGATGTGGTGGCCCCCACTTCTAATCCCAGAACCCAGGAGCTTCAGGCTGGTGTGAGAAAGACCAGCTGTAAGACCCTGTATCTGGGTAACAATGGAAATCAAGCATGCTACTTGCCAACCGTAAGGTCACTTCTAATTCTTACAACAGGATGAGGAAAGTATCCACTCCTCTTCCTGGTATTAGCAAGGGATCAAGCTTACATCACACTGAGCAGCAACGAGATGGAAGGAGATGGCACTATCTATTCATTAAGCACTATGAGCAGGGTCCAGAGGAATACTGAACTCCTACCTGCCTGTCAGTCACAAGTAAGGCAGAGCTCAGGCGTGCTGAGATGGTATGGTCAGTGCTGAGGGGGAAGCTGAATACATGACTCTTCATGCTATACTTAACAAGGTCCTACTTGGTTAAAAAAAAAAGAAAGAATATTAAAATATAAAGAGTCTCAAATATTAGATCTAAAATATTCATGATACAGGTAAAAATCACTCATTCTATGTAAAATGGGGAAACTATAATGTCAAGGAGGAATGACCATCGGCTAACCAATGTTGTACTAGTTTTTGGGTGTACCTCACAGAACCTTAAAGCAGTATGATCTGCTTCCAAAAGCAACTATTAATTATTTTAAGCCAAGTGAAATAATAGAAAATCTCAACAAATATTAGAAGGTATTTTCCAAAGGATCCAAACAAAAGCCACAAAACTAAACTCCATTTAAAACATAATTGATGAGGTTAATAAGAAAAGAAAGGTTGCCATGCCAGTATGATGAATTTGAAGGAAAAATTCACAGAATTAAAATCTCCTGAAAAGCAGGGAGGTAAGAGAGTGGACAAGTAAAAATAAATAAGCAAGCTCCCTCTCATGATGAGTCATCTTTGAGGGAAAGAAGACACTACAAGCAGCCAAGAAAATTGAGTCAGTACCCCACTTCAAATGACAAGGATTCTATCTCAAACCATGGTGGAGAAAGGCAAGCCACAAAATAGGTTTCAAGGACTGACACACACAAAAACGTGTCCAGTTGTCAACTCTAAGAATTCTGTGTGGTAAAAACATACAATTTGCAAATGAAAGGAAAATAGAGATATCGCATGTAAAAATGCCAGGAGTATACTAGAAAAATATTAATCAAAAAATAAAGCTGTGAGGCTGGGGACATGGCTCTGTCAATAAAGTCCTTATAGGACTTGAGCATGAGGACTTGAGTTTGAATCCTAAGTACCCACGGGGGCGAGAGGACGGAATAAAACATAGTAGTGCACGTGTGTAACTCTAGTTCTCGGGAGGCAGAGACAGGTGGACGCTTAGAGCTTCTTAGCCAGTTGATACTGCTGAACTGATGAGCTCCAGATTCAATAAGAGGCTCTATCAAAAATAAAGTGGTGCAAGATTCACACACACACACACACACACACACACACACACACACTCCAAGGTGAAACAGACTTCTTAGACAGAAAATAAGATAAAATAACTCACTCAACAGATCATCACACAAAATGTACAGAAGTCCTACAGATAGGAGAAAATAACACTGAGTGAAACTGGGGCCATAAGGGACAGGAAGCATGCTGGGCCATGGTGACCATGTGGACTAATAGAGATTTCACCCTCTTGGAAGATGACTGTTCAGACAGATACAGTGATCATGTATTTTAGGCTTTATAACATAGGTAAGCAAATATGGTAGTAATAATTCCATCTCTTCGTTCTCACTGAGGAGAGGGCTTGATGAACAGAAAATTGTCCAAGAAAACCACTTAATAACAAAGCAACTTTAGATAATAAACCAAGGACTGAGATAAAATTAATTCAAAAATGCTGATGCTAAGAGAAAGTAAGAAGCAATTAAAAAGAATAAAGCTCACAGATAGGATGAATAGAAAACAAAATATGACGACAGAAATTTAACCAAATCTGTGCTGGTTAATTTTTTTTCCCAGACAGAATTTTTCTGTGTCACCTTGGCTGTCCTGGAACTCACTCTGGAGATCAGACTAGCCTAAAACTCACAGAGATCAGTCTGCCTCTGCCTCCTGAGTGCTGGGATTGGAGGTGTGTACCAGCATGCCTGGCTGTGATAGTTCATGTTATGACCCCTAGGAGACACGTTTTGGAAAAGGGAACCATCAAATGGAGAAGTGCCCCCACTAGATTGGTGTTTGGGCAAGCCTGTGGTGCATTTCTTTCTCTCATTGTCTCCCTTTTAATCTATGATGGATATAGAAGGACCCAACCCACTGTGGGCAGGGCTCCCCTGGGGCTGATGGTCTGGGTGCTAGAAGGAAGCAGCAGATGCAAGCCATCAGAGAAAGTCATTAAGCATCAGTCCTCCACATCCTCTGTATCAGCTCTTGTCTCCAGGTGTCTTCCCTGGCTTCCCTCTGTCCTGGACTTGCTACAAAGACAAATAAAGCCTTTCCTTCCCAAGTTCCTTTTGGTCATGGCGTTTAGCACAGCAATAGGAAACCTAATACAGCACCAAAGATCACATCAGATGTCTTAAGACTGCAGAGGGGCACACTGAGATTTCAAAGATGCACGTAACTATTCAGCCATATTGTCAACCTTTGCACTTTAAAAAAAATATCCTTATATTTGTTAATTCATTTTGCATGAGTGGTAGGTGTGTGCACACATGCCACAGTGTTATGAGATCAGAGAACGTGTGGAGTCGATCTTTGCCTTCCACAGTGTGGGTCCTTGTAACTAATTCAGGTTGTCAATTTTGGTGGCAAGTGTCTTTACCTACTAATTTATCTCATCAACCCAACTTTGTATTTTAAATATGATTAGAATGTATCAGAACAATTGAAATATAAATGGGTATATTAATGCAATCACACGATGATATTATGATTGCACGCAACCATAGAAAACTGAACTATTTCATTTTCTGGCCCCAAACTCTTTAATAATCACATCTTCATTATATGTAATTAATTTTATCATATTAGCATTTATTTTAAGTATACAGTATGAATTCTCAAAAAATGCATTTCTTTGGATTACTGTAATTCTTGCCAAATATTGCTACTGAAATGACTGTCTCTTAGTTTGTTGCCTTGGTGATATTTTAAGCTGGTAGATTTGATTGTGTGGTTTCCTGACTAGGATGGGTGCTCATAGTCCACATGTTCATTACTGAGCATGAGGAATGTGAGCGTATTGTTTGGTCAGAGTAGAAATCCTTACTAACTGCTGTGAAAAAAGAAACCATACACAGATTTAACCCTCAAAGGGGAAAGGATCTGAGAGCAGCTACAAAGCTATGGTTGATTCGTTCTTTAAACTTCAGAGCAATTCCTAGGAACAGTTCACAAAGACACGATTCTCTCATTCAGCACACACTCAGGAAGAAGCTGATGTAAGGTCACCACCTATGTGCATGTACAACCTATATGCATGATGACAATACAAAAATACACAAACCAGTGGCACAGCATGCAGGGACACACACTCAGGCACACCTCTCAGCCATAGGAAGAAATGGGAAAATATGGGAATGTGTCATAGACTGTCTGGAACAGCCACCATTTGCAAGCAGGTTGCTTCTATAAAAACCACCTATGATCTACTCCAGAAAATAGATGGAGTGGATCTAGCTCATACAAGACCACAAGCCCTTAAAAGAAGGTCTAATATGAGTATTTGTACAGACATGATCCCTTATTGGTTAGCAGAAATTACAGTTACATCTATTTTAAGATAAAATATCCAGGGAAGTAATCATTATAACTTAAATATTTTAATTGACTCATAACTGAAAACCCAGTATTTCCCTCTCATTTCCTATAGGTTTGTAGTGGCGTAAATGAATACTAGTTTAGGCCAAGAGGGATGAGTCTACTGTCTATGTACTCTGCACACCAGCAGTCCAACGAGCTCTGCATAAATATCAGCCTGACTATTTTCAAATATTCTCAACGAAAAGATGCTGGACTGAAAACACCCTAGTTTTTAAGTGCTTTTCCAAGGGATCATCTAAGGACTGTATTTCATAGCCCAGGGTGGGCAGAAAGGCTCCAAGCATCCCTAACCCCACTCTCCATGAGTAAAGAGTAGAGACAGATAGAACTGGAACCCATTTCTCTGACAGGAACTGGCAGCATCAACCCTGACCAACACTGTCCAGTTATTTTCATATAAAAATAAGATTTCAGAAAATCATGAACCTTGCCATGACTCTAAGCACACCTGGTAAGAGAGCTGCTGCATTCACGTGGCTAGCAAAGCCAAATGAGCACCAGAGGCCAGAACATGGTGTCTTCTTCCCAACCCCTGACCTGGAATTACTGCAGATGTCCTAGCAGGAAGGGAGACATGTTCAAGGCATAGATACTGATGTGATTGGGAAGTCTCTTTCATTCCTAGATTTACAACCTCCCAAATGACTGTCACTGATAATGAACCTAGCAATCAAACACAAGCAACTTTCCCACAGGGCCTTGAAAAGGAAGAATGCATTCCCAAGGGTTTCATGAAAAATATATTGGATTAGCAAGATTGAAGCAGTTGAGATGCTTTTCTTTAATTGAATCTTACGAAAGTTAAAGGAAATAAACGTTTTCTTTAAAAAATTACTAAGCCATGGATTGAACTTGATTTACATTGTTAGGGGTTGCTAATGATGCTGGCTTTGCCCTATTGTTTTAGTGAGAGTTAATATTGGAAAGAAAAGATCAGTTATGTGTAACTCCAGCCAGAGAGTTAGGAAGCAAGCCACACTTATTTTTCTGTTATAAATTAGTGTGGTCTAGTTAATTGGATTGGGATAGTAGGTGGCATACTGGCAACTTTGTCACTTAAAAGGCTAAGTGTGTTCTACGTGCCAGTCACCATGCTTGAAGAAGAAGGCATAGAAAAATAAGAGAGAGATACTCTTCTCTGAAGAAGTCTATAGAACAGTGGAAGAGGAACCGGAGAAATAGATAAAATGCAAGCTTTGAATGCTGGGAAGGTAAACAAGGACTGAGGCAAAGAGCCAGTGGCAGAAACCATCTTACTCTCTCATCAGTACATATTACTTATGTCTTTGGCTATTTCTTCACCTGGAAGGGCGCAGTTTGCTGCAAATACAGTTTAATCTATTAAGTAGATGCTAAAGGATCCAGGTCTATGTCTCTAAGGAGATATCAGTTGTAATTATTGTTATTGCTTGTGGTCCTGGGGATCAAACCTAAGGTCTTGCACAAGCTAGGAAAGGGCTTCACCTCCATGATCAATCTACAGCCCAGAAGTTCTAAATTTTTCTAAACCATAGATCACCTTACAACAGCACTATGTGACCATTTCCACTTAATACAATAAGGCTTCATACATTGTTGAAACTGCTTCAAAAAATAAGATTTAACTTAGCTTTCACAAGAGTCTAGAAAAAGCACTCATGACCTTGAGAACTTGTGGCTGGTTAAATAGTGAATTGAGACCAGAATCTCCTTCTTTGACCTCTCCCTGTCCACCATAGTCCTGGAAAACAGTCAGAAATCCTCTAAGTAGCTCCCACAATGTTGTCACTGATGTTTCTTTAAAAGATTTTATTTTTAATTATGTATATGTGCATGTGTCCATGTGCAGATTTTTTTCACATACATGCAGATACCCACAGAGGCCAGAAGAGGGCTCTAGAATCCCTGGAGCTGGAGTTACAAGCAGTGAGCCACTCAACCTTGGTGCTGGGAACCAATTCCTGTTTTTCTTTAAGAGCAGTGGGTGCTGCTACTCACTGAGCAATGTCCCTGGCCCGGTCACTGATTCCTGTAGAATCATTGTAGTGATTAGCTACAGTTTATACATGAAATTCCCTTTTAAAAAGAGATTTGTTTTATTTTATGTGTACGGATGTATGTATGCACCTCCATGTGTGTTTATGCCCCATATGTATGCCCCATATGCATACCTGTAGAGGTCAGAAGAGAGTGTCAGATCCCCTAGAACTGGGGTTAGGGATGGTTGTGAGCTGCCATGTAAAGTTCTGAGAACCCAACCCAGGTCCTCCACAGGACTAGCCAATGCTCCTGACCACTGAGACATTTCTTAAGAGTACACCGATAGAAACACACTTTAATGAGTTAACAATTAATGGTGTGTGTGTGTGTGTGTGTGTGTGTGTGTGAGCATAGATACAATAACTTTAGTATGAGAGTATAAGAGCATATGTATATGTTCTTTTCAAGTTTTATGTTTCTTTTCTCTAAGTCTTTCCTCGTAAGATTTAGTAAGTTTTACTAAGTTCATTAAAATTATTCTAATGCTTGAGGTGATATTTCAAGTACAGGACTATTCTATAAAGACAGTAGGAAAGAAAGAGAGGAGGGGAAAGGAGGAAAGAGAGTGAGGCAAAGGAAGGGAAGGAGACAGTAAAGGAAAAGGAGGTCAGAGGGGGCTGGGAGATTGCTTAGGCTGAAGAGCTTCTGGAGAACAAATGCACCCTTCACTGGATTTCGAGGCAGAATTGAAATTTGCCACTGAAACAGAAAAGTGTTTCTAGAAATAAAGCTGAATTACTTCAGACCCAGGTGAGCATTAGTACCTACTTACAAAGGGGCCTTGGGGAAGGGGAATGGCTGGGCCTTGGTAGTTAAAAGGGCTAGAAAGAAGGAAATCTCTGAAACTGTTCCCCTGCATGACCTGGCAACCCTGATTAAAACCTCGATAGAGGTCATGTAGTCTCCGCTGGATGTTTCCTCTCTTGCTGCCTGTTACCTGAGAAGTCTGAGGTGTGGAAGGTAAGAGCCCATAGTCAGAGTGGCAGCAAACATACTTCAGTATGTTCCTTTAGTGTACTTAACATTCCATCTCTGTGTAAATGCCTTTATAGAGTGTGTGATTTGGAAGTAAACAGAACACAAACACCACCTCATGGAAGGGGAACAGAGAGGTCTGCACAAACAAGGGTACCACGCGAAGAAGACAACCCCCCTTCGGTGACCTCCCCACGAGAAGTTCTAACTGTAGTTGGTCTTCGTATTGCATTTCTACTTTTCCAGATATTTTTCTTAGTAATTTTTTTAAAGATCTGTCTATTTATTTTTATGTATATGAGTACATGGTTGCTGTCTTCAGACACACCAGAAGATGGCACTAGATCCTATTACAGATGGTTGTGAGCCACCGCATGGTTGCTGGGAATTGAACTCAGGACTTCCGGACAAGCAGCCAGTGCTCTTAACCGCTGAGCCATTTCTCCAGCCCTCTCTTAGTAATTATTGCCATCAAAGCATTAGAACGCTCAGTTTGATACATCTTTAGTATTGTACAACATCAGCTCCTTGAGAACAAGGATTTATGTTTTATTGCTCTTCTTTTTGAACTCCCATATTGACCACTTCTGTAATGGTACAGGGAGACTTAGTGAGTGGTCAACAGATATGCCTCAGATTATAACTGAATAACTGTGAGTGGTGCTTTGCATGGATGTTTGTTTGATATCCTTTGGGAGGGAATTCTTTCTATTCGCAAATTCAATGTCTAGCATTATTTCATAGATTCAGACATGATGCTTTGCTTGACTGAGCCACTTGGGAGTAAATTATCTTCTGAAAAGTGTTTTCATAATCCAGTTCCATGATTCTAATCAGCCTCAGCTAATAATGATAATAATAATAATAATAATAATAATAAATAGTAATAATAATACACTAATAACAAAATATCTGAAACTGAAATTAAGTCAGAGTCACTTTTAAAATAGCCTCAAATTGAACATACTTTAGAGTGGACTTAATAAAGGAGGCAAAGATCTATTTACTGCAAACTACAAAATATTCATAAAAACTGTAATTTATTTTACAAACAATGAAGACAGATCATGTTCATCGGTTATAATGTTGCTAAGATGTCTGTATTGGTTGCTGTGGTGGTGTAAATAAGAAGGCTCCCCATAGACTCAGATATTTGAATACTTAATCACCAGGAAGTAGCACTATTCCAAAACATTAAAAGGATTGGGAGGTATGGCCTTATTGGGGGAAGAATATTACTGGAGATGGGCTTTGAGGTTTCAAAATTCCATGCACAGCCCAGTGTGCCCCCCTCTCTGCCCGTGAATCAGGATGTAGCTCTCAGCTTCTACAGCACCATGCCTGCTATGCTTGCCACCATATTCTCTGCCTTGATGATAATGGACTAAGACTGAAACTGTAAGCCAGACCCAATTAAATGTTTTCTCTCATAAGAGTTGCCTTGGCCATGGTGTCTCTTCATAGCAATAAGGCAGTAACTAACAATTGCTTTTCTTTTTTATGAGAAAATACCTGGCAAAAGAAACAGAAGGAAGGAAAGATCTGTTTGGCTTAAGGTTTGAGGGAATTGTCCACCACAGCAGGGAAGACATGGCAGTGGAGCAGCTGGCCATGATTTATGGTTTGAGGGAATTGTCCACCACAGCAGGGAAGACATGGCGGCCGGAGGATGGAGCAGCTGGCCATGGCTTATGGTTTGAGGGAATTGTCCACCACAGCAGGGAAGACATGGCGGCTGGAGCATGGAGCAGCTGGCCACATTTTATCCTCAGTCAGAGAACAGAGAGAGATGCAGGCTGGTGTTCAGCTCGCTTTCTTTTTCTCATTGTCTTTACCCATGAGATTATGCTGCCCATGTTTAGGTTGGATCTTTTTACCTCAATTAATCCAATCTAGAAACTCCCTTAAGACATATCCAGAAGTTGGTCTCCTAGGTGATTCTACACCCTGTCACACTGACACTGAACAAACAAACAAATATGTTTCATCTTTAATAGAAACAAAAATTTTGCTTTCCTTAGAATCCCATACATGTATCATTGAAAAAATATAGACACAGCTTGGGGTATGAAGTTGGTCACTGAAGCTTTAAAACATGAATAAAACTGGACTCCATGGATATGGTACATTATACCATTATCACTATCACTAAAGCATAATATATTTGGAATTTTTTCACTATTGAAAATTTTACTGCCATGACTCAAAGACACAAACAACAATTCTAAGTGTAAACTAGATGCCAAGTTCTGCTGGCTACAGGGCAGGGAATCAGCACATTCTGTTGACAAACTTCCTACTAATATTTGCTCTTGTTTGTGAGGTGCCTCAGTAAAACACACTTCACTAGCACACTGAGGAAGCATTTAAGGCATGTGCTCTGACTCAGCTGATATAAGTGGGGAATGAATCTGCCTCACTTCATTTTCACAGTTTTCCTGGTAGAAAGGCATCCTTACTGCACACAGGCCAACAGAAAAGCTTAAGAGATGCGACCTGGACTTTCTTCTTTTATTTGAACATTCAAGAATCAAGATTCTTCAATAATGATGTTGGATTAATTACTTACATTGAAAGACATATTACGCATTCATCAATATATATCAAAAGATCATACATTGATAACACAGTGCAGGTGACACTGGCCTGAGAAATTAAGTGTGTGGGTGTAATAGTAATGATCAAATTTGAGGAAGTCAAGTTTTTCATCTACTTTGGAATATTTTCCACCATAACACTCTGCTTAGTTTTATAGAAATGTAACTGCTCTTCATTATGAAAGGCACAATATCTTAAAAATGACTTGATTTAGTGTGCATATTCAATAGTAACATTGGTTATATTCCAACAACTTGTCTGGAATTCATTTAAAGCATTCTGAATATAATTTAATTTCACTTTATGAAAACAGGAGAGAAATATTTTATGTCATCATCATCACTAATTCGGTCTGATTCTACATCTGACAACCATTGTTGCTAAAGTCTTAACTCTCTTCATTCAACCCCTAAAAGTATTAAAAATGAAAGAGATATTTACTAAATGCTAACATGCACCATTATGAAACATGGTCTTTGGTGATACCAAACAGTTATTATAATGTAAGTAAAAACATTTTTATAAATATGTGCTAACCAGGCATTTTCTTGTTTTTGAATCAATTGTATAGCTGGGTTATTTTTTCAGACTTTTACTAAGACTATAAAAAGTATTCTGATCTTAATTTTAAAATTAGATTCTCAATAATACCATTAGATGAGTGTTTTCCAGCCAGATATTTTGGTACAGGATTTTGCAGTCAAGACTGTCTTTTTTCCTTACTCCTAAAATGATAAAGAATGGACTGGACTATGAGACTATTCTGTTTGGTGGAAGAGTTCATTATTCTTAGTGTCTTAGTTAGGGTTTCACTTCTGTGAAGAGACACCATGGCCATGGCAACTCTTTTAAGGACATTTAATTGGGGCTGGCTTTCAGGTTCAGTCCATTGTCATCAAGGCAGGAGCATGGCAGTACCCAGGCAGCACAGCACAAGAGGAGATGAGAGTTCAACATCTTATTCTAAAGGCAAACAGGAGAAGACTGGCTCCCATGTGGTTAGGAGGAAGGTCTCATGGCCCACCCCTACAATGTCCCACTTCCTCCAACAAGGCCACAGCTATTCCAATTAGGCCACACCTCCTAATAGTGCCACTCCCTGGGCCAAGCACATTCAAACCACCACACTGAGTGTATAGAACTTTCAAAGCAAGGGAGCTTATACATGATGTAATTCTCAGGAGATTCTTACTGATCAACTTCCTTTCATGGATCATGAAAGGAAATGACAAAGAGATGACAAAGTCAAGCTGTGCTTCTATGCTGATGATCCAACAAAGGACATTTTAGTTCAGTGGAAAAGAACTTGCTCATAAATGTCAAAAAGTCAAAAGCCTTTACAACTTGAACTATAAAAGTCAACAACTAGATGGCTATAGTGTCTAAAGGGAAATAAACTTGAACAATGACAAAGAAGGAAGCCACGGGGTTCTCTTTTACAGAATCCATTAATGAAAATATCTTGGGATATTTTCACAGGTATCATAATATCAGCTTCTAGCCATGTTGGCTTTCTCTGAAGGGTAGGTACACTGTGATTGTGCAATGTAGATAGTATTAATTCATGAAAAAACACATGTCCCATTCTCAAACATCCACAGGAACTTGGGACTAAAAACAGCTGATGTCATTAGTTAGATAACAGCCCTCTTATAGGACAATACTGATCCCCAAATTGGCAGTGATTTAGATGTGATGTTTCCTTCCTTTCTAAGTTTTCCAAGTTCCCACATCATTCTCTGGACAAATGCAAGGATAATGCATCTGGAAGCTGCACAGAGGGTCCTGTTTGTATCCTCAATCTAGGTCTCATGGTCAAAGATCACACAGTGTTTACAGTTGCAGTATTTCACAGTCAGTCATTCCATCACTTCTGGTGAGTGTGTGTTGTGCTGGAGCCCACCCCTTTTGCTCCCCCCTGCTGTGTTCTACTTCCCTCTTTTATCTACTTCACTCCTTACCAAATTCTCAGCAGTCACCCTGAGACATAGTCATCTTTTCAGTGTCTCACAGGATTTATAATTCCAGCCTCAATTAGTCATGTGACCTATTTGCATGGGAAGGCCATGTTTGCTACAGTCTTTTTCAGCCCCTACATTCTTGTATTCTGTGTGTCCATGTTAGCATACAAGAGTTCCCCCACAATACACATTGTCCAACAAACTGTTAGATATTTGCTTAAATAGTGTATGCTTCATTCAATATGAAATGCATATACACCAGCCATTTATAAAGTCTTAAAATATTAGAATAGGATCAGGGCTTTTAACATGCTCAGAAACTTCTTTCTGAGTAAGATTAAACAGCAATATCGTTTTTTTTTTTTTTAAAAAAAAGGCTAATTTGATAAATTGAATAGCTATCTAAACAGTGGTTTATGGTTCCCTTTGTACCTAGATCAATATTTTGGCATCTACTTTTAGATGTTTGCTAAATATCTATTATACTCAGAGTCAGGATCTGATGTATAACATCTGGAAATGTATTTTTTAAAAAGAGAAGAACAGAATTCCTTTAGGGCATTGGTCCCCAGACTCCAAAATAGCAATATAGCAGTCCCTCTTATCCACAGTGTCACAGTCCATAAATTCAGTTACCTGTATTCAGCAGCCATATCAAAAAGTCAAATGAAAATTCCTAAAATGAACAATTCATAAGTTTTAAAATATAGTATGTTGTGAGTAATGCTGTTATTCCCTCCTGCTCTGCCCTTAGGACCATGATCCACCTCTTTGACAAGTGTGTTCATGTAGTATTTTAGCCACATACCAGCTACAAAGCTGCTATCTGTCACCAGATTGGTCTTCATGCCATCACAATGATCGTTTTCAAATACCTTTATTTTGCTAAATAATGGTCTCAAAGAACAAGAACAATGAGGCTGGCAATGTTATTGCAGACTACTGTCTGCAGTGTTTTATCATTAGTCACCACTGATGGTCCCTTACTGTGCTTAATTTGTAAGTTAAATTTACAAGGAGTATGTGCATATAGGTTAAAAACAGTGCATGTAGGTTTCAGACATCCTTTGAGGTTCTTAAAACACTGTAGGGAATAGTGCAGTCCTAACTGAATATGTGATGCTGTCATGGCCATGGCTATGGCCAAGGACTGAACACTCAGACTCATGGAAATGACAAAGCCTTTCCCAGATTAGACTAAGGAAAATGATAGTCTTCTCTCCTAGCCCTAAAGTGAATGTTGATATTACATGCAGAAACTGTCTACCATATTTCTCTTCCTCATATCATCACAATGTTTACTACCTAAAGACTACCCCCTTAGAGAGTTGGAGCCCATGGAAACTAGTTAAACCTGCCTCTTGCTCAACTATATGTAGCAAAATTCTTTATCTACATGTAATGACCCTGGGTTGCTGTTTAGCAAGAGCAACCCTCCTTCCTGTTTAATACACAATAAAGATACTGAGCTTCCCGATGCTGAGGCTTCTCCAAGAGAATCCAACAGCTTTTCTATGTGTCTATGGGTTTTTATTTCTCCATTCCCTCAATCCTCAGTCAGGCCAATCTTTGGAGCTGTGTGTAGACAAGGCAGAACACATCCCCTAAAATAACAGGGGTTATGGTATGTACTATGGTTTTTTTTCACAGTGGCTTAATTTATCTCAAAACTGAGATCATAAAAGACTTTATAATAGAAATTGAACCATGTCTCAAAGGAAATGGAATATTACTACTTTGACACAAGTTAGTTATTAGTTTGACAGTTTGATACCGAGCTACACATATGTACCATGGCTCACTCTAAAGTGAAGGTGACTATGCTCACCTTGAGATTCTAGCTAGCTCATGGCACTGTTATTGGCATTTGGATTCCTCCAAGACCTACACTTGCTACTTGACTGTGAGTTTTACAAGCTTAATCGGAGTATTTTCCAAGAAGAATCTCAACTTTCATTTTTTTTAAAAAAAGTTTGGATGGACAGAAAGAAAGCTGTCTGAAAATTGCAAGAGAAAATGGCCCAGTCCCATGGAAAGACAGACATATCAGAATTAACCACGGAAACTGTTAGAGTCAGAGGTTTGGAAAGATGTATTACAAATTCTGAAAAGTGACAACTGCCAAACTCAGAATATTATACCCAATAAAACTATCTATTAAAATTGAAGAAGAAATGAAAACTTTCTATTACAAAAAACAGACTAAAGGAATATATTACCAGGAAGTCAGCTGTCCAGAGGATCCTAGAAGACATGCTTCAGACTGAAGAAAAGATTAGACTATCCAAAAAGGCACCAGGGTGAAAACATAAAATACCAGAGAAGTTAGTCAAAACAAGTCTAAGAAAACACCATAAAATGAACAAAGTTACAGGAATCAATACACACAGTTTAATAAATGACTCTAAATATGAATGAATTCATTTCACCAATAAAAGAACACAGATTCTCACTGGATTTAAAAACATCTTTTCTCCTGTCTCCAAGAAACATGCCTTATTGTTAAAGATAGAAAATACCACAGGATGGGGAAAGGCACTCCAATCAACTGGACCTAGAAAACAAGCAGGCCTAGTTATTATAATATCAAACAAAATGCATTTCAAACTAAAACTAGATGAAATAAATGAAGTTCACTTCACACTCAAGACGATATGACAGTTCTAACCATGTATCCACAAAACACAGGTGCTCGCAGTTTCATTAACTAGATGTAAATCCAACATAGCAATAGTGGGAGATTTAGATGTCCCATTGTCACCAGTAGACAGATCATCAAGATAAAAGATAACAACAGAGAAACATAGATTTAAGGGAAACCATAAGTCAATGTACCTAAAAGATATCTACAGAACATAGCACCAAAACACTACAAAATTCATACTCTTCTTAGCAACTCATGGAACTTTCTCCAAAATAGACCACATATTATGCCATATAGCAAGACTCAGCAAATCTAGAAAGATTTAAATAATTTTTGTATTTTATCTAACCACAATGGAATAAAGTTAAATATCACCAGGGAGAAAACCTAGAAAAAGTGCACAAATTCCTAAGGATTAAACAATATACTGTTTGTTCATCAATGAAAAATTAGGAAGAAAATAAAACATCACCATACAACATAACAAATTCTACTATGGGACCCAGTGAAGGCATTTGTACGAAGAACATTCATTGTCATAATTCCTTACATCAAAAGCTTTGAGAGATATCAAAAAAAGTGATACACTTTAGTGCCTTGGACGAACAAGAACGAACCAGACTCTATTGCGATAGGAAGAAATAAGTGAGACCAGAGAGACATGTTGGTGGTTCTTTGAGAAGATAAAAATTAAAAAACTCTTAGCTGAATTAACCAAAAGAAAGAGAGAAGACCCAAGTTTAACACAAAGAGGGTGATAAAAAGGGACACATTGCAACACATACCAATACAATCTGTTAAAAAAACTTCTATTCTACTAAATTTAAAAAAAAAAAAATCTAAAAGAAATGTATGAGTTTCCAAATGCATACTACTTACCAAAATTAACCCAGGATGCATTAATTTTAACAGACCTTAGGCTGGCAAATTTCTTGACACAAGCTACAGCCAATTTGGAAAAGGGAACTTCATCTGAGAAAATGCCCACACCAGACTGGTTTGTGGTGCTGCATTTTCCTGATTGACGATTGATCTGGGAATGCTCAGTTCACTACGGAGGTATCACATATATACTGTTGGTGATGAGTGCAGTAAGAAAACAAGCTAGGCAAGCCATGGAAACCATCCAGTGAGGAGCACACATCCACAACCTCTCCATTAGCTTTTTCCTCCGGCCTCCTGGTTAAGTTTCTTCTCTGACATCACTGGATGAGGGAATGTGGCCTGGAGTTGTATGGTGAAATAAACCCTTTCCTCCCCAAGTTGCTTTTGGTTATGGTGTTTTATCACAGCAATAGAAAAGTAACTAAGGCAGACTTATTCTCACTAATGAGATTGAAGCAACAATAAAAACTCTTCAAACTAAAAACAAAAAGCTCAGAACTGGATGGTCACTGCAGAATTTAACCAGACCTTCCAAGGAGTCTTACCAGTAATGATACTCAAATTATTCCATAACAAAGAATAAGAAGGTGGCCCTCCAAACTCCTTTCATGAAGCCAGTATTGCCTTGATATCAAAGCCAGATAATGTGTCCAGTGAATCACCCTGGCGAATATAGACCAAAAAGAGAAAGAAAAAAAATCACAATAGACACCTTCAAAAGATCATTTGTCATGACCAAGTTGAGGGAGCTGGAATGGGGAAGTGGGTGTAGGTGTGATCACAATACATTGTGCACACATAAAACAAACTTTTAAGTGTGCTTCCATCTCAATCAGGATGCCTGTGGCTTGGGTCATGCATGCTTTGTTTTTATTGTCATCTGTTGCTAGGAAGATCATCCCATGAAGATGAGCAGAGCTTCAGTCATCAAATCTTACTCCACTGAACTGCTTTATAACAATAGTCCTGAGCTGTTTGAGAATGATTTTCCTTGCAGGCGTGATGATGCAGGCCCGGAATGTTAGCACTCGGCTCCAGCTGTGATCCAGCTTCTAAAAAATAAGCTCCTAAAAGTGCCCATTTAGAAATCAGGATTACAAATGCTATTTCATTTTTGCTTGTTTTATTTATTTATTTATCTATTTATTTATTTATTTATACATCCCAATCACTGCCCCGTCTTCTGGTAGCCCCTCACAAAGAATAATAAAAGGTAAAAAAGTTTGTGACAACTGTCGCCAGTAGTTTCCTATGTGTGTGCAAACATTTAAATGATAAACCATTCTGTGAAGAACTGTTTATATATTTAATGCATGTAGCAATTTTATGGCAATAATTTTAACATAAGTAATCTTACATATTTTCATATTCTGCAAAAGGAATCACCAAGAAACAATTAAATGTCTCTGAAAAATGAATGTAAAAGTATGAATTGTATAAGTAAGTCTTCCTGAGCCCTAAAGTGTAAGAACAAGAGAATTGTCTTTCTAAACTGCCCTATTCCTGCTTGTAGGGAAGACTGGTCTCATCTGAGAATGCACAGATCTAAGCTTGCCCACACACATTGCTCTGTAGGAAGTCTGAAGAACACACAAGCAGACATTTTCTGGCACATTATGACTATACTTAGTCCAATCTTGTGGCTTCCATTATGCCCTTGAAATGTCCTTCAGTTGTACGGTAAATTGGAAACACATAGTTATGGTTTTGTGCCCTCTGTCTATAATTTGAGTTTGAATTTACTCCCATACCACACAGATGCACCTTAGTGCTTTTATTGTAAATAATTTACACCAGAAATGCTGAATCATGAAACTGAGGTCAGGGAAATTGTTATTTAAGCAAACAAAATCAATCCTGGATCACTTTAGACTCATGCCCTGTGACTTATCTGACAAGAACTGGTGGGCTTGATGTGGGAGCTGATGACTATTGGGATGACTGCCGTAAATCAGGAGCATCCCTTCCTCCCTGAACTTATAAACCACTTAGTTAAAGCTCACTTTCCCTCAGGATAATCTTGCCCACCTTGTTTTGTGCAGACCAAACTGGTAATGCAAATTTCTTTTATGCAAAGAAAATAAATAAATAAATATCAAGAAACTTCATTTGATAAATAATTTTAAAGAGAAATAGAATATGCTATTCATCTATTTCCTCCTGACTTGAAAAGAGGAGAAACGGGGTCTCCGGGAGCAGTAGTGGACAGCACTAGGAGCAGAGTGCTTGGGGACAGGGTTTGGTCCATGGCAGATGCTCTCATCCGTAGCTCAGAGTTAAGCCTGGGTGGTGAGAATTATTAGCAAACACTATTAGTCATGGGTTGCAGGCCTGGCAAACCCAGGTTCTTGAGAGGCTGGGGGAGGAGGACTGTCCTAAGCAGCATGGTGTAAACTGTCTCAAAAGTAAAAGTAAAAGGAGGCTTGTGGACATAAATCTCCCTCGTGTGCACAAGGTCACAGGTTCAATGCTAGCACTACACAGTTTTTCAAAAGAGTCACTGAAACTCATCTCTTCACAGTTTCATTTCCCATGACCAAAAAAATGAATAAAGCATGAGAGTTAAGAGTTTGGACCTTCAATTCAATCGTGTTCTAGTGAGAGAACACAGGAAGGCAGTGCTCAGACAGGACAAGTGATGACTGACTTGTCTGAGGACCCCACAGGCATCTGTGTTCATCTGCCTGAGGGAGATTGCTAAAGTCTCCTGGAGAAAGAAATGTCAACAGGATATGAAAGGTGGATAAAGGAGCAAAATGCAGCTGGATATGAAGGGGGGATCTGAAGCACACTGGACTGGGTAGTGGGAGCCTGGATAAGAACCACAAATGGAGAGAAACACAGAAACACAACTTCTCAAGGAGTCCTGGGTCTACCTACGTGCAGTTGTGTGAGGCGGATCATTCTTGGCCACCTCACCTCCCATCATCCATCTGTCTATGTGTCTTTTGTAAAACCATCTAATGACAACTCCTGTCTCCTGCTACTCAACAGCTGTCTGTAAATGAGCAAACCAGTGAGGGTGCTGCAAGATACTACCATAAACTGAGATGCAAATCCAATATGTCTGGAATACAGTTAGCAACCAAAAAGATGATTTACAAACACATGAATGTATTCACAGTGTATACACACAGAGAGAGGGGGAGGGAATGAGGGAAGAGGGAGGGAAGGAGAGAGAGAGAACAAGAACACTGGGTATGAGGGAACATGAGACACAGTAATAGTAAAGGAAACAACCTACTGGAGCTGCGATCTGGGTTGTGATTCTTCAATGTCACCTTACTTTGGGATAAGTGATGACATTCGAGGAAAGAGATCCTATGTCTAGACAGAACCCAGGTCTAAGTTAGGACATCTCTGCCTTTGGGGACTTAGAAATAGGTTCTATTAGGGTATAAACATGATGTTTTCATTTTTTAGAATCTGTAGGATTTAACACCCAGCAGGTGTTTTAATGGGTGTAGCAGGTTGTGACACTGTCACTGTGTCACTGTAGCTGAAATAGCCACAGAAAGGGAGAGATAATCCACCCACAGTCTCAGTTGCTTCGGTCCATGGGTGGTTGGCTCCTGTGCTCTGGGTCATGATGAGACAGACACCATGCCAGAGGGCAGAGCAGAGCAAATCTGTTTACCACAGAGTAGCTGGAAAGCAGAGAGAAAGAAAGCAAGGGGGGAGGGGAAACAAGACTTCTCTTTCCAGAGTAAGCACTGAGCATCTGCTTCCACCAAGGAGGCCCTAGTTCTTCCTACCAACCCCTCAACCCTGTGGTACCACTGTGTTGTGAAGTCTTCAAGAGCTGGATCCACAGGATCCAATCACTTAAGTAGAGTACCTTTCATATCTAACCCACAAGAGTTAGCAGATGAAAGAAGCTGTAGCCCCTCTGTAGTGGCATCAGTAAGGCCTCAACTCTCCCACTTGGGCAGGACACCTCAGCCACAAAGGACATTGGCCAGGCTGAGCAGGACGCAGACAGTGAGGAACTTCAGAATAATCTGATATCATAGCTGTCTCAAATACCTCTAAGTCTGCTGGGTAACGGAAGGGTGATGCTATGTATGTTTTCAAAACAGTCTCAGGAACCAGGAGCTCAGAGACTCATACTTCAGGAAATTTCTCACAAGGGGCACCAGTCCATTCTTGTTGGTTGACTGCTTTACATATTCAGGCATAATCTTTTTTTTTTTTTTCAATTATTTTTCCCAAGATTCAACTCCAAATGAAGTACAGACTGCAAGACCCTGGCTATGAGCACATTGATATAGGGCCACGGCCAGAGCCACAAACAAGGCGTCATGGAAACTGTAACAAAAAGGAATGTAAAAGTAGGTCATCTCATCAGACTGCCAGTGAGAGTATACCTGTGCATCTGAGGGGCGAAGATAATCTCAGTAGTCAAAATCATCTGCCAAATAAACCACAGCTCGTCACCTCTGACCATTAATATCCTAGCTAGTGTTACACAAGCTTAGCTGTCTCTTGATGTGGCATAACCACTGATATTTTTGCATTCTAATCTTATTCTCCAAAAATGTAAGTAACCAAAACCCAACTTCTCCATAAAAAATTTCTCAGGAAGCTAAGCTTCGGAGCATATTAGATATGCATGCTAGAGTCCAGAGACCTGAATTAGAATTCTGGCTCTCCTCCCAATGGAGTAGACCAATATAACACATTCTTTGTCTCTGGGCCCTATGTTCTCCATCAGTGATAGGGCAGTAACACTCTACTGCATCATCTAATTTAATTCTGTATTTAATCTCTTTAAGACACATACAAAAGATTAAATTAATTGATATAAGTGGTAAAGAGATAGTAGACTTGACACAGAATTGCTGGTTCCTTTTCCTCTTTCTCTAGTATTTTATAATATGGAAAAGCAAGAAATGTTGAGTGGTGTGTTTATTATGTACTCCTTGGAGCTGAAGGCAGGGGAAGAGGGGCAAGCTCTGAGACAGATGAGAGACTGAGAGGGGTCTAAAGAATACTGACATCCATATCACACTCAGTACAGGGGCCTTATAGCAGGGGAGTGATGGCTTACAGGTTACTGAGGAGGAATAGAAAGTTCTGGAAATAGGACAGAGGGTTACTAAAGATACACATTCTTTGTGTGTGTGTACATAAAAAACTCCAGTAGGTTTTTGATTATCACCATTATTACTATTTTAAAGACTGCAGAAATTCTACAGGTTGGAATGTTTAAGCTGGGGTACTGTATCTTTTTATTAAAAGTTTTGCGTACTTTATATTTCGATCATAATCTTTCCCCTCCCCCAGTTCCCACACAGCTTCCTATTTTCTTTCCCTCTCAAAACAAAAACATAGCCAGAAAACAACAAAAAAAGAAAATTAAAATAAAAAATTAATGAGACAAAAATAACAAAACAAAACTACATATACACACATGCACATGCATACATACATGAGCCTGAATATGCAGTCACAACATATACCCATGCACACAAATATACAGGGGGAGGGGGAGGGGCAAGAAAGCTCTATTTGTGTTAGCAACTACTCACCCCATGAAGCCTGCCTTGGAATGTGGTTGATACACTAAGAAACATGCCATTAGAAAAAACTGATTTTTCCCTTTCAAGCAGGTATCAGTTGCAAACAGCTTCTTGGTTAGAGATGAGACTTTGTTTCCACTTCTTCTTCTCAGTGCTGGGATTTTGACTGGTCTGAACTTGTGCAGGTCTTGTATGTGCTGTCACAGTCACTGTGAGGTCCTGTATGTATCAGTCCTGTTATGTTTGAAGACACTGTTCCTTTGGAGTCCTCTACCACATCTCCTGCATAGGTCCCTGAACCTGAGGCCAGAGCTTTGATGATGGCATCATGTACAGCACTGAGTATTCCTAAGTCTGTCACTGTCCTTATATTGTCCAGTTGTGAGTCTCTATTAACTAAAATCTACTGTAAGAAGCTTCTGTACTAAGGGCTGGGTGGGACACTGAGCTATGCATACAGATGTATGTCATGAGAAGAAGGTTAATGCTATATTCCTTTAGAGAGTAACAGTAGTAAGTTTTCCCATTGGTTCTTGACCTAGCTAATCTCAGGTTCTTGGTCACTCTAGCAGTGTCATGTGGGGGCTCCATCTCATAGAATGGGACACAGGGCTACAAAAGATACACATTCATTGAGAGAGAGAGAGAGAGAGAGAGTATTATGTGAGTGAATATGTATGTATGAAAATCTCCAGTAAAATTATAATCATTTTTATTTTTATTACTTCTTTGAAAATTTCACATAATGTGATTTGGGCATAGTCACCATATCTTCAGCAACACTTCTAAGGCCCATCTCTCTTCCCTTCTAACCACTGAGTTTTCCTGACTCTCTCCCCATCAAGGCTTATTTGTACTACCATAATATTCTTTAATATGTGATTTCCATCTACAGCGTGGCTAACTCATCAGGGATTACACTCTTAGAGAAAATGACCGTCCATTTCCTAGCAGTCATCAAATGCCAATAGATACATGCCTAGGGACAGAACTTCAAGCCCAGCTCCCCGTTGCATTCTAAGACTTGGTCTGTCTTAGGCTTGCACAGGTCTTGAGCACATACTGTTTTCTTGTAGCTATCTAGCACCTCTGGGTGTTACACACTTTCTGCCCTTTCTTCCACACTGATCCCTGAGCCTTTAGGGTTGAACATTTTATGGTCTCTTATTCTCTGCACCTTGGCTAGCTGTGGGTCTGTGGTGATCATCATCTGCTAGTGGTTAGCACAGATGCCCTCCGAGGCATGAATTCTTGACATCACCTTTCAAACAGAGTTCTCCATCTCTGTTATCTTCATCCTAGCCACACAGCACAGAGGAGGTACAACCTCAAGTATAGCAGAATTAGTTTGAAAGAGAGGCAAGGACTCTCGCTGAGAAGTGTGTGGTGACATGCGAGAGTCATCATTTCCTAGCTTTATTAATGTGACTGTGCATATTTGGTCCTGAGTTGATTCTAGCATCTTGGCATCATTTATGATCTTAAGCAATAAGGATCTACTTCTGTACTGGTATCACAGTGGTTTATATTTAATAAGCACAAACTTATAGTCACCTTTATAGGGCAGGGATATGTCTGAAGACCTGAGATTAACTTAGCCTTCCTTACAACTGACAGGAGAGCAAGTGCTCTCCAGATTTTAGTGGAAAACTGAGGCACAGAGAGGAGTAGCCCACAGCCATCTACAATCACATTCAACAGTATAAAACCAACCTGAAAACTTCTCATAGTAAGATGAGAAATTCTCATTGAAACGTTGCTGTGTAAGTTAAACACTATTCTGTGACTCCTTCTCCAACATAAATCAAGACACAGACCGACACAGCATGGACCCAGGGCTTCACCCTGAGGGCTGTTTCTTCTCCACAGGGTGAACTCCTCAGCTGACTTTTTTGCATGGGTGTGGTTTTTGACAATAGAAGCCATAAGTATTCATCCTCTCAGGAGCTGCAAGTCCAGCAAATAGGAGTTGCATGAGTTCTTTCAGCCCTAATTCCACCAGAGCCAACTGAGGACAAACTTGTCTTTCACTGGGATTGTCTCAGCTGCTACCCAGAGTGCTCTGAGAGATCTGAGCAAGTTCGTGGATGGAAATCAATTTGCTTCAGTCACCAGGGGCATACATATATGCCCACATGTTCCTAGACAAGTGCAGACAAGTTAGACCACCGTGCTGACCCTTGCATGGATGGCCAGAGGTAGAGCCACAATTTTGTTGCAGGTTGGTATGCTTTTAAAGATTGTTTTACTGGGGGTCAGTGCGGAGAGGGGGGAGCACCTGCAATCTCCATCAGGAAAAAAGCTGCCTGTGGCAGCTGAATCAAGGAACAAATGGAGCAGGGGAAGGACAGGCAAGAAGGATAAGATGGAAGTGCAAGGTCCTCCAAGATGCCAGTTATGCAAGTGTTCTGGCAGCTCTCCTAATGAGAGCCTGCAGTAAAAAATGATGTCAATGCACAGCTTACAAGACGCACAGTGTGGGACTTCTCCTGCATTTTACTTCCTATTTCACTCATATCAACTCTTCCGTCCACATTATTCATATTCACATTATTCATATAAAACAATCAAAATAAAAAAAATTTCTTTTGGCAATACAGTTGTTTTCATCAGGACAGACTCATCAGATAACCACGACTCCTAGGATCTGGATGCAGCTAACAGGATTGATGATTAGCAAACCCCAAGTGAGGTTTGTAGCTACATCACTGACTAAGAAGTCAGTGAAGACAGGCACTAGGGAGCCAAATACAGACAAAGGGTTCCTCTGTCTTCCATCCCACCACCAGCAGGATGGGGTGATGTCACCTACCCACAGCAGCCCACCAGTCTTACTGTCACCAACAGGTGTTTCATCAGTTGGGTCTCAGTGCTAAACATGTGCTGGGAATGGAAGAACATTTCAGGAAAACACTAAGGTCTTCCTCAGATGCTTGTCCATGGGCCCAATAGCATCAACTCTTCAAACATGGAAAATAGACCTTAATGATCTGAGATGTCTAACCATTAGGGACAGCAGGCCCAACTATGACTATGGCCATGAAGGAAACAGTTGCTCAGTTGTAAAAACAAGAGAGGACCGCAGAGTGAACTCCACACTCCAGGCACTTAAGTCCGTTGAGACTACAACTATCCAAAGTCCAACTGGAGGCTGAAAAAGAGGGGGGAGAGTAGAGACCCCAACAGATCAGTACTCAAGATCCCAGCTTCGGAACACAGTTAGTGGTGAGCATTTGCCGAGCACGTGTGAGGCCCTGAATTCAAGCCTCAGCTTTGGGTTGGGGAGTAGGTGCTGCACTGGGTGTGTGGTTAAGACGTGTGATGTATGTGTGAGGGAGGAGGTGCTAGGTCTGGGTGTGTAACTGAGTTTTGGTGTGTGTGGGGGGGAGGTGTGGGTTCTAAGGCGTGCAGCTCAGATGTACAGTGGCTTCCCACAGGTCTCCTGTCTTCACAGAGCCTATTAATTACCATTACGGTTCCTGCCTCAGTGAATCCTAAACACTTGGCTCTATATTTATACAAGGAAAAAACACTCCTGGGGAAGGAAGTAGAATAAACAGTCCTATAGGGCAAGGCTTGGCTAGCTAACCAGACCTGCCATTCTGTGTATGCAATGATTTGAAAGGGCCCATGGCTGGGCGGAGCCTGACATGAAAACACTCACTGCCTCAGTTGCTACACATGCCTACAAAGACCACAGCTGTCCACATGTAGGACCCTGCTAGTCCTAAAGATCTGGTGTGATAATGACACAGGGCCATATGGAATGTCCTCCATGAGCAAATTCTGTCTGCAGTGAGAAAAAAAAATACCAAAATACCATGATCTCTAGGGTCTTAGGCTAGTAGATGCTCTCTGCATAAGCTTCCATGTGTAGTTAAGATGATTGGAAATTCTCTTGCATAGTTTTGAAACTAGAAAGCTTCTGTCAATTAAGAGCCTGCCTTTGCTTTTGTACAGCAGAAGAATCCAGACTGGCCTGGTTTGGAAATTTCTCTACATATCTACCACAGAGTCAGACACAGTACTCCTGTGTAATTGGCAGTGACATAATCGAAACCAGATTCACATTTATTTAAGTAGCGTGGTTCTGACAGAATGAAAATATTTTAGTTACTGGTACAGCACGTTTGGGGGAGATTTACAGCTGTCTCCCCTGACCTACCTGATTTCTCCCTTACCTATAGAAACAGTGTTTGGGGAAGGGAAGGACACACACATACACACACACACACACACACACACACACACACACATAATGTTTCAGTTCAGCACAATGGCACCTTTAAGAAATCCGCCAACCAGTAAAAAACTAAACGGTGGTAATGGCTTGAAAAAAAAAAAAAAAAAACCTCTTCCCTGCTTCCAGTTAATATTCATAGGACTCAGGGGGAGGAGGGCTTTCAAGGGCCCAATATTTATAAATGCTACTGTTGTCCCCCAAACACATGTCTTGGATTCCTAAGAGAAGTAGGGAGCTTTTACCATAACGGGGTAAAGGCACAAGTTTAAAATAGAGAAACAAGTCATTAAGAAAACAGAATTAAAACACAGAAGTGAGCACTTGGTGGTCTTGGATCTGAACACCATTTGTTGGAGACATTTTCTTCTCCTTTACCAACTTCTTGAAGACAGGGAATGTGTTCACCATGTGTGCCATTGATGACCAGGAGGGAATTTGTCTTTTCATTTAAAATTTTGATGTTTGGAACTGGAGAGATGGCTTAGTGGTTAAGAGCACAGGCTGCTCTTCCAGAGGACCTGGGTTCGAGTCCAAGAACTCACAATTGTCTATAACTCCAGTTCCAGGAAATCCAACACCCTCACACAGAAATACATGCAGGAAAAACACCAATGCACTCAAAATTAATTAGTTAATTAGTTAAGTAATTAAAAAGTGTCAGGCATGGTGGCACACACCTTAAATCCTAGCACTAGGGAGTCAGGTAGGTGGATTTTTGTGAGTTTGAGGACAGCCTAGTCTAAGGAGCAAGTTTTAGGATAGCCAGGGCTATCTTGAAAGAAACAAAATGATGACAGTGATGATGATGATGATGATGATTTTTGATGTTTAAATAAAAGGTTAAATCAATCCCTGGCTTTGTTATAGGAAATTAGCAGGCTTTTTGTTTGCGGCCCTGATGGTGAAATCATCACTTCATCCACTAGACAAACAATCACATCAGGATGGAAAGCCAACTCTAGAAGAAAATCCAGTATCCCTATTACCCGGCCTCACTGCACTTTCAGGAATTTCTATAACTTGACCATTAAACATTCTCCAGGCTTTCACCCCATCTATGTTGACCCTGAGCTCTAAACGAGCTGCAAAGCTCTGAAGTATGTGTTTCTCTTTTATCCCTATTCAAGAATGTATTAATATTAATGTTACACAGGAAACTGAACCAACACAAACCTGCAGCACCTGATGAGCCAGCACTAGCCTAGGAAGCAGCAAGATTTTTCAGAAGAAATTTATGACGTCTATAAATTCACCTTCAAGGTGCCTATGGCTGGCAGGAAATAACTTGGGTTTTAAAAACTCAGTCTTTCACTTAGCCCCTTCCTATTGGTTACTTCATCAAAAACACTGGAACTTCCAAATGGAACCTTGACTTTGCTCCAAATAAGCTTCAAGTTGGAATTTAGTTTTGTAAAGCTAAAGTTTGATATTATGACTTCCATTTGTTGATTCATGCAAAGGAGAGTTCCATCTGGGACCATGAAGGAAAGGGAAGGGAGGACATTTTGAGACTCTGTTGTGCAGGTTACACTGCAATGTGGCTGACATGCTAATACCAAATGCTTCTGATAAGGACATGGGAATAGTCTGGTGGTGAGAAGCCAAATGGTTAGGAAGTGCTGTGAGAGGCAACTCTAATCCACAGGAAAGAGGAAGGGGAAGAGGCCAGCCCTGAAAACAGCAAGGACATCTCTTCCCCAAACCCTGGGAAACAGAGGCATGAATAGATGCCATTATAGCCCCTGCCTTGAAGCATCCTTGCCTAGGTAAGAGCCAAAACAAGAACCAGTGTGTGTGTGTGAGTGTGTGTGTGTGTGTGTGTACACTTAAGTTGTCAACCAACACTTCATTAAAGGACATATACAGAGTAAACACATTTATAAATGTAAAGAGAAAGTTATATTGTCATTTCACGGTGCATTTTGTATCTTTGTAGAATTATGGGAAAACGTCAGTGTAGGCAAATCCATAAATACACAGAGTTTGAAAGACAGTGAATTTCACAGCCTAAGCTGATGTTCCTGGTAGAGCCTCCATCTCCCAGCAACAGGACACTATTTACAAAAGGACCCTGAGGGCCACCTCTCCACGAATACGGGATGTGTTTGAAGATGGAGACTGTATTCAACAAGCGTTCTGAATAACGGCATCAACTTTAGAATATGCTAAAAAATAAAAAACCCTCTGCATTGTGTATTTAAGTCGGGTAGATTTTGTGATATATGCATTACATGCTAGTTTAAAGAAACACATCTATATCTTAAAATATAGATTTAAAATAAAACTATGGTTTGGGAAAGGATTGCTATTAAAGGAATCTTGAACCTAATAAATCCTTAGTTCTGTACATGTCTAAGTGCTGTACATGGAAGGCTAATGAATAATTTATGACTGTAAAATCCATCACGGAGTCCTACACTGTATTTAAGTTAATACCCTTTGATGCATGAAGAATTCTGATCTTTTTATTTTATAAGGAAGGCAGTGTTTACTTCCCATCCCTTATACTTGTGCTCATGAAAGTTCAGGAAATTTCAAAGCCACAAATGGGTTCCTCAAAGAAAAACTGACAAGTCAAAACTGTTATTATAGTCTATTTCAAATATCTCAGAGTCTTTTAGTTTTAACTGAAAACACATGGAGTGGATTCCACCTACTTAAAATGCTTATTTTTTCAAGAGACAAATACAAATTCTACGGAAACCGATGTATGATTTACTTTGGGAAGATAATAGCTAAGCAAAGAGTAATTATATTGACTTTCTCAGATCATAAGTTCATGCTCTGAGTAAGACATTTGCTTCCTCACAAATACCAACTGAAAACTCCCAGTTTGAAAATAAATGGTCTACATTATGTCATTTTCCACAGACATAACAAACACTGCACTGTGCATGTCACAGTCACTATCCATGTTCTATTGCTAATCTGTGCTCTCACAGATTGGAGGTCCTTGTCTTACAGCTGAGACCCATGGTTATGTTTTACAGATAGGATCCCAATATCTAACATAAATTGGAGATCCATTGTTTGGCTCATTACCTCCTTTTCCGTGGCAAATACTACATATAGGCATACACACATATGTTATTCTGTACTAGGTTGTTGAATGACCAAAATTATGATGAATTCCACAGCACAATCATGTGACAGATTCCTATGTGTGAGACAACAGGTGGATTCATTACACGCATGCGTCAGGGGAAGCGCAAGGCTGGTACTCACAGTTGTAGGCGGGTGCAATGCGGTGCTGAGCTTCCAGGCTGGCCAGTGTGATGTGGAAAATGATGTGAAGCAGCAGAAATGAGAGGCTGGTGATGCACAGGGACTGTAGCAACCGCCCTGTGTGTCCTGGGGAGGAAGGACCAGAGTGTGGTGAGGGAGTGTTCACATTGCTACCCAAAAGGAAGCCCCAAGACTGGCTCAAAAGCAAGGCAATGTAATTCTTCTGTTAATTATAAACCTACAGACAAAAGACATCTTATTTCCTTTGCAATGTTATATAATTGGCTTTACCTATTAAAATTCACTACAAAGGAAATCCTGCTTTCCTGTTTATTATAGGGCATATTATGATGGATTACAAACAAATGCTGACTCAGAAAACTGTATAGAAAGACACTGCCAGCATAAAAAGGACCCATAACCCTTTTCTTTGAAAAAAAAAATTAAGGAAGAAAAAAATAAGAAGAAAGTGGCCTAAAATGTTTTTATGAAGTTATAAGTTCTATTTCAAAATTAAATAAGGATAAAGAAGGAAACTACAAATCAATTTCACTTGTGGACATAGACATAAATTATAAAGAATGTTAACCATTGAAATAAAGTAAAATATAGCTTGTTCCATTTATCAAAATTTACTATGCAAGAACAAATGCGTTTAAAATGAGAAATCTACATGAAATTTACATACTAATGTACTCTTACAAGATTTTCTTGATACTACAAAAGAAACATTTTATAATGTTCAAAAGCACAAAAGCATTAATGATTTCAAAGAAATAGCTAAGAAAATAAAGAATACAAGAAACCATCTTTAAATGTTGAATAAGTTTTGACTGCATAAGCATTCGTTTGTGGTGGGCTTTTAGACATCAACCCATGGATGTCAGAGAGTGAGCAAGGAATCCAAATGCCATCACCACAAAGGCTGGAGTTGTCAAGAAGAAAGAAAAGATGAAGTCTTAATGACAGGGATTACATGTCAATAGTGTGATCAAAGGGATTGCTTTCAGGATGATGAGCATCTGGAATGTCAAGCCAAGCCTACAGACCAACCGTGAGAGCAAATATGAAAATTCAGTAAGGGATTCAGATGCAAGATCACCTTATAAAAACAGATACACCCCACAACATCAGCAACTGCAAAGTACAAAATCAGATACAAGTTAGTTAGCATTCAAAGATGTTTTGTAATGATTTTGTAAACATGACAACTTGGCCCATATAGGGTACACAGTCATTTGATCAAACACTAATCTAGGTGCTGTGAGAGTTTACAAAGTCACAAAGTCCAAAGTAAACCAAGGCTAAAGTAAAGGACTATACTTTATCACTTGGACATCCCTATCTCAGAGAGTCAGGCTGAGCAACAGAGTACAGAAATTCTCCCTGTGGAGAGGAGCTTCAGTCTGAAGGCCCATGAACTTGGGCTGCCCATCATTTCTCTTTGCTGACCTACACTAAAGATTGAGGACTTTGTCAGCCAGTTCAGATACACAATTCTGTAAGCCAATTCCTTGAAATAAATCAAATGCAGGAAAACATGTGAGTCACATGTTCATAGATTTCCTGTGGCATTACTACTTTTTGATTTAATCTAGGCTAATAAGAAGTATCTAAGAATTAACATAACAAAGAATACATAAGGCTTTTATGGAGTATAAAATTTATATGAATGAATAAAGAGATAAATTATATTCACAAAATAGACTGTATAATAAAGATACAAATTTTGAATTTGGTGTATAAATTTAATGAAATTTCAAATAAAATACAGAAAACCCCCTAAACTTTCAAAACCCATATATATATATATGTGTGTGTGTGTGTGTGTGTGTGTGTGTATACATATGTGTGTGTGTGTGTGTGTTTTTGAGGTTTTCAATAAACATTTTAAATATATATTTAAGAGTAAAATCATATCACCTGCAACATGAGTAAAGTGCCTCTCCGATAGCTAACAAAGCTTGGTGCCAAGAAAGAATAGATTGTACTTTCTCCCCCAGGAAAAATCTAGAAAGGTGTGAGTGCTCAGTTTCCTCAGTCCTGTGGGGTTCCAGCCTGGACAGTTTACTTCTCTTTCACCTCATCATGAAACACTGAAGGAACAGCCAATGGAAACCAACCAGAAACAGGCAAGGATGAGGAAAAGAGGAGGGAGTGCCCTTCAGCTCAACAGAGGTTCCCCATTGCTAGCCATGGACCAGGATAAAGAGACATACCAGGGACTCCTGCAATGTATGATGCAACCAGATGATGGCTTCCCTGAGTTACCCATTCTCCCTTCTGTAGACAGTTTCCTGTACCTCCTTAGGCATGGCTTGCACCAGCTCCTGTGAAAAGCATGCAGACCTCAGTAGCAGGTGCCCATCTCAGCAACTACTCTCTACTGGTGGGGGATCAGGAATTACATTTTGAGTATGCAGGGACTCTGCACTATGAAAATACATGATAGGCTCTCATTTGCAAACTTGGCTGAGGGGCAGAGACAGCATAAGAATCTAAAGAAGGGATAAGCAGTAAAGTAAGGCCTGGCACAGCAAAGGTTTACAAGACTTGGACTGTAGAACCAGCTAACTCTCCATAGTGTTTCTTGCTGAGTTTTGGTGTGTGCTTTCTGCTTTCCTTTAAACCTGTCCATGAAGCCTGGGGGGGGGGGGGAAGGCTACTGCCTGGAGTGTTAAAGTAATAAGAACATAAATAATCAAGGAAAGCAAACAAACAACAAAACTACAGTAGGCAGACACCAAAGAAAAGAAGATTGAAAATCCTTATCAAAGAATATGAAAATACCCAGTCGAAGGTCAATGAGCTACAAGAAAACATAGAAAGAACACTAAAGCCGGGCAGTGGTGGCGCACGCCCTTAATCCCAGCACTTGGGAGGCAGAGGCAGGCGGATTTCTGAGTTCGAGACCAGCCTGGTCTACAGAGTGAGTTCCAGGACAGCTAGGGCTACACAGAGAGAAACCCTGTCTCAAAAAAAAAAAAAAAAAAACACTAAGTGAAATCAGCCAGCTTTCTGTACTGAGGACATGCTTCTGGACTGAGACATGAGCTCTCATCTGCTGCCTCATGCCTGCCTGCCATGCTCCCCACCATGACCTCGAACTTTCTAGAACCATGAGCCCCAAATTAAAACCTCTTTTATAAGTTGCCTTGTCATGGTATTTTGTATCCCAAATTGCCAAAAATTAAAAATTGTTAGGAACAAGCAAAAGAAACTTATTTGAAGAACTATTGTTTCGTTTTCAGACTCCAGTTAATGATAAAGAAAGACTAAATTCATGGTCCCAGGCCTAGGGAAGCTAGGAACATGCTTATAGCTGTAGAGCTTCTGTTGTAGACCGTTGTCTGGGTCCAGCTATCTCAAGGACAAATTCTCCATCTTGCCGATAAGGTCAAACAAGTTCATGTTCCCAGGCCTAGGAGCAAACACCCATCCCACTTCTCCAAATATTTTCTCAATTGTCTGTTAACTATAAAGAATATAGAAACTGCTGTTATCTAAACCAAGGTACATAAGTTGGTTATATAACCAATCACCTGCTCTGCCCTAATTAACCACATGTAGCTGACCTTCTCCTTTGTCCCCTTATCACTCTGAGCTCCAGACCTAAGGTCTAGAAGAATGAATTAAGGACCCAAAGCCAGGTGTCCTGGATACTGCCCAGTCTATAATGGGTACTCCCTTGCTTAACCCATAATGTCAAAACACAATAGGATAACACTGAAGCTTCCTCCCAAGTCCCCACCTCACTTTGTATTCCCATCCTTCAAAAATGTTGTAGTACAATCTCCCTTCCGGGGAGATTCAATTCAGATCCTGAACTGGCCGCCTCCCTAAGTGCTCAGAAATAAAGCTTTTGTTTATATGCTTCTATATCAGAAGTGAGTTTTCCCGGCTTCCACCCTGAACCAAACAAAATAACAACAGAAGCAGTTGGAAAGCAGAAAGAGAAAAAATAGCTTATCATATACTGGTTCCTTTAGAAGATTGACAGCATCGGAAGACTTTCTCATTGGAAACCCAGATGCCAGGGACCACTGGATTGATCCACTCAAAGCAATGATGGAAAACTGTAGACCAAGAACACTGCATCCCGGAAAAGGTGAGACTAAATCATTAAGGAACGGCAGAGAGTTCTCCAGATTACCAAAGGCTGAGGGACTATATAGACCTACCTGCCTTTCATGAAATGCTAAATTGTCTCTTCCCAAGAAATGAAAAGATGCTGGCCAACATTCCTTGAAAACATGTGCATCCATAAAACTCACAGGCATAGATAGGTACACAGCCAAACTGAAAACACTTGTAATGTGGTCAGCGATGGTGTGTAAATCAAATTTAACTCCCATCAATATATAAAATTAAAACGGAAAAAATTAAAAGTAAGTATAGCTGCAGCAACTAACTAGACTACATCAGTTTCTAAAGACATAAATCGTGACAATAATATGGGATGGAATATGAAGTTAACGCATAGCTTTCCTATGCATGATTGAGGTAGAGTTGTGATTAACATTTAATCAATTATTTTAAGTATAAGATACTTTATGTAACTTTCATGCTAGTCACAAAGCAAAAACTGGGGCCTGAAGAGATGGCTCTGTGGTCAAGAGCACTTCCTGCTCTTCCAGAGGAACCAGGTTCTTCTCTTTCAGTGGATCCAGGTTCACTTCCCAGCACCCACGTGGTGATTCACAACCACCTGTAACTATAGTTCTAGATGATGCAGTACCCTCTTCTGACTTCCTCAGACACAAGGCATCATGCAAGCAGCACATGAATATACATAATGAACGTAAATGAATAATGCAAAATGGATAGATCCGAAAGAAATAGAAACAAACCAATAACAACAACAAAGAAGTCAAAGCCAAAAGCAGATACAATCAAGTGTCAAAGTTCACTTAAAATACTGAGCTATCACAATCTGAGTATTTCTTACATCCATAGTCAACAAACATGACCTTGTCTGAGAAGTATGGCACTCAGCTGAAGCACACCTGGGCACAGGGGTCAGTTCTCAGATAAAAGAAGAAACTGCCATTAAAAATGACACTTTAATGTCCAAGGCATCATAAATAAAGACAACCAAATGCAGGGTTTTTAAATTGTGACTTTAAAATTCATCAGCTTCATGTTTTCTAATTCTAGGACCAATACAGTATGGGAATGTGACTAGCCACAGAAGCAAAAACTCAACTAAAGGAAACTTGATTAGCCCTGAGATAATCAAAAGCTCAGAATCTATAGAAGCAGAAGTCAGGGGGGAAGAGCCTTGGCTCTGTTCTCAGTTCCGCTATCATTTGGATTGTTTTATACTGTAGAAAAGTAAGGACTGACACAGCAAATGGTTCTTCTTAAACGCATTATTAATTGAGGTAAATTTCTCACAACAGATTCAGCAGTATTCAGTACACTCACAATGTTGTGCAAACAGCCTTTCTGTCGACTTCAATTTCCATATCCATCAGAGTTCCCACTTCCCCTCCCCCACCTAGCCTCTGGGACTCTGTTGATGCACCCAGTGGACACCCTTCGGCTTGGCAGGATGTTTGAAGGTTTGTCTACATGGGAGCACAATCAGTTCTTCACTCTTTAGTGCACCTGTCCATTGCCCTGCTTTTGTGCACTTGAGCCTTTAACTGTGATGACCAGTATGAATATATACACACACAGAGAGAGATTTGGGCATCTGCTTGAATTTAGTTTATGTAGATCCATAGAAGAGGAATTGTTACATCATGTTACAATTTTATGTAAAGGTTTTGGAGGAACCAGCAAAGTTTTCCCAGCCAGTACACACTCCACATTCTTACCAGCCATGTATGAGATTCCAGTTTTCCTATGTCTGTCAACACCCTGTTTCTTCTCCACATTGTACTTTTTTTACGGCTATCATGTTGGATATCAAATGGTTTCATATTGTAGCCTTCATTTGTATTTCCCTAATGGCTAAGGAAGTGAAGTATATATACCTGTGCTTCTTGACTACTTGTCTATTTTCTATGACAAATACAATTTTGTTTTATTGGTCTGTACTTTGGCACCCTCGACAGTAGGTGAGATGTACTGCTGTGTTCCAGGCCAAAGCAGTTGGTCAACTAATCATAAACTGGAACTCCCCAAACAGTAACCCAAAGTGAATCTTTTATAAGTTAGTCATCTCAGGTATTTGTCATAATGGCTAAGAAAGATAGCCAACACAAGGCGTATAACTCAGCCCCTGATGTTCTATGCTCTCAATGCTCAAAGCTCCCATTCCCTTCACTTGCAGCACGCATAGACATGAGCCCAATATTTTAACCCATGTCAGCATCAAGACTCAGCCTCAAATTTCACCTAAATATACTCTGACTCAGATATGAGTGAAGCCCAACATGCCGTTCATAGTGAGGTAAAATTAAGCCCCCAGGTGCATATCTTTGAAAATAGTTATCTCCTCCCAAAATGCAACAGTAGGAAAACATAATACAGATATTCCCATAATACAAATAAAACTCCCTGGTTCACCTAGGCTGTCTGGCCAATGAGCTTCAGCGATCCATGTGTCTTTGCACCTCCAAGCACCAGCCTTGCAGTCACACTACCACCACTGACTTTTTCTATGGATGCTGATGTCCTCACACATGAGCAGCTGGCACTTAATGAGCGAAGCATCCCTGGCCAGACTTGTGGTTAAATAACAAATTTATTTTCTTGCACCTTTGGGAAACAGAGTCCAAGATCAAGCTCTTTTCAGAGTATCTTCATCAAAGGTGCTCCCGGGCTGTGCTTGAGCAATTTGACATCCTGAGCAGGCTCATCCCTGGTGTCTGTGCATGACCTTACATCTTCTTCTTTTATAAGGACATCAGTGAGGCTGGATTAAGGAGCCACTCAAAATACCTAATTGTAATTTATGTTAAACTTAAGAATGTCCGTCCTTCCCCTAAGAAAGCTATATTTAGCAGAAATAAGGCTTCAAAATATAAACTTGGGGAGAATATAATTCAGCTCCAAGTTGTAGAAATCCTCATCTTATTTCTGATGTAAGAGGGAAAGTGTACAGCCCCTTACCATTAAGCATAACGTTAGCAGTGGGCTCCCATCCACGCCTTTAATCTGGATAAGAAATTTCATTTATATTCCCTGTTCTCAGCATATGTTTTTGACAAATTCTACCACCATGTCAGTTGAAATGATAGGTTTTTGTAGCATGAACTAGACAGTACAGGTTTTTATTCAATTTTTCTTATATATGTTGGGCATTCCACAATTGATTTGGACAAGAATGTGCCGAAAATCTAGAATTATGCCATATATCAACTCACAATAATATGGGGAAATGGGGCAAATATACAAGGACAAGCAATGGATGTGACTTCAAGAAAATTTCCTAAAGCAACCATGCCCTCAGAGAGGCAAATTCAGTAACCCATGGCTAGACAGCATACTCCGTATGTGTTCACTGCTTCCCCAACCATCTGGATGCCAAAGAAGAAGAAAATCAAAACTAACAAAGAAACTAAGTAGCTAAGAGGGACAGTGATGTGTTTTTAAATAAATTGTATCTTGAGCTTTAAACAGAGTTTTTGCTGATTGATACTAAATTTCCTAAAATGGAGATCTTAAATAAAAATCACCTAAAACTATTGTCCTGTTATAGAGTCCATATAGAAAGTAGGTCTTTAAAACTACTTTCTGGTTGGTTTTAAGGCCCACCCCATGAGACAGGATCCATAACAGACAGTGCTAAAATGACCAAGAACCTGAGGCTAGAGAGGACATGAGCCAGGGGCAAACCTACTACTACTCTTCTGCTAAAGGAACATGATAATAAAGTGATTCCTAACGACATACTGCTATACCCATAGATCAGTACATCATTCACTCTTTATCAGAGAAGCTTCCTCTTCTCATAGATGGGAACTAGCACAGAAGGTCATAGCTGAACAATGTGTAGTGAGAGACTTTGGAACACTCAGCCCTAAGTGGGAAGTTGTCACCAAATCTGTCCCCTCAGTGCTCAGCGCCATGTATGGAAGAGGAAGTAGAAAGAATTTAAGAGCCAGAGATGGTAGATGACTCCAGGGAAACAGTGTCTTCCAGGCATAACAGGACTGGTGCACACATGAATTCACAGAAACTATGGTAGCATGAACAAGACCTGCATAGGTTTAAGCCAGAGGGGATCCCAGCACTGAGAAGGTTAAGTGGACACAAGCTCTCACCCCTTAAAAAGAAGCAATTTGCAGGTTTGACTTTTTGATTTTTGTTTTGTTTTGTTTGTTTTGGTCTTATCGGTCTTTTGCTTGCCTATTTTGACTTCCATTTGGGGGTATATAAAGAAACACATGAAAAATGCATTTACACAAAATTAAATGTTTTCCATAAGCTAGAAAATGGAATTGGGTATAGATAGCTATCAGCTGGAAGAAGATGCCTCTAACTAAGAAGCCAAGCTTCTAGGTTAAGCACATGAAACTGTCAGCACTTCAAATGATGGCTGCTTCATTAGCACCAAGCTAATAGAAATGGAGGGAGAGACCCAAAGCCTCCCTCCATCTTCATCCTCATGCTGAAGCCTCTCTTCAGCACACATCCAAACTGTTTTTGATGAAGACAGTGATTCATAGGACAGCTAACGTCCGCAATACAGGAGTGACCAGAGGAAGGGGTGGCAGCCTCCTTTCTCCAGTTCTTTCCACTTTCCCGAGAGGTCAGAGTTTCCACTGTGTGCCTGCAACCCAGCCATGGATTCCCCACCACTTCCAGCTCTCAGCCCTTCCTTGCACCAGTCCAGCACAGACTCTCAATTTTATTTGATTAGCATATAATCAGAGAAAAACGTAGGTTGTTCCCCTCCCCTCCTCTCCTTTTGTGTTATTATTTAATAACTTAAAATGGACTTGTTTTATTGTATGTATGAGTGTTTTGCCTGCACATATGTATTACAGCGCGTGTATGCCTGATGCTTACAGAGGTTAAAAGAAGATGTCAGATCCCTTGGAACTGGAGTTCCCCTGGAGTTACAGACATTGGTGAGCCATCATGTGGGTGCTGGGAACTGAGCCTGGGTCCCCTGCAAGAATAACAAATGCCTTAACCACTGAGCCATCTCTCCAAACTCTTAGTAATTTTTATAGTGTTAGAATCTCTTCCAAAACATTTTGCTCAATGAAAGAGATGCAAGCAGTATCCATGGTGCATATGGGATTGGAGGTCAAGGACCATGGGCAGGGAATTGAAGGCTATGGGATCATGTTTCCACACCTCCCCTCCTCTGAACTGACTAATTGATTCTGCAACATCCTTTCTCACAAATCGGCCCCAGGGGATTCTTCTGGCCTCTTGTAGTGAATAAGGCTGTAGGATTGTGACACTTGGGGATATGCTCCTATGATAATGTCCTAGGTTGGGTTACCGGGAAATAGCACTGAGACAGAGATTTGACTTCAGAAGTTTCTGGTAAACATCTATACTTCATGCCACTGATCCATGGAAAAGCTGGCACCTGGCTGCATATATTCCAAACTGTCATCCTGAGGCTGGGTGAGAGGTTACTACCTTTGTTCTTTGTGTCTTTGGCCCTGTCATAGATAAAATTGCCATCCCACACTGAGCGGCAGAGTGAACCCTTTAGGACACTCTGAGCCCAGGAAAAAACAAATGTCAAAGCTATAGAATCTGGAGCAGAGCCCTGAGCTGTTTCTTTGGGAGTTGGATGCAAAACAGTCCTTAGGAAGGATTTAGAACTGACACTAAGGGGGTGAGCTCTCTGGTCCCAGCACTGACCAGAAAACTCATGTAGGCTGACCAGAGATAAGTGTGCTGTAGGCAAGGCAGCTTCCTACAGGTAAAGGTCACAGGGGAGGAGCTCAGGTATGAACCTGATGGGCCAGCCACTCCTGGTTAGAAGACTAGGTGTGGGCTTGTGCAGGGAGATGGGTGTGGCACAGGACAGAACCACTGAGGCCTCCTGGTCTAGGCACTGATTGGTTTCTGGAGCATGTGAGCATCCAAAGTAGGGACTACCTTCAGCCCACAGTCATAAGCTTAGCAAAGACTTTGTCACTAATAGACGATTTTTTTTTTATTCCTGGCCCACCTACCTTGTCATGATATTCTGGTAGACATCTATATGTGTACTGCTACTGACCCATAGAAAAATTGCTGGCATCTCTTGACATATTTAGTCCAAACTGCTATCCTGAAGCTGAGTGAGAGCACACTCATGTCTTTCTTCTTTGTCTCTGACCGAGCTGCTACTGCCATCTGACATTGAGGGGTACAATTCTTACCTTCCATCATGTGGTTGGCTGAGTTTGATTATATATCACATGACCTTTTCCAGGCGTCAGCTGCTGGGACAGTTGCCTTTCTCAGCTCTCCCTGCTGGCCCATCTGTAACTGCTGTCACAGTTTGGATAACTGTTTCTCAAAGGACCATGAGCTCAAGGTTCAATTCCCAGGATGATGCAAATGGGAGACAATGGAACCCTGAGGGAAGTGAACCTCATAGAAGATACTTTAGAAATATGCCAGTTGTAGAGCCTGAATAGGAAGGAAAGAGAGGAAGCTACTCAATCTTGGACTTCAGCTTCCTAAACTGAGATCTACAAGCACACCTGTGATGGTTGGAATAGGAATGGTCCCCAGAGACTCATGTGTGTGAATGCTTGGTCACCAGAGAGTAGGACTATTTGGAGGCGTGGCCTTGTTGGAGTAGGGTGGCTTTGTTGGAGGAAGTGTGTCACTGGGGATGATTTTTGAGGTTTCAGGTGATCAAGCCAGGCCAAGTGTCTCTCTCTGCTGCCTGATTAACTAGATGTGGAACTCTCTGCTGCTTCTCCAGCACCATGTCTGCCTTTGTACCACCATGCTTCCTGCCATAACAATAATAGACTAAACCTATGAACTGTAAGCCAGCCCCAATGAAATGTTTTCCTTTATGAGAGCTGCTGTGTCCATAGTGTCTTCTCACAGCAATGAAACTCTAAGACACCACCTGCTTTCCTTATACAGCACCTAGCTTCTGACGTTCTGTTATAGCAAAGAAAAACAGTCTAAGACAAATACTGAAATAAAATAAGCTGAGTTTAATAATAATCATTTAATAAAGAATATTTTAATAAATTTAAGATTATTTAAACAATAAATTTAAAAAAATTTAATTAATAATAATTTAATAAACCACATCCTAGCCCATGAACAAGATACTTATTTACAAATAAAAATATGGCATTCCATCAAAAGACGAATCCCAGACATAAAAATATTTTCATTCCATTTAAGCAGATCATTATACAGACTAAGCCCCAGATTAGCTAGATAAATTTGGTGAATTTGATATTACTGAGTTGTTCATCCAAAATGCATGACACAGCAACCAAGATAAATCTGAGATAATACTTATGAGACATGGAGGGAGAATGAGAAAACTCACACATTTGAGCGTTCCAGGAGAGCAGCAAGAACAAAGGGAAAATGTTGATCTTCTAATTGTTTATCTGATAGTTAGCTTATGGTATTAATAATTGCTTCACCCCTACATGTGCTGGGCATCTTACCCCCAGACTGTGATCCCTCCAGCATGGAGCAAGGCCCTATAGTCTGTGCCCTGAGTCTACACTATCAGAGGAGATGCTAAGTGCACCAGAAAGACAGTGACATTTAGAAACTAGATATGGCACTGTTACTTGAATTGACCAAACCAAAACATAGACACACAAGTGTGTGCAGGGTATAGGAGCCAAATCTCCCCACAGAGCTGGACATACTAGGTCCTTCACTCTGAGGGTCAGAGGTGCTTCCGGCTTTGGGGAGAACACACTCTGTTGATGCAGCTCAATGCTGGGCTTGTAGCATAAAGTTATCACAACTAATGCATGAGTGTATTGCTCGTGGCTGTTACTATAATTTGGATTCTGAATGTTGTCCAAAGGCTTACCATAGAAGGCTTGTTCCCCAGCACAGAACGAATGGGAGGCTTTGAAGCATTTAAATGGTGGGGCCTGAAGGTCATTAAGTCACTGGATGGATGCTCTTGAAGGCAGCAATGGGACTCAGACAGGGAAACTAAATAGTCATTGGAGGTGGATGGAGAATGGGAACTGGGTATGAGAGAAGGTGAGGAAGGGAACAGGGATGGCAATCAGGTGTGGGGAAGGGGGCAAGAGAGGGCTGTCAATGAGAATGGAAATTGGCGTGGAGGGCATCTCTGGTGACCAGCTGGAGGCCTGGGATGGGAGAGGATATGGGGAATGAATGCATGGGCATGACCCTAGCTGAGATTCCTACCAGAGGGGTATATAGAAGCTGAAGTGGCCAGCTCCTATCATCAATCCACCCACAAAGCCTTCAAAATGTGCGGGAATAGAGATAGAGCAAAGACTAAGGAAACAACCACCCATGACTGCCCTAACTGGAGACCCGTCCCAACTCCTGACACTATTAATGAGACTCTGCTATGCCTGCAGGTAGGAACCTAGCATAGCTGTGTCCTGAGCAGCTACATCCAGCAGCAGATGGAGGCAGATTCAGAGATCCACAGCCAAACATCAGGCTGAGCCTAGAGAATCTTGTAGAAGAGTGGGGGGTAGAAGTGAGCAAGTTGGAGGGGTCAGTGACACCCCAAGAAGACCCACAGAGTCAACTAACCTGTGACCACGGAGGCTCACACAGCCTAGGTTACCAACCAGGGAGCATGCAGGGGCTGAGCCTAGACTCCCTTCACATTTGTAGCAGATGTGTAGCCTGGTCTTCATGTCAGTCTCCCAACAAGTGGAGTGGTGGGGGCTGTCTCTGACTCTGTTCCCTGCCACTGGACCCTCTCCCCTCTTCCTGGACTGGGCCTCAGTGGGAGATGATGTGCCTAGTCTTGCTGGGATTATATACCCTGGGGTAAGGTGGTACTCAAGGAAAGCGCCCCTTCAGAGAAGGGGAGAAGGCAATGGGGGCGGGATTTATAAGGGTGGAGTTGGGAGAGAGAGGGAGTGCTGTGATAGGGATGTAAAGTGAATTAAAATTTTTAATCCCTTTTGTCTTTATATAATCTGATATATTTTGTTAAGAGTCACAGAAAGATGACATAGCCGTGGCTCAATAAAACCCCCAAGATTCTTTATATGTCATAAAATATTTTTCTCTTAATTTTTTTTCAAAACCTTTAAATTAGTTCCTTAAATGTACAAAACCATTTGTGGATACAGGAAGCTTTGGACTGGTGGTTGTCATTTGCTGACCCCTGTGCTAAAAGAAGGAAGAATATTTGAAAGCAAAATGTTTACGAGAATAAATAAACAAAAAGCCTGTATTTAGATACAGAAATTTCCTAGCCAACACCCCAGTAATTCCATGACAGCAGAGCGCTGTTCGTGTCTCCTCATGTGTCTTCACATTCGACCAGATCATAAACACCCACGCTCCTTCCTGTTAGTACCCACACTGCCCAGCTCCCGGACGATGACTCCATGACCTTTCACCTTCCGTAATTTCACCATGTCCAGAGGAAAACTCTGGTCAAACATTAGAAGTCAATTCTGTAGTTTTAACATTCTAAGGTAGTTAGATATTTTGTGGAGTTATTGGAGGGCATAGAAAGACACGCAGATATAAATGCATCAGTAGACACAACCTTGTGTAAGCTTACCTAAGATTTCTGAAAAGACAAACTGAAAAGCAAGCCACACTGGGTAATTTAACTCAAAGTACCCACACGTGAATAATGGCTGTTCTTTGCACATTCTCCTGACTTGGTGGTGGTAGGCTCCAAAGAAACCCAGGACCAATGGCTAACTGAGGAACCCTTTAACATATTAAAGCAGATACTGGTCACTCACAGGGTTCTCCCAGCATCTCTTCCAAGTCACAAGCACTAGTAATGGAGTGATCCTGACAGGCATACCCTACCCCCTACCCCAAAGCTCTCCAGCTCCTGAGCTTTGCTTTCCTTGACTCAGCTTCCCTTCCCTACATCACCCAGTCATTTTGGCTTATTCTTTCTCTTGGCCTCTCTGTTCCCATTGCTGTCTTCTCTCCCCTCTTTCCTCTCCCAATCTCTCATTCCTCTCAAGGTCCAGTTCAGTCTGGACCCTTCCGAATACCTCTGGCTGTTTTCTCCCTCACACCTACACTAAACTTTCTCCTCAGTGATACAGAGGAATAGCCACGCCCTCGATTCATTATCAACCGCTGCTAAAACTGGGATCACCAAACAAACAAACAAAAAAAACCTGTGACCAATGGCTAAATGGCTAAGTGGTGGGAAAGAGGCCTATTGAATCATTCAGTCTAGATCTGAAGATTTTTCTTTAGTGGGTCCACTGATTGTCCCAATTAGGGACAGAGAAGCAAAGAGTGCTCTGGGACATTTTACCTCCTGTTCGCATCCCCTCATTTTCAGGCATATGCCCTGAAGGTGGAACCACAGGACATCTTGCATTTATTACCTTCAAGGACTGACACCCTTGAGAACTAGCAACCAGAACTTGTAACTTAGGTATGTACTAGGCACGGCTTCGAATTTTCCAGATTTGAGCGCTAGCCTTACCTCACCACTGATACTGGGATTTCGCAAATAGCTCAGCCCTACTGTCATATATATATATGTTCTCTACAGAGTGTATAGCACTCATATTGACTAAAGTGGCCACTTGAGAATAAAAGGCTGCAGCCACTTTTTAGATGGCTTCCAAGTTGAGACATAAGGGTTAATGTCTCCAGTTGCCTTGGGTAGCTGGGCTAAAGAGAAGGAAGATCTGCAGAGTAAAACAGCAAGACTGAGTTTGCTTTGTTGATGTAATCAAAATCATTCCTTTTTTAAAAAAAAAAGTCATTTGAAGCATAAGAGCCAATTTGTGCATTTCCTGAAGTGGTCATCCTCTGAGCTCCTTGAGGGAGGAACCTTGGGCACCCCTCTGGACACTTCTAGTACTGCGCGCTGCACTTAAGGGATTCCATTAAATGTTCCTGGAGAGACATAATAAGAACTGAAGATCACATACAGGAGGAAAGTGCTCCCTGTGTGCTGATGTTGCTACGTGTTGGCAACAATGTGTCACTTTCAGCCAACAAGAAGAGCTCATCTTTCTGGGTATTTCATTAAGCCACGTTTGCCAAGTTCCATACCAAGGGACCAACAAATGACAATGAATGGGCAGAAGACAGTTAGGAGTCTCTTCCTTCTCAGCAGGCTTGTTCCCTGTGGTACATTTACACAGCAATTAGCAGATGTGCCCTGCACAGGACTGTCCTCAAGTCCCTTCAGGAAAACAATGACTTGGACTCTGAAGTTTCTACCCTGCTGCATACCATTCTCTCAGACCAGGGAGAACACTGGCTTTCTCTTTTCTTTCACTTATCTTCTTGAGAGCACTGGTTCAATGCTGACTGCTTACAGGCACGGAATTTTACATAAAGTAAAATGCATGCCTTGGGTCTCAGGGAACCAGGACCGAGGGCCTCAACCAAGGGCTCCATTAAGGTATGCTAGGGGTTCCAGGAAGCTGCCTGTCCTAGGCAGGTGGATCTTGGGCACTGCCACCGTGCACTTGGCTGCTCTCTTCACCAGGGTCTTCATACACATGTTTACCATGGTGACACGAGAGCTTCACTGGCCAAGAGGAGGGACTTTCTGTACAATCTTGATTTTCCCACAGGCAACACACACCAGGTTACTATGACTAATGGCCTTGGGACCCATCATGTTTATTCTTACTGACCCAGGATTTTCCTCTTGTGCCTTGAAAGCCAGGTCAGGGCAGCTGCTGACCAGCACTGTGTTCTGTTCCTTGTGTGTGCTTCCAAACAACTGGATGATGACTCATCTGTCAGGGAGTCTCCCGGAAAGACAGATGGTCCCCAGCTTCTTTCCATCACACCTAAGGAAAGCAACCTTTTCATTAATGGGTCCGTTGCTATAGTGATGTTTCCATCTATTAGTGAAGCTGGCAAAAAGACAATTCAGTTTCTGCTTCCAGATCTTCAGTGCCTCTCTGTTCTTTGCATAGGTCTCAGAGTAGACCCCCTCCTCTTAGAACAACTTCCATTGTTACCAAGGTGATTTGGACGCCCTCCTCCACATGCTAGAGCCTAGTTCTCTGTTCTGAAAGGGTTTCCTCTTCCTCTTCTTCTTCTCCTCCTCCTCAATCTTATCATCATCATCATCATCGTAGTCATCTGAGTCTCTCTCTTAAATGTAAGACTCATGATTTGAAGTTCATGCTCAACTCAAGTATTTAGCTAAAGGCACATGATAAATGCTATTTGAATGGATGGGCACATGAGAGGGCTGCCTCTGAAGAACCTTATGAGTGATAAATGAATTGGCATGCATATGTATTGGGAGCTTGGAGCATACAAGGTAAGATATTCAACTGCCATCAGGACACGCAAGCATGGTAGTGTGTGGCAGGGAAGGGAATAGGCAATACTTGCCTCAAGGATGTTAAAGTCATGAGTTCATGTTTCTACCTAGTACTGTGTTAGCCCATTAGCCTGGATGTCACACCTTTGCGCTGATGGGAATTGAAGCAGCTGAGAATGTGGGGCTTTTATCCCGTGATCTTCAAGGCATCCTTTCTTCTGTGCTTTTCCCTTCCTTTGCTCCCTCCCTCTTTCCTTCTTTGTACATGCATGTCAACGTGTACATCTTTCCAAACGTCTATGACTTGGCTCTTCGGTATGTTTGCATATTGAAACTCCCTCCTTAATAACACATAATTAGCTAGGTATAGTGGCACACGCCTTTCATACCAGTTTTCTGGAGGTAGACTCTGAATTTGAGGCCAACTTGGGACATGCACATGTGTTATATTCAAATGTCTTTCATAGTATATTTATGTCATCTATAGTTTCCTTTCATTTTTAACTGTGACTTTACATATTTATGAAATAAATAAAAATAGTGAGAGATTGAAAAAATGTCATCAAAACAAATTAGTAAGTAAAACTCCCAGATTTAGAAAAACACAAATTTGTTAATAAGATTTATACTTCTAAGTGCCATGAAGTTTAACTGTCTAGAGTAAAATGTAGAAGAATCATTATAAAGGCCCAGAACTTTGGTGCATTATTTGTTGGGTATTAGCAAATATGTGCACTTGGAAACTCACCCTGAGGACACAGGCATGGACCCAGGCACTACCCAGTATGCTTTTTATGGGTTCCTTCACTCAGCCCTCACTCTGTTGAGGACTGAGGTTCAGTGAACCCTGAAAGAAAAAGTTCACAGAAATGTCACTCTGGGAGGCCACAGGCAAGCTTCCAAAAGTCTCAGAAGAGAGGAAATTTAGGTTGACAAAGAGATATGCCAAAGGAGAATGTGATAGTTTGAATAAAAATGGCCCCCATAGGTCCATAGGGAGAGGGACTATTAGAAGATATGACCTTGTTGGAGTAGGTGTGGCTTTGTTGGAGGAAGTGTGTCACGAGGGCACAGGCTTTGAGGACTCAATCACTCAAGCCAGGTCTACTGTAACATTCACTTCCTGCTGCCTGCCAATCCAGATGTAGAACTCTCAGCCCCTTCTTCAACACTATGTCTGTCTGTGTTCCCATGACAATGATGGACTAAACCTTTGAAACTGTAATCCAGCGCCAAGTAAATGCTTTCCTTTTATGAGTTGCGATGGTCATGATGTCTCTTCACAGTAATAAAGCCCTAACTAAGACAGAGAGCAAAACCAAAAGAAGACAGAAGAAGCATCACCCTATCTGAGGAATCCAGCAGATTTTGGAACCAAGTTCCAAGGTGCTGAAGCTACAAGGTCAAGGATTCCAACAAGAAGTTTGTCCACAGTGAAAGTAGCCCTCAAAAACAAAGGCAAACACAAAACAGTTAATGAACAAAAACTGAGTGTAATAGCATTATGACACCTGCCCAGTAAGTCACAGTAAAAGGTAACTCAAGTCTGCAGAAAGGGAAAAGGAATCCAGACACTGCATACAGAAATGTCAATAGCTATAGAGCAGCCCACTGGCTCCTGGATGCTTCTGCTGGGCACACCTTCCCGTTCACTGGCAGACATTGTGTTTCTGTGACCAATACATGTTGAAAATTACTTATCTAAGATACATGGGGCTATAAGTGCTTGGAATATTTCTAGTCTTTTAGATCTAGAAAGTTTTTACATAGACTCTTCCAGTTAAGCATCACTGGTCTAAAGCATTCCAAACTCCGATCGTGCTTGAGCATCATGTCAGACTAAGGATGTTGAGCCTGGACATGTAAAAATCTGAGAATAAGTAAATGAATAATTCTTCTATGAGGAATTTCCCATCCATCACTTCCTGAGCAGCAAACTCTGTTGGTTTGGAAATGTCCTCATTAAATAGGATTGTTTTGCTGGGTTACATATAAAATGACCAAACTATAGCTACTGTCTGCCTCTGGGACGGTCTTCCTATCATAGCAGTGACCTAGCCTGCAGGCCTCAGGATGTTAGCTCTGCCTCTGAAATTAAAAGCCCAGAGCCCCTGAAACAGCAAAGCACCTGCTCTTGTCTGCATTATCAGCACGACTTAGCTCTGTGACAGCCTAGTTTTCTGTACATTTCCCAGTTCAATGATAGTCTTCCAGTACCTGCTTTGCTTACTTTCATATGTCTGCCTTTGTCTGCTCACACTCTACTCACCCTTCAGTTTAGCTCACTGGTTTGTTCATACATTTCGGCTTTTGCCCTGTGAAATAGATCCTGCAAGACTGCTTTCCGTGATCAAGTATATTCCAAGTTGCCATTGTAGCCTGAAGTCCCATGTTTACACATCTCTTAGCCATTTCTCTATCTACTCTCACAATTGATGTCTGTAGTCTCTATCCCAGAGTTATGCTTGGATCATGTGAGGAGCAACAGTAAAGCATTGATATCCCAGAGTGGTATAGAATGCTAGCTGGCTGAAGGGTGTCTGAGTGTGCATGTGCTCGTGCGTGAGTGTGTGTGTGTGTGTGTGTGCGCGCGCGCAATAGCAATTGATGATTATATTTTGGAGTCTTCCTGTCTCCTTGCAGATAAGGAATTCAGTCTCGGAAATAAACATTTTTATAAACACTGTTTTTGCTAACTATTTTCCTAGTCTTTGTATTCGAGACCGAACCCTGCTATATAACTACTTATGTGATTTTTTTGTCCAACTCCTTCAGGCTTTGTAAATTTCTTGGTACTTAAAATAGAAACTGTCCTAAAGTGGGAACTGTGGTGAGTGTTACCATTACTTACCTGGACAGTGTAGCCTAGGGCTCTTATCAGATAGCTTCTTGTTTGATTGCTGGGTCTCTAAAGAGTGCAGGGCTTAACCAGCCTAGAGATTTTTTTCATACTTTATTTATATTTCAAATGTTTCCCCCTTTCCAGATCTCCCCTTTGGAACCTCCCTATTCCCTCCCCCTCCCCCTCCCCCTCACACTATGGGGGTATTCTCCCACCCACCCACCCACTCTCATCTTCCCTCCTTGGCATTTTCCTATACTGGGGCATCTAACACCCTCAGGCCCAAGGGCCTCTCCTCCCCCTGATGGCTAACAAGACCCTCCTCTGCCACATATGTGGCCAGCACTATGGGTATTCTTGGTTGGTGGTCCAGTCTCCGGGAGTATTGAGGGGTCAGGCCAGTGGACACTGTTGCTCCCTCCCTGGGGCTGCAAACTCCCTCAGCTCCTTCAGGCCCGGATTTTTAAAAACAGGACATTCAGATTTGAGCCCAGAAGTTGTAGACCATTGCTCCTGGTCAGTCAAATATGTATAATCGTTCTTCAAGTAGAACTGGAGTGAGCCAGGGATGAGAGGCTCTGTGTAACAGAAGGGCAGATCTGGCTCAGCAACTAGGCAAGTGGAAAAGCAGTGATGTTCTGTTTTTTTATTGACAATCTTCACAGGCCTGACTTTTGGAAGATCATTTAATTTCTTTGGTATTTAAACAGAATAACGATATATCTAAAATGTTGTAATCATAAATGTGTTAGAGGCTGAATTGCATCCCCTCCAAAATTCTTATGTCCTAATGCCAGGTGTCACAATGAGGCTGGATTTGGAGAGGCAGTTAAGATGGCATGAGGCCCTGTGGAGAGGCCTCATTAGCATCAGTGCCTTCTTTCTAAGAGGAGATTAGCACATGGGTCTGCTTACACAGGAGGACAGGAGGATTCAGGAGAGCTCAACCTGCAGACACCTGACTCACAGACACCAGCTACAGAAGCATGAGAAAATAAATGTGTTTATTACCAAGTTTATGGCATTTTGTTACAGCAGAGCAGAGGATACTCCCTACATAAAAAGCAAGTGATGATTACAAAAAGATTTCTAAATTCTCAAGAATTTCCTACTCAGAAAGCCACCAACCAGAGCATGACAAAGGGTTATTGTCTTTTGTTCAGTCATTGTGGACTACACACCCGAGTAGTCACAGACATCATGGATACCATGGCTAATCCCTCCATTAAGTTGCATATGAGAAGGTAGAAATCTAAAGCCAGCATCCAAAGTTGTAAAATGGAGCCACTTGGGACATTGTCTGTTCCCTGAAAGGAGATGGCTAAAGATTCAGTACCCTGGGAATGTTCGGTGCATAATACGCATCCCAGAGTGACAGGCTTCTGATTGCACAGCCCTGTGAAGGTCATGCTTACACTCATACCCATAATGTCTTGGGAATAGAAAGAGGAACAAACCATACTGCACTGTGCTGCAGTGGAAGCCAACCAGGACAGAGCCACTCAGTCAATGGTGATTGCTCAGAAATAGCCTGTATGTTCAAAACAAAGCTTTCTCTGGAAAGGGCACACTTCTTCTGAGGAAAGGGAAGCAAGTAAAACATCCACTGTCATCAGTGCAACATCAAATACCGAAACCCAGAGGTTATCAGCCAACCTTCCCTCCAAGGCCAGAACTTCACGGAAGGGGCCCATTCCACCTCATACATATTTCCATATTTATCCAAGAGAAAGTCTTGACCTAAAGAGGAGTCTCATACTTATTTGTTAAAAGGCTATACATACATATATATATATAATATATATATTTTTCATTTGTATATCAGCATAAAATTAGTCTATACTGGTAATTTAAACAAACTACATCAGTTTGACTATTTTCTCTCCTATAATCTGAAACATAAATGCACATTTTAATTGAGAGAACCTGTTATTTCTTATACCTAATCAAATATTGTTAATACAATATTTAAACAGTATTTATATATCTAATATGGTAAGTGATTTTATTTTAATATCTCACAGATAATAAAGCTTACACTCTATTTTAAAACAGGTACAAGGCTCTGTTAGATCATGGACATACCTTTGTGTGGCATATTTATTTTCTAGCCCTCAGATACTATGACTTCCTAAGACTCAGCCTGCAAGGCCCCTTCCACATCTTTAGTGGGAACGGCCATCGAACAATGGCAAGGGTTGCACTTGGACTTGAGGTTTCTAAGGAAAATTCCTGTCTTCCACCACCCGTTATTATGTACATTCAGTCCCCAAACGAGCATCTATACTGCTGAAGACATGTAGCTAGCTAATCATGTTTATTGTGCCTGCCCTTTGGACAAAGGTAAATGAGTTTTAGGAAATAAATTAGATATTTGTGTTTGGGTGGTTTTTATTTAGACAGTTCAAAAATAATTTTAAACATCCTTTCAAACTTCCTGAGCGTTTCATTCTAAACACTGGATGAAATGTTTGCCTACAATGTCTAGTGAGCAGATCTTTTACAAAATAAAGAACCATCCTCAAGTATATCGCTTCCAGGAACTAAAGGGATGCGCTTAAAATAAGCAGCAGGGGTAGCTCTGTGTGTCAAGCACAAGATACTCAGTGCCTCAAGCCTTCTAGATCATGTCTTATCTCCACAGAGTCATTGTGCAAAGCCTGAGATCGTTCTCTGCTACACTTAAGGTCATTAATAATTGAACAGATGTCAGTACTTGTATAAGAAATGTGCCTGATTTCCCTTGTACACTCTTGGATAGCACCCAAGTAGTGATTCTTATTGGGTTTTGGGACTCATTATATGGCAATATGAAATATAGCATCTCTGTATGTAAATATATAAATGCACACACACACACACACACACACACACACACACACATATAGTGTATCTATGGGTGCATGCACCTGTGTGCACCTCCTGAAGCAAAAGCAAGGCGTTTGATTCAGTCTCTTTCTTCTCTCTCTCTTCTCTCTCTTTTCTCTCTCTCTTCTCTTATCCTCTTCTTTTTCTTCTTCTTCTTCTTCTTCTTCTTCTTCTTCTTCTTCTTCTTCTTCTTCTTCTT